>CM040240.1:286078802-286394119 GCA_022545495.1 Chrysanthemum lavandulifolium
GAGGTAATTTTTCGAGGCCCTTTTGGTCCGATTCATCAAAAAGTTAAAACACGAAAGTTGTCAGAAATGACATTTTCTTCAAAAACTCGGAAGAGCTTGTCCAGAAAACGCAAAACGAATGCCATAAGTTGTCAAAACCTTGATTGCCTTCATATAGCCGCACGACTAAAGTAACAAAACGGCCTAATGGCCTTGGGCCGAGACTACAGCCGCGGCGAGGCCAAAGCTTAGGTCTCAAGGCCTTAGAAACCGAAACCAAAGCCACAGAAAGGCCACGGCTATGGCCTCAAGGCTACCTAAGCCGAGACCGTTAGCCAAGGCTTTAGCCTTCGCAAATAAACACCAACACAAACCAAACGACATAACTTTATATACTTACACTATGAAATGGTCATATTTATGAAATGACGAGAACTTAAAAACAACCATTATGATTTCCTAAGCATAACCAAACAACCTAAAGATTTCATAACTTTCATTTTACTTTGAAAATGGCAAGAACCCAATTACGGAAAAAAGTAAACCTACTTTACAAACCGTATAACTATTTTGACACTTATGATATAAAATCAAAACATATGTTTTACATACTAAAGTACTAAAATAGTAAGGAACTTCATGAGAGGGCCTCTTGAATGAACGTCTTGACAAGTTGTCGGATTTACGGTTTAAAGTGTCCTAGCTCCTCGTGACGTTTACTACTTGACCTCTAGATTGTGATGGCGTAGCGGTAGTACGTTATATATAAACTAAACACATTATTCACAAACTAAACCACTTTCATAAACAACATATGCGAGTTATCAAGTGCTACATCATGATCAATATAAAGATGTATATAGACTTATTTATACTTTCACATCATCATTCTAACAAACCTCAGACATTTCATCATACTCTAGGTTGCACGTAGAGTTTTCTAGGCTTATCCATTATATTCGTTAAGTACTAAACATAATCAAACTCACGGTGAGTTCATAGCCCCACTTTCTATTACTTAATTATTTTACAAACCCTTGGGGGGATACATGCTATTTTTTAAACTGAACACATTGCTTTGAAACAAGATTCATGATGCGTGTTCGGGTCAAAGAAAATTCCTTTCTTCGAGCAAGTTTTTCAACACCATAGGCAGTGAACCTAATCGTTGTAGTGTAGTATTGGGTAAGCCTCGGGGATTGATATCGTTCTCTAGTGGAATAGGAATGCTAGCAAGAAATGTATTACGCTAAGGTGGGGGTTGAGGATGATTCTTTTTTATTTTTTTAGTTTTTTAGAAAGCTAAGGGTAAAATCTCGGGGTAATTGGTTGGGTGGTGGTATTCTCTACCGATTACTCTACTTATCTGATTATCTAATTCTACGGGTAGCTATGTCTATTTGATGTGTGCTTGTATGATTATTAAAAATATGTTTACCTAGATACTATTATGTGGAAAACTAAAAGGGGGGGTTGAATAGTTTTACCGATTAAAACTTGGTTATAAACTATTTAGATCGACTTATGTCAATCTATTAAACATGTGTGTTGGATGTTGATAGACAAGCATGTATGAGTATGTAATGAAAATATAAGGAGTAAGAAGCACAAAACCACAACGCGAGTATTTATAGTGGTTCGCCACAAGGACACCTTCCTTGCCCTACTCCACTCCCGAGTCACCTACTCGAGAGTTTGTAAACACTACACGACACCAACTCCTTATGGCGGAGAAGCCTTCACAACGTTGCCTACTCTTTATCCGGTACAAGGCTAGATACCGGGTTCTTTCAAGAGGTAGAACCAAACCTATCACAACGTCGCCTACTCTTTATCCGGTACTAGGCTAAATACCGAGTTCCATTACAATGGAGGAACTACTACCCAAACACTACAAAACACCTAACCCCAAAGGAGATCTACTCCTTTTCACAACATCAACAAGGATATCAATATCCTTTGACCCAATACTAATCTATCTTGTACATCGAATCACACCATATCGAATGTACACATTAGGCACCTTTCACTAATGCCTTTTGACTCGATCTTCAAAGCACCTTTCACTAATGCCTTTGACTAGATCTTCAAGGCACTTTTCACTAATGCATTTAGCCTTGACTTCTAAGCACCATTCACTAGTGCTTTCAATACGGACAATCGACACCTTTTACTAATGTCTTCGTCTTGATTCTTTTAAACATCTTTCACTAATGTCTTCAATACTACACTTCTTAAGAGAAAGAAAAGAACTATCAACAAGAGAACTTCAGTAGTCTTGATGATAATGAAGCATGGCAACTCATGGACTTGAGCTTGCTCGTCTTCAAAAGATGGTGATCTTGCCTTTAAGAGGAACCTAGAGAATCACACAAAAACAAAACTACATACATAGATCACTTGGATCTGAGGTTAGAGAGTTTATAACTTATAGAGAAAATATGTGAGAAATGGGTGAGAAACAATGAAGAAATGACTCACTATTTATAAAGAGAAATAGCTAATGTTCCATGGATCCTCACTGAGGAATCCGTCGATGTAATAATCGGGATCCGTGGACGCCCCTTCTGCCCATGGGTTTTGGGTCATGGTCATGGGTTATGGGTTATGGATCATGGGTATCCAAGTAGATACAATGTATCTATAAGATGCAATTCATCTAGTCCATGGTTCATGGATTAAAACTATGGGCCATGGATTAAAACCATGGGCCATGGATTAAAACCATGTATGACTTAAGCATAATGTCATGCAATGGGTTATGGGTCAAGCTCCATGGGTATGGGTCATGGACTTTGGGTTGTACCCAACTACATTCAATGTATTTGGTCAATGGGTCAAATACTTAAGTTTCTACCCAATTGTATTACCCATTATAGTACATACTAGTTATGTATATATTTACCCAATATGGAAACACTAGTTGTTGTACATATGTATTATTAAATCATAAAATCACTTATACTTGTATTAGTGTTTTATGTGAAAACGTAAGTGTGTTAGAAAACTATTGGCTCAAACCAATTACGTATTTTATTTGTTTCGTAAAAATGATTTTACGTTTGTTATCGACAAAACATTAGAAGATCGTAAAATATAAATAAACGTTTTTACGGCTTATTTGTATTAACATATTACTCCTTAGTTATCTTTTATTGGTCGGTTGAATTGTCACACCTTATCTTAATCACGTTGTATTTCCTAAGGTCGTAGGGTGTGCCTTTGCCCTAACTCTTTGAGGTTGATCCGTGCAAAACCGTCAAGTTTTATCACTCAAGCCGGCCACTTGTGAATGGCCGACCGTAACAAACTTAAAACGGCTTAAGCACAAATGCAATGAAGATCTGGGGAGTATAGTGTTTCCCCGGGTCGTTATGTCCCAGCCAGCTGTGCAATGGATCACCAAACGAATAGTGATCGAGAGGTTTGAACGGAAAAAGGGATTGATTATGATTATAACTACAGAAAAAGCCAACAAATAACAGAGGCTTAAATGCAAATTAAAGGAAATTTAAAAAGATAAAAAATATTAAATAAACGCTATCACTATTTTTAAAATGATGTTTTTGTTTTTATGTTTTACAAACGAAATTAAAAACTATGTAACGTCTAAATGAAAACGTGAAACTTACATAATAATAATCCTAAAAATATGAAAATGATATTTTTACAAACCTAATGATAAAAGAAAATATTTAGAAAAAGAAAATTATTTTTACAACTATTTAATTAATTATTATTAATTAAAAACTAATTTTAACTATTAACTATTAGCCTAAAATGAAAGAAAATATGAAATAAAGCTTAAAAAATAAAATTAAGACTTGGAAAAATCTAAAATAACAAAATAGAATTTTCAAAACTATTTTGTATTTTTCAATATTTTGTATTTTTATGAATTAAAACTAATTAAATTATTTAAAATACAAATTTAACTAAGAAAATCTAGAAAAATATTTTTTGTCTTTTATATTTATCTTAACTTAAGAAAATGAAAAATTATTTTTGAAGCTTTTCTTAATTTTTGTATTAAATGCTAATTAAAATGCTTAAAAACCGAATTAAATCAAGAAAAATACTAAACAAGACTGGAAAAATCTGAAAATTCAAGTTAAGCTTAAAATAATACAAGGAATCTAGGAAAATATAAAAAACAGGGGTTGTGTGTAGAATTTGAGATCGCTATACAAGTGCTTATTGAAATAAGCACTTGAATAAGCAAAGGGACACAACAAGTACCAAACTCGAAACAGAAGGTATATATAGCTAAAAGAACCCAAATGCAACAAGTTTAAACAAGCCTTGATCTCTGATTATCAAGCTCAAAAGATTTGAGGTTTTGGCTTTTGAGCTAAAAACAGTTGAGAGGCTACTACTTTTAAGCCAAGAAATAAGCTATCCTACTAGCTAGAAATGAAAAATAGAAGAAGGGACCTAAAGAAGACCTGGGTGAGAGCTTGTGAACCAAAATCCAGACTTAGATAAGCTCAAAATAGCTCTGTGCAAGCCTTGCAAGATCCATGTGCAGACTCAATGTTAACTGAGTTTATGCACAGGGCATTTGTGCTCATTTTGTCAAGCCTTTTTGGGGCTTTTAGAAAATTCACAAAATATGCTAAAATGGACATAAGAAAATAGACCAAGAGGACTTTTAAAACTACAATTTCCATTAAGATTGACTCGAAATGAGCCCAAGAAAATCACCCTATTTTGGCCAAACCGAATTTTCAAGCTTTTGACTTTTGAGACAGATTGAAAGTTGACTTTTTGAGATTTGGATCAAATTTGTGAACTGAAGCGATATATTATGATGAAATAAAACTAAAACAAGCTAGTTCTAAGATTTTCAAACACAAATCAAGCTTTTGCTTGTCCAAACCACAACAACTAATGATTAAGACAGATATGGTGAAATGTTGACTTTTGAACTAATGCATGTGTATATTAAGACAGAATGAGTATAATAGAACTTAACAAGCATGAAACAAAAGGAGTCTACCATCGAACTATCCTAAATCACAGTTATGATGCTAAAACCAAACACTACTTAATGACCGATTTGGACTTTAAATTACACTAATCACGAACTAATCATGTAACAATGACCAAACCGAGTTCACATGACCTAAATACAACTATATAAACAAGTTTATACTAATGAGGACCACATATACAAGTACCAACGAACCGCAAATTGACTAAGAATGAAAAGTGAGAAATTACTCACCATTTGTCCGGTAGTATCGCGGCTAAAACCAAACCCAAACCTGTTCTAAACTAGTCTATTTAAACCCAAATCCACCTCTGCATCAACTATTATCATCACCATTCCCATTTGCATCCACAGTTGACTTTTGTTGACCACTTCACAAATTTATTTGAAATTTAATTGTAAGCTTATCAAAAGCTATGAGAAGCTTCAATAAACTTATTTGGGCTAAAAAATAAGCTACCAACAGATTGTTCATAAGAAATTGAAACTGAAAATTGTAGCAGTGAACAATAAACTTGGAACTAGAATAAAAACTTGGATTTAAAATCAAAAGCACATTACAATGATGTGTTAACTTAATTGTGATACATAAAAGCTTAAATTACAACATTTGGACTTAAACTAAAACATTAATTTAAAAAACGACATTAAGAAAAACTAAAAAACTAACTACTACTCTTTCTAGCTTCTCATTGCTTCTTTTTATACCCCATTCTGCTTCTCTCCTCATTCTGAGCTTATCCCACATGTGTTTGAGGCCAATGGATTATTTGGAGTCATCTTGGCCCTTCATTTCATTTTGGCGGGAAAATGGGTTTTTGACAGTTGTGGGTTGAGTGTTTGGGAAAAGGGTGCATTAAATGTGTTTTTGGATTGTGGTGGAGGAGGGGGGAAAAAGGTAAGCTAGGGGATGGGAGTTGGAGTGTATGCAGAGATGTTGCAGGGTGTCAAGTGGGGAAGAAAGTCTTGGCGCGTTTGTTTGTTTGACTGAATATTTGACCAAGGCTTAATATAAAAGGGAGGGTCAAAATGAAGGGTCCAAAGGGGTTTGGCAGGGGGTCACTTGGTTTGTGACAAGGTCCAAAGGCAGTTTTGACAAGGCTTGTATTAATAATCATAGGGACCAATTGTGTAAATTCTGAAAAACAAGGGACCATGGCTGCCATTTTATCAAAGATGTTCCAAGGGACTAAAAGTGACAATCTCAAAAAGTACAAGGACCAAACTTGCCATTTTCAAATTTCCAGGGGCCATTTTTGCCAAATTTCAAACTTGAAGGACTAATTTTGTAATTTCTCAAAACTTTTGATATTTTTCACCAAAGGACTAATTTTGACAACTTATGATTTTAAAAGGACCTTTGGTGATTTTTCTTTGAAATTAAGGCTCAGGGACTATTTTGACAATTTTAGAAACTTGAGGATGAACGCCAATTATGCAAACTTAGCTCATTTTTCATCGATTTTGAACATTTTGCATCCGAAACATATAAAATGCAATTTTGGAATATTTTTAGTATTTTGATGCATTTCGAGCATTTTAAACGTTTTGCGAGTTCAGATTTAACCAAAATGATGAGTATTTACACACTCATCAATCCCCACACTAAACTATTGCTAGTCCCTAGCAATCTTTTGAGAAAAACTTAATGGATTTGAATCTCTTTACCAAAAGCCATTACTTCGAGTAGCCTAATGTTTCAGTTCAAGTAAGAACCATGGTACACCGATAACCATGTGATTTTGAGCAAACCACCGACTTTCAACGGTTTTGATTTGTCTTTACCGTAGCCGTTTGCTCGGACTAGCCAACTCTTAGATAAATTATCAATATTATCTTTGGTGAGTGATTACCAATTATGGTTTTTCCATCGCCTTTACCACAAGCCATAAACTTGCGGGCTAGCCAACTCTTCACTTTTAAGGATATGGTGAAATGAGTACCATACAATTTTGGGCAAATTGCAAGCCGTCAACGGATTTGAGATATCTTTACCAAGAGCCGCTTGCTCTGGATTAGCCAATCCTTTTGTTTTTAGACAAGGCGGATCGATAACCAATTGAGTAAGTGAAAACACTTACTCCAAAAAAATTTTGGCCAAAACGGGGAATTAGGCGGTATAATTACATGATAAAATTCGTGAGAATTCCCCACACTTAGAAATGAATATTGCCCTCAATATTCAAAGTACCTACTGTTATGCCGAAACCGAGAACGTAAAAGGAAATACTACGGCCATTATTTAGAAAGATATTTTTTTTTTTTAGAAAACTTATATATATATATAACATGTGGGGCAACTCCCACACTAGGGTGGTACACGGTGAAAACCCATGTTAAGCTACTGTTTTTGATTACCGAGTCGCTAGCTTGACTCGACCCGAATTCATTGGTTCATGGGAAGCAAAGTGGAAGAGACAATCTCCATCGGACTTTCATTCAAGATGTTTGGACAAACATTTGAAGCACGTGAAAGTTCCACACCGATGAGATATAGAGAGAACCGCTCACAAATGATAAATGAAAATGCCGGGTCAAAGATAATGTCTTCATTCCCAAGGAGTGAAGAACAGGAGAAGTGACGAGATATATGAAGAAAAGAAAGAAAATCATGATATAAATCATGACTAACTCTTCATCCTCAATAGGAGAATTCATAGTTTCATGAATCTCCTCGATTAAGCTTGCTTGATCAAGACATATTATGGGAGTGTCTAGATCAAAGTAGAAATTATCATACTCGTGGAGATATGATATGAGTGAGTTCATCCGAGAACTCCATGAAGGTGAATGAATCATATTCGAATTGATATGAGTGTGTTCACCGGTGAACTCCTCCAATGTACATGATTCATAATCGGGAGAGAATTATGAGAATGAAAAGTGGTACGCCACTAATCTTCTCTCCCATATTATCAAAACAGAAGCTTTCATTTCGGATTAGAATCATCGGAAAGAATGTCACTACCCTTAATGGGGATAGGAGATGAAATTGGTTTCTCTTTGAAAGCCTCGATTTTAGAAATGAGAAGACCGACATTCGGTAATGTTGCACGAAGTGCTTCATCTTTGATTTCGATGTCGATAACTTCATCATTTTCTTCTTCTAAGCTAACAAGCTCGGAAGGTAAATCTTCCACATAATCGATGTCTCCATAAGATAACGAATCATCATCATCGAATCGGAGAACATCTCAACATGATCTTTTGGGAAGACAAGAGGGGTAGGGATATCACACAAATGCTCGAGAATTCCTCGTGACTCTCTTGGGATTGGGACAAGGTTCTCAACACTAGACTTTATGAATTCGTCCGATTCCTTTTCGTGAACAGTGTCAAGATGTTCGTCCCCATAATAAGAGAGTGGGTGTGAATCTCGGGTGTGATAGCAGTTGTTTGAGATGGAATCTCAACGGTCGGATATCACCGACCGAGGAGTTGAGAAATATTATCTTTAAAAGGATAAAACTCTCCTCATCATCGTCATATAGAGCTGCCTTGAGAAATTGGGAACGCATTGAGTCGCTTGCTCTAGGATTAATAATTCTTCCCTAGATTTGCGGGCCTCTCGTTTTTCTCGTTCTTGACTAGCAATTCTCCCATGGTCTTTTCACCACTCACTTGATTCTTAAAGTTACTAATCATATCATCAAGTGCTTTCATTGCGGTTTCAAATTCTTGGGAGATTTCTTGAGACAACGGCTCGGTGGAGTTTGAACCGTATGGTCTTTGTGGAGGTTGGAAATTGTCAAACACGAGAGAGTTATGATTGTTACAAGGAAATGGATTCCCTATTTGACAATCGGTGAAGTGGGGACCTCCACAGACTCACAACAAGAAAAAGCTGATTCCGGGCCGGTGAATCATATGGATTTTGGTTATAACCAAAGTTCGAGCATCACCGGAAAACTGTTCATAGACAAACGTGTTTCAGTTGACACTCAAATCCTTGGTGAGGACCTCCACAAAATTCACAGTGGGTATGTTGATTATATGAAGATAAGTCGGGCTGTGGTGGGTAATTGGAAAAGTTTGAGGGTCGTTAAATGAGTTCGATTAGGATCATAATCAAATGAATTCCTCGAACCACAAAACAAACAACTCCGTTATGAATATCATTACCACATTGTACACATGTACACCAACGACGGGGTGAACCAAAAGAGGCTCACCACAACCGACACAAGGAATAAACGATCGCATTTCGTAGTAATGAGAAAGAATCGGTTCATTCAAAGAATCAACAAAACCAACATGGTGATCCGAATGACTATCAAGTCTCAAGAACATTTTGAAAAATCGGGAGGTGGGACAAGTGGTGTGCTCGAGAGCTAGCAATTTCCACCACTTCCGTTATGGTCTCCGGTTCTTGAGCGGGTTCATCGGGTTGTGGCGGATGCTCGGAAAAACTTGGAGAATCATCGAGAGTTATCGATATAATTCGCACCAATAACAATATTTTCTTGCACCCATCCTTCCACATCGCTTGCATAAACAATCCGGATTCGACAATAGAGTTGATCCTCTTCCATACGGCTTTGCGGTGGAAACAACGAGGATAATCGATCGTCGCCATGAGAATTAAACATGTAGAGGTTAAAGAAATAGAATTAAGCGGTTTTGAGGTTAAAGAAGAGTAGAATCAAACGATGCGAGGGGTAAGAGAAATAGAATCATACGGATAAAAGGAATGAGAAGAGTATTTTGTATTTTTATAAGAAAATATAAATATATGTAGATGGATGGTATGAACAAAGTGAATATCCAAATTACTAATCTGCTAAACGTAAGATAATCAGACCTGACTCCGTGTGGCGCCTAAAATTTGATCCGTCTGGCCGTCAAGTTTTATCACTCAAGCCGCCCACTTGTGAATGGCCGACCGTAACAAACTTAAAACGGCTTAAGCACAAATGCAATGAAGATCCGGGGAGTATAGTGTTTCCCGGTCGTTATGTCCCAATGAATCTGCAATGGATCACCAACGAATAGTGATCGAGAGGTTTGAGCGGAAAAGGATTGATTATGATTATAACTACGAGAAAAAGCCAACAAATAACGAGGCTTAAATGCAAATTAAAGGAAATTTAAAAGATAAAAATATTAAATAAACGCTATCACTATTTTTAAAATGATGTTTTTGTTTTATGTTTTACAAAGCGAAATTAAAAACTATGTAACGTCTGAATGAAAACGTGAAACTTACATAATAATAATCCTAAAAATATGAAAATGATATTTTACAAACCTAATGATAAAAGAAAATATTTAGAAAAGAAAATTATTTTTACAACTATTTAATTAATTATTATTAATTAAAACTAATTTTAACTATTAACTATTAGCCTAAAATGAAAGAAAATATGAAATAAAGCTTAAAAATAAAATTAAGACTTGGAAAAATCTAAAATAACAAAATAGAATTTTCAAAACTATTTTGTATTTTTCGAATATTTTGTATTTTTATGAATTAAAACTAATTAAATTATTTAAAAATACAAATTTAACTAAGAAAATCTAGAAAATATTTTTTTTGTCTTTTATATTTATCTTAACTTAAGAAAATGAAAATTATTTTTTGAAGCTTTTCTTAATTTTTGTATTAAATGCTAATTAAAATGCTTAAAACCGAATTAAATCAAGAAAATACTAAACAAGATCTTGGAAAAATCTGAAAAATTCAAGTTAAGCTTAAAATAATACAAGGAATCTAGGAAAATATAAAAAGCAGTGGTTGTGTGTAGGAATTTGAGATCGCTATATAAGTGCTTATTGATATAAGCACTTGAATAAACAAAGGGACACAACAAGTACCAAACTCAAACAGAAGGTATATATAGCTAAAAGAACCCAAATGCAACAAGTTTAAACAAGCCTTGATCTCTGATTATCAAGCTCAAAAGATTTGAGGTTTTGGCTTTTGAGCTAAAAACAGTTGAGAGGCTACTACTTTTAAGCCAAGAAATAAGCTATCCTACTAGCTAGAAATGAAAAACAGAAGAAGGGACCTAAAGAAGACCTGGGTGAGAGCTTGTGAACCAAAATCCAGACTTAGATAAGCTCAAAATAGCTCTGTGCAAGCCTTGCAAGATCCATGTGCAGACTCAGTGTTAACTGAGTTTATGCACAGGGCATTTGTGCTCATTTTGTCAAGCCTTTTTGGGGCTTTTAGAAAATTCACAAAAATATGCTAAAATGGACATAAGAAAATAGACCAGTAGGACTTTTTAAAACTACAATTTCCATTAAGATTGACTCAGAAATGAGCCCAAGAAAAATCACCCTATTTTGGCCAAAACTGAATTTTCAAGCTTTTTGACTTTTTGAGACAGTATTGAAAGTTGACTTTTTTGAGATTTGGATCAAATTTGTGAACTGAAGCTGATATATTATGATGAAATAAAACTAAAACAAGCTAGTTCTAAGATTTTCAAACACAAATCAAGCTTTTGCTTGTCCAAAACCACAACAGCTAACAGATTAAGACAGATATGGTGAAATGTTGACTTTTGAACTAATGCATGTGTATATTAAGACAAGAATGAGTATAATAGAACTTAACAAGCATGAAACAAAAGGAGTCTACCACTGAACTATCCTAAATCACAGTTATGATGCTAAAACCAAACACTACTTAATGACTGATTTGGACTTTAAATTACACTAACTGCTGAACTAATCATGTAACAATGACCAAACTGAGTTCACATGACCTAAATAAAACTTTATAAACAAGTTTATACTAATGAGGACCACATATACAAGTACCAACAGAAACTGCAAATTGACTAAGAATGAAAAGTGAGAAAATTACTCACCACTGTCCAGCTAGTATGCAGGCTAAAACCAAACCCAAACCTGTTCTAAACTAGTCTATTTAAACCCAAATCCACCTCTGCATCAACTATTATCATCACCATTCCCAATTTGCATCCACAGTTGACTTTTGTTGACCACTTCACAAATTTATTTGAAATTTAATTGTAAGCTTATCAAAAGCTATGAGAAGCTTCAATAAACTTATTTGGGCTAAAAAATAAGCTACCAACAGATTGTTCATAAGAAATTGAAACTGAAAATTGTAGCAGTGAACAATAAACTTGGAACTAGAATAAAAACTTGGATTTAAAATCAAAAGCACATTACAATGATGTGTTAACTTAATTGTGATACATAAAAGCTTAAATTACAACATTTGGACTTAAACTAAAACATTAATTTAAAAAACGACATTAAGAAAAACTAAAAAACTAACTACTACTCTTTCTAGCTTCTCATTGCTTCTTTTTATACCCCATTCGCTTTCTCCTCATTCGAGCTTATCCCATATGTGTTTGAGGCCAATGGATTATTTGAGTCATCTTGGCCTTCATTTCATTTTAGGCGGAAAATGGGTTTTGACGGTTGTGGGTTGAGTGTTTGGGAAAAGGTGCATTAAATGTGTTTTGGATTGTGGTGGAGGAGGGGAAAAAGGTAAGCTAGGGATGGGAGTTGGAGTGTATGCAGAGATGTTGCGGGGTGTCAGTGGGAAGAAAGTCTTGCACGTTTGTTTGTTTGATGAATATTTGACCAAGGCTTAATATAAAGGAGGGTCAAAATGAAGGGTCCAAAGGGTTTGGCGAGGGTCACTTGGTTTGTGACAAGGTCCAAAGCGCTTTTGACAAGGCTTGTATTAATAATCATAGGGACCAATTGTGTAAATTCGAAAAACAAGGGACCATGGTCGCCATTTTATCAAAGATGTTCCAAGGGACTAAAAGTGACAATCTCAAAAGTACAAGGACCAAACTTGCCATTTTCAAATTTCAGGGGCCATTTTGCCAAATTTCAAACTTGAAGGACTAATTTTGTAATTTCTCAAAACTTTTGATATTTTTCACCAAAGGACTAATTTTGACAACTTATGATTTTAAAAGGACCTTTGGTGATTTTTCTTTGAAATTAAGGCTCAGGGACTATTTTTGACAATTTTAGAAACTTGGGGGACTGAAAATGCCAATTATGCAAACTTAGCTCATTTTTCATCTGATTTTGAACATTTTGCATCTGAAACATATAAAATGCAATTTTGGAATATTTTCAGTATTTTGATGCATTCCTGAGCATTTTTAAACGTTTTGCAGTTCAGATTTAACCAAAAATGATGAGTATTTACACACTCATCAGAGGTTACCTTTGGGTTTAGCCTACGAAATCCACAAATTCATTCATAAACCAACTTTCACAAAGATTATTCAAGCATTAAACACAACGATAGCCTAGTTGCACTCCTAAGCCAATTACAATTAAGATAAGAGACAACCTAACAATAAAAATAACTACGTTTCATAGATCTAAGCAAACACACAAGAAATTTAGCTAGACATGTTAAACAAGCAAGCATACACACAATCAATTGAAGACATAATGATAATTTGGATTAAAACACTTATCTCGATGTGTAAAATAGGGTTTGGGACTCTAAGATACTGTCCAAGTCGGACTACAAACGTTTAGGGTTTTTACTCCAAAAGTTTACCTTTTTAAATGCAGAAAATCGAATTCTATATATAGATTTACAAGTGCGACGGCGTCGCCTTATAGGTGGGACACCGTCAAATTTCCATCATTAGTGTTTTCATCTTGGCCAAGTCATCGATGGGACGGCGTCAACTTAGAGTTGTGGCGCCGTCGATCTTCAGTGGGGACGTCGTCTTGGTTACGGATCCGGGCCGTCGAGATGAAAAGTCCGAGTGGCGTCATTCTTCTTCAAAGCTGGCGACGTCAGTTGTTTGAGCAAAAATTCCACCGAGCCGTCTGGTGCATGTTTTCATCAAGTCGTATAAAGGGACGACGTCACCCTTTGGTTGGGACGCCGTCAGGTTCAATTTGAGCATCTTGAGTGGCTTCGATCTTGATTTTTCCATTTTCTTCATGTATTCACTCCTTTTCGTTCAAATGTGCATCATTCCAAGATTTTGCTTCCAAGAGACCTAAAAGTGAAAAGGAACGAAATTAAGCGATGAACGGATATAAAGTGGTCGATTAAGGGCTTAAATGACCCCTTAAAAAGTGCGTTTAAATCTATATCAATCTATATCTGAATGTTTTATTGGCACTAAGTAACCGATTGCCATGTTCAAGTCACTATATCATGAACCATTAATCACGGCGAGTGAACGCGAATAATGTGGATAGATCTATCGGGATTGACGAATCCCATTTGTTTGACCAAGACCTGGCAAACAAACACACTCTATTTGAGAACTCTAGGTATAACGACAAATTACCTACTAGGGGCACTATTACAATTATATCAATTTCTATTGATACACTGTTAACGTTTTGGTTGTCATGAGTTTAGTACAATAATAACTGTTTTATTTTCAACTTTGAGTGTGAGTCCATAGCTCACACTACGAATAATTGTGTTCAACCACTTAACTATAAACTCTATGAATTCACCAACCTTTGTGTTGACTGTTTTAAGCATGTATCTCAGGTCCATAATGAACGAGGCTGGCACGGAGGAGCACGGATACTCAATAAGGCTATAAATTTTATTATCATTCGAAAACTCATTTAATATAATTTGTGAACCGTGAAACTACTGGGACCTCATTTTGTAAACTATGATATTTATATAATTCGAATGATATATCTTTTAAAACAACTCCATTAGATTTCGTTTTCTATTGTTGTAATCATAGTACCATGAAGTAACACCAGTTCAATTTCGATCGTATCACAAAATTGGGGTGTTACAGGGAAAGATCACGAGATTGAGAAGCGTTGGGGATGTGTGTCACAAATACAAGATAACATGAGTCACAAGATCCGTTGGATGCACAAGAAAACACTAGCTATAGGTGGTTCTTCATCACAAAAATCAACACGTGCACCCATGTCTCCCATTTCTTCATTTCCACCAACAGAGGAACCATTGATGAACATGAATTTCTCGAGACATCATTATAATTGGATGCGAGATGAAAATGCTTTAACAAAATAGAGGAAGAGCAAGCAATGGCTTATGCAGAAAACACAAGGCGTGAACAAGAGTCTCTTGACTATGCGCTTGAATATACTGAATATGATTTTCCATGCATGGAGTCTCCTGAATATGATTCTGCATGCGGGGAGCATTCAGATTAATCGTATTGTATTTTAGTTCATATGCTATTTTTGTATCGTATTTCGTATCATAACGTATTGTATCGTGTCGTATTGTATTTTAGTATTTGTAATTTGTAACTTTTTTTTGTATATCGTATTGTATTTTAATGAATGAAATATTAGTTAAAGGTTCATTTAATGATTGAAATATTAGTTAAGGGGTTAATTTGTAAATTATAATTCTAATCCAAATTGCAATAACTCTAGACTTATAAATTTCTACCAAATTTGCCCTTTCCAAATTATAATAACTCTTGACTTTTACGTTTGTTAATGTAATTTATTTCAGTCAAATACAATTTGTGTTCCCTCCATTTTGATTTGACGCCAAAATCAACTCTTGACCAAACTGTAGGATAACATAGATTAACAATCAAACTTTGCAAGCGCCCTGGTCACAACATTAGCACTTGTCCGGATAGAAAGACTCTTGATAATGATCACATGGAATCACAACCTTCAAAAAAAAGAAAAAGGCCTACTAAGAAGAAAAATAATGATTTGAATCCTATATTTCATTTGAAGTGTTAGAATGTAATTTTCCTTTTCTACTCTAGTTCTTGCTATCATGACTTGATTGAATAAATATTGCTTTGATTGTTAATCTATGTTATCCTACAGTTTGGTCAAGAGTTGATTTTGGCGTCAAATCAAAATGGAGGGAACACAAATTGTATTTGTCCAAATAAATATACAAACGTAAAAGTACAAATAAAGGGCAAATTTGGTAAAAAAAGTCTACAAATTAGTATACATTTCAAGTTTGTCCCTTGCCCACTTTAGTAAGGTGATGTTATTTGGTAGAGTATTATGATAATTTTTTTTTTTTTGGTGTTAAATGATATTTCCTTCCGTCTCAAAATTATTATCGTGAGAAATCCGATGTTTAATAAAAGTGGCTCATTTTAATTTTCAACCACTTATATGGAATATTCCTCACTTTATTCTCTAGCTTTTACTTAAAAAGAAAGTGGACAATTATTTTGAGACATCCCAAAAAAGAAATATGGACAATAATTTTGAGACGGAGGGAGTATGACGCTGATGTGATGGTACTTTTTCCGTGTTAACTTATTATGGTACCGAGCGCTCTAAAAAGGAGTAAAATCAAGTTAAAGTTCCTCAATCAATTATTGAATTAAAATCCGTACACTTTGTTCCTAACCATATTTAACACTTTAGTATATTTCAACAGATCCAATTTTGTCAGATTAAGGCTCTAAGGTTTTAATTTCCTCGTCATTATTAACAGCAACAGGTATCTTGCTACATTCATTTTAGGCTCTGTTTATTATGTTTAGGTGAAGTTACATTTTGTATATTTTTATGCATTTTTTGTTATATGATTTTTGCTTGTGCTTATATCCTGCTATTCCGGCCAAGACCCAGTTAGATCCGGACATGACCCGGATGTATCCGGATA
This sequence comes from Chrysanthemum lavandulifolium, assembly GCA_022545495.1. Classification (NCBI taxonomy): domain Eukaryota; kingdom Viridiplantae; phylum Streptophyta; class Magnoliopsida; order Asterales; family Asteraceae; genus Chrysanthemum; species Chrysanthemum lavandulifolium. Next base: position 286,095,353 of record CM040240.1, read on the forward strand.
GACCCGACCATGTCCCGGATGTATCCGGCTGGACCTACCCATGATCCGGATAGACCCGCCCATGACCCGGATATATCGGATAGACCTGCCCAGGCCATGACCCGGATGTATCCGGATAGACCCGACCATGTCCCGGATATATCCGGTCCACCCGCCCATGACCCGGATATATCCGGCCAAGACCCGGTTATATCCAGCTAGACCCGGCCATGACCGTATACCCGGTTAGATCAGACAAAACAATGACTATGACCCGGATATATCGGATAGACCCGCCCATGATCCGGCCCATGATATATCCGGATAGACCCGCCCATGACCGGATGTATCCGGATAGACCCGACCATGTCCCGGATATATCCGACCCGACCCGGATATATCCGTTATATCCAGCTAGACCCGCCATGACCGATATACCCGGTTAGATCAGACAAAACAATGACTATGACCGGGATAGACCCGCCCATGATCCGGCCCGGATATATCCGGATAGACCCGCCCCCGGATGTATCCGGATAGACCCGACCATGTCCCGGATATATCCGGCTGGACCCGCCCATGACCCGATATATCCCAAGACCCGTTATATCCAGCTAGACCCGGCCATGACCGGATATACCGGTTAGATCAGACAAAACAATGACTTTGATTCACGGACAAGCTAGGCTTCCTTTACAAATGCTTACATGAAAACAAAGATACTCGTCCAATTCAGTTTGATTGTTCTATGAGTTACTTGAGTTTGCATTCAGTAGCGGGTGGACAACTTAAGCTGTAAGTGGTACTCTGATTGGACTATCTTTTGGACGGTAAATTAGGATATATTGCAAAAGTATACGTATGCCATTTAAAGTTTTAGATAAAAGATGTTGCTATGTATCTTCTCAAACCTAACATCTGTACCAACTTGATTGTTCTACGCAAATGCAGCCTGTTAAGAGGGTGTAATATGTAGCTGTAAGCAAGCACTCGGTCTAGACTGTAGATACGTGATAAGTACTTGCTTTCGGTATGTGAATGGTAGGTTTTTCATTGTTTTACTATGTTTTTGGCTCCTGCATGGTTATGTGGTTTGCATAATAGTGAATTTGATTGTTGTACTGTTTATTGTTTATCGGAATACAATTGCAGGTAGAAAAATCGGATTTCGAATCTCAGATAGCAAAAATAGGAGTATATCTGCGAATACAAAAAGAAAGGCTGCAAACTTCGTATGATGAACAGGTATCTGAAATATTTGACATACAGAATGTTGGAATTTATGTTTTACAAATTTCTCTTTATATGTTCATCTAATATAATCTGCTTTCGAATTTAACAAGGACTCGAATTATTTTTACTGATAGATAGTTTTCGGTATATATATCACCACCCTAATCGAAGTTTCATATATTAAACAGTTCCGTCATGGATATATTACCTTCAAGTATCATATTCAAAATCTTTTCAAGAGTACCCGTTAAGTGTTTGGCTCGATCCCGTGCGTATCTAAAGTATGGTGTAAATACATTGATGATCGCTACCTTGTGCTCATTCATGACAAACGAGTTGTAGAAGAACCAACACCCATCTTGTACCATCAACATCTTTCTCGTGGTAGAATAACCCGCAGCCTGTGTTTCCATGTCATTGAATCGATACAACCTAAACAACCTGGAACTACTCCTTATGTCTTAGAGCCGAAAGAGGGACCGTTTTTGGAGTATTTGCGCAAGAAACCTCTTCTTAAATCTTCTATAGTCAATATTAAAGTCCAAGGTTCTTGCAACGGGCTGATGTGTTTGTCACAAGATGAAGATAATGTAGTCACCACGTTGGTTGTGGTCCATCCTCTAAGGAAAGAATGTTACGAGCTTCCACCTCTTCCTATGCGTTGGATGTTCTACGAGTCATTTGGGCTTGGTTTTGATGCTTCTGCCAACACTTTGAAGATGGTGTGTGTTTTCCTTAAAGATAAGGTGAGGAAAAAACTATGCACTATGGTGCATGTATTTGGCACAGACTCATGGCGAGAAATACCCCAAGTCCCGCCATATCCAATAACAGGTAAAGCCATATTTTCCAATGGTTGTTTGCATTGGTTAGTCAGTCAGTTTGACATCACAACCGAAGATGTTGGAAGAGAAGTAATATGGTTTGATGTAGAAAAAGAAGAATTTGGGTTGATTGATCGTCCCAAAAGAATGTGTGCTTTATGGAGTATCTATAGCTGTTATCACGATTATTTGGTTGATTTAAATGGTGAAGTTGGATTTGTGTGCGTTAGGACCATGGAGGTTTGGGTATTGAAGCATAAAGAATGGGTTCCACACTGTCGGTTTGAAGAAAAAGACATTCCTTATGGTTGCTGCATAGACGTTATGGGTTGTTGGAACAAAGACGGAGATATTTTAATAAAATTCATTCGTGGCGATGGATGGTATATATTTTACATATACAATCTGAAAAGTGGTGTTTTACATGAAACCAACGTTGTTCCTCCAGACTATGGACATGATCCAGATATATTTATGTATCCGAATACCCTGTCTTCAATCCACGGCATCAACAAAAATTCCTTCTCCATGAAAAAAACTAATTGGAAAAAAAGCTGCCCACAAATGAAATCTCTTTGTTAGGTAGCAAAGTTAGGATTAGTGTTGCTTTCAATGAATTTGTTGCAGATTAGTGTAGTTTCCAGTGACTGGTTTTTGTATCTTGTTATTTCCGTTTTGCTTTTGTGTAACATGCGATTGGGAGCGGTTGAAACCAAGAATCTTATTGTAGTATTTCGTTTAAGATCACATTATTTTGGACCGAACTGGTTGTCGTCATTATTTTTTCTGTAACTCGACTCCTTTAGTGCCAGATATGGTTGAAATGGTATTATGTTCAAGATCAAGTTATCATGTATCCGAGTTGGTTAATTTGTATTTTGTTAGCTACATAACGCCTAAAGTTTCGACCCATCAACCCACTGTGCAGAATACTTTGTTCCCATGATTTCGTGAACCACATTGATCTGTACAAAACTCATATGGAACTTTCCCAATCGCCGTATTGCATATAGGTTTGGTTTTGATGCATTACTTGTATATAGACTATTCTCACTTTGGTTTATTACTGTTGTTTTCGTTTTCACCTAATGTTCATCAACATGCACATTAGACACTTCGAATCACCACACGTTTGTTAAATGCGACCACTTCGATCGGGTGTGAAAAAAGAACATGACTGTAAAATAGCGAAATGAGAGTACTTTTTCGATTGTTTGGGGTATAACATAACCTCAGCTTGTCTACATTTAAAGATAACCAATGTACAAAGCTCAATCAATCTCCTCCTACTACTTACCTAAAACACAAATGTCTAATAACTTATGTAGATAGCATACCAAATCAAATGAAATTTATATAAGCTACAAGTCATTTGTTTCCATTGTGTATACATACTAAAACAAAAGCCACTCACATACACTTTATTCTGATTCCGACTCAATGCTTCCCATCGCTTTTAATCCTCTCGGTCTCTGTAAGCAAAGTATAGAATCTTAGTTACAACGATCGTGTTTTTTTATTACATTTTGAGTAAACGCGACAATCATATAGACTAACAATAGTACAATACCTTCTTTGTGATCTTTTTCTCTCTGACTTCGTATCGTTCCAATGTTAGATCACACAGCCATCCACCGGGGCAAACCAACTATTCGCAAATATAAGACAACAATAGTCATAACTCTAGTTTACCAAATTGATTCACACATCCAAAAAAAAAAAAAACAAAAAAACAAAAAGAAGTTGTCAATTTGACCTTAAAAATATACATTACTCATACTCCGTCTTATAACAAGTGTCTACTTTGTATGTCATAATATGACACATTTCTAAAAATAGTAATGTGGACACTTATTGCGTTAATGAGGCATATAAACATGTTACATACTAGGACAATGGAACGCGAAAATAATAAGGAATGCATTGATGGTTCTCACCTAAAACTGGGCAGATATAATTTCGCATCTAACAAAAAGGATAGTAGTAATGGAAAACGTACATTGATGGTTCGTTGGATGAACTTGGCACGTTTTTTCGGCCTTTGAGGAAGTTTAGACCCTTTAATCGCTAAGAAATCCTCTTCTTTTTCTTTATTTGTTAACCCGATAGCGAATTTAGGTGGCCAAACCATCATTTCATTTCCTGATGATGATTTCGCGCCAGTTTCCGATGACCCTCCTGACCCGTTACCAGAATTGTTGTTGTTCTTATGATTATTTCTCTTGTTATCACCGTTGCTTTGATGACCACCCTTCATACCAATTGTAGTACTCTCACAATTCCTACAAAAAAAAAGTTTATAGTTATGGACTATTGTTATGTTACGACTTTTGAGAAAATAAAGTTGTATTAAAAAAAGAAAGTAAAAACAAAAAGACAGGTATGGGTGAAAAAAAAAGTAAAAGTGGGTTGTGAAATTACCAAAGTACCCTTTTGAAAGATGTGAATCAAGAAGGAAAATAGAGGAAATGAATGTTTGATTTATGGGTCAAGCCTTAAAAAGAGGAAGTTGTTTTTTTTAATTGAGTAAACTCCAAAAACCACCCTTCTAGTTTGGCTTAATTGCGCGTGTAGCTTTTACAACTTCGCGACTTTTGTAAAAGCTTTAGCGCGCAATTATCGTGTCAGCTGACACGAGTACAGATGAAATTTTGAAAGCACAGACACGATTTTAGCAACAAGAAGGTAGTTGCGAAGTATTTGAACAAAAAAAATAGATGAAATGAAAAGGTTGTTGTGGAGTAGTTTGGTTTATATGTCAAGCCTTAAAAAGAGGTTCTTGTTTTTTTATTTGAGTAAACTTCAAAAACCACCTTTCTAGTTTGGCTAAATTGCGCTTGTAGCTACATAACTTCGACTCTGTAACTTTGAAAGTAAAGACGCGGTAAAACTTTGAAAGCACAAACGCAGTCCTAACATGAACTATGTGGATGAGATAACAAAATTAGAGGAAATGAAAAGGTTGTTGTGGAGTAGTTTGGTTTATGTGTCAAGCTTTAAAAAGAGGTTCTTGTTTCTTTATTTGAGTAAACTTCAAAAACCACCCTTCTAGTTTGGCTAAATTGCGCGTGTAGCTATGTAACTTCGAAAGTGAAGACTCAGTAACTTCGAAAGTGAAGACGCGGTTATTGTTCTGATACGAGAACAGATGAAACTTTGAAAGCACGTGTAGCTCTATAACTTCAAAAGTGGAGACTCAGTAACTTCGAAGTGAAGGCTATCGATATGAGAACAGATGAAACTTTGAAAGTGCAGAGACGTAGTCTAACATGAACTATGTGGATCAGAATAGATAATAGAAAAGGGTAAAGGGTTTTATGTGGAGTTGTTTATAAATTTCTGTTTTTTTTTTTATAATATTTTTAGTGATTACTTTTTATAAAAAAAAGTTGGAAATGATGATAAAATGGGCAGCGGCGACAAGTATAAAGGTGTAGGGCAAGATCTGGCCGTAGGATTAAATGGAGGTTTGTCTTTGAGTTGGGGACACGTGTCAAGATCTGAGTAGAGGTGAGTGGGAATGAACGGTGGGAGATGATTGGATTAGGGGTTATGTAATCACACGTGGTTGGATAGATAGGATGACTAGTTAGCTGTTGTCTTTGCTGTCCTTGTTCCACACTTGACATTACTAGTCATTGGGAGTAGCAAAGAGATATAAAATACTCCTCCGTCTCAAAATTATTGATACAAAATCACCAAGTTTAATAAAAGTAGACGCCTTTTCAATTTACACATTAAATATTCTCTCACTAAATTCTATTTATTCTAAAAGGAAGTGTGGACAATCTTTTTGAGACATCCCAAAGACTCATTTATTTTAGACGGACTCAGTAGTTAGTGGTCTTGGTGATTTTAGGTCTGGTTTAAGTCAGTATATCATTTCTCTGTCTAAAATAACAACTTACATAACACAACCATACTAGTCATATTATAGTAGGAAAAAAAGATATAAAAGTAAATAAAACATGAGGTTGATGGTAATGGTAACCGTAATATTGTGGTCACCTTCTTGTGATATCAGTTTTTTTCTTTTTTAAACTACACTCAATTACAAGTTGTTAATAAGATGATTGCAATCATAACAAAAAATATATTTTACAAAAATAAATATTAAAAAATACACATAAAAAAAAGAAAAGAAAAAAAAGGTTGCGGTTGGCTGACAAACCGAAAAAATTAAAAGGTTAGGGTGACCGGTTATCAATTCAGTTGACCTAGTGAGGATAATGCGGTCGACTACTCGATTAGGGGTCAACCAACCGAGCAATTAGCATTGGCCTTAGGTTAGTCGTAACGACGACCATGGTCACTCTTGTTATCTCAGCATCAACTAAGAAAGACTTTTTTATTATTAAGTTAGTGTAATAAAACTATCGCGATTATGATGAAAAACATTTCCCACTCAAACACTTTTTTTTATTAAGCTAGATTAAAGACGTTTTCCTTTTTTTCGTTTCACGAGACATGCTAAAACAAAATGATAAATAAAAAAAGTAATACTTCTTTTGGATGGAAAGAACATGTCCAAAAGAAGTGGCCAATATAATATAAGTAGTGATTTTAAATTTATTTTTTTTTAAATACTATCTTGAGTATTAAAAGGGGTAAAAAAGCCATAAAAAAAATTACTTAAAGGACCTAATAAAAACATAAAATTAGCTATATAGTATAATTTAAAATCATTTATATCTCTTTTCTCTTATAACTTAACATAATATAAAAATTTAATTTCATTCATCTCTTTTCTTTTTCGAGTTTATTTAAAACACTGTCGATAAAAACACTCGATAAAAAATAAGCTGAAAAAAACGTTATTTTACATTCAAATCTCACACAAACGGTCTTTACCTTTACGAAATTACGAAAGTGCAAAAGTCGTCTATGCAAGAAACTATTGTCTCGCCTAGATGACTAAAATCGACACCCAAGTAAAATGACACTAAAAGAAAAGGCATTTTAGTCATTTTATTTAAGGCAGGATGATGTCCACGTTAAAGGTTTCTCACATGAATGCTATTCGACTTTCGGAAAGATTTGACTTTTGAAAAAAAAAATGCGGCTACGATTTGGTCATACCACATGAACAATTTTCTCAATTTATTCTTTAATAAATTAACACGACTATGGAGGATTTGTTTTATCGGTTCGGCGGGCAACAAAAAAAAAAACAACAACGCCGATATCAGTCGAGGGTCCAAAATTTCAACATCGGTCTAATATTCTACCGACTATTTACACACACACTTTTTTTTTTTACTTGGTCATCGACTGTGATAATTTGATCGTGTTTAGCCGCCGAAAAAAAAAGCTGATGTGACACCCGATGACCTGGGTCACGACTGTGTCCAGCCTTATCAAACACCCACCCACTTCCACATACTACTAGTCAAGGACAACTTTGACAATTTACACATGGGACAACAGTACAACTCATATATCCACGTAAAAAATAATGATGTATAACTAAATTTTAACCATTTTAGTACGTAAATTATATGTTTTATGTACCGAAAATAAAAGTATGTTAGTTTTAAGAAAAGACTTTTAATCCAAAAAAAAAAAAAAAAAAAAAAAAAAAAAACGAATCCATAGAACAAGTAACTTGGTTACAAAACAAAAGTCTTGGTCAAACAACAACATTTTGTATAGATAAAAGACAAAAATTCTTGTTACAATCATAGAAATGAAATTTCACAGAAAATGAATACTTTATTGCTATGATATCTTAATTTTAATAGTCCTAAGGAATAAATATCACTAGTAAATATGTTATCCACACACATCCAAAAAGTCAAACAATTTTCTAAAACATATACTCATCGTCTCATTTTATAAGTACGTTTTGAAAAGTCAAAGTTTTTCTTGAGTTTTTTGTGTAATTATTTTATTTGTGTTATATAATCTTTGATGAAAATTATAAATTGATTTGTGTTTAAATGTATTTTCGTTGGTATATTTTTCATCAAGTATTATATAACATTAATAAAATAATTATAATCAAAATTAAATAAAAAACTTTGAAAAAATATTGACTATAAAATGGGACGGAGGAGTAGTAGACGTAACTATTGTAGCAAATATAAAAAAGTATTGGTTGGTCACTTTAACTTTATAACGTGTGATATAATTATGTTTTTATCATTTTTTTATTAATTTCTCACCAAATAAAATAACCAAAGCCTACATGCATTATTTATTTAACTTTTTTCAACCAACTTTATGTACAACCAGTAACGCATAAAATTACTTTTTAACATAAATGCGGAGTAAATGAAAAAAGTTACCTTAGAACCGATGAGCGTTGGCGGAGATTAATACCGCCGTTGTTACTAAGGGAATCCTTGTTACGGCGATCACCTCTGGCGGTGATTGACCGTTGACCAAGCGGTAATTTTTCGTCCTTGGTTAATTGTTGTTGTTGTTGTTTCATACAACGTAGCCTTTTACGGTTGCCCCACTGTAGTATGAAATCTGTGGATGAAGAGGTTGTTGCCTGAGATCTATTGTTGTTGTTATTGTTCTTGTTGATGTTGTTGTTGTTGTCCATGTTTTAATATTGTATCATACACCTGTTTTGTTTGTTAACTAACCATGGTTAGTTGGTTTACACACTTTATCACTTTTTTGTTTAACTATAGTTAACATTATGGAGTATTATTTTTCAAACACCAAAAATAAAAAATCAAAAATAAAAATAAAGGAAATGAAATTAGTGAGCTTTTTTTCTTTTCTTTTTTTTTTCTTTTCAAAATTTGATCAATTTGATAATGAATACTAGTAATTTTCTTGTGAAATCGAGTAGTCGGCACTTAAAAGGGGTGCACGAGGTCAGAGTTTCTTTGCAGATTTAAACTTTTTGAAAATAATGAACAAAACTGATATTAAAACTAGTAAGGGGTGTTTGGTTATCAATTTGTGGGCTTATGAGCTTATTTGAGTTTGGCTTATATTTCATAAGCTCAAATTCGGCTTATTTTATTATAGATTTATTATGATATAATAAACATTATATGTCCGAATATAAGCCGGAATTTGAGCTTATGAAATATAATGAACAAATAAGCTCATATCAAAATAAGTAACAATGAAGATGAGATGATAAAGGAAGGAAGCATTGTTGTTACCTAATGAATAAAGGTTGTGTTGGAGATTAGAAATGTCAAATTTAGAGGTAAAACTGCAAACAACAATAAACAAAAAGATCAAATACTACTAATACAACAACAATTACAACAAAAATAGAAAGAAGGTAAATATGTTTACTTTAATTCTACATCTTTTGAGATTGTAACAACAACAACAACATCATCTTAGCTTGTTCAAAAACAAACTTGATCTTGAATTCTGAATAATCTACCTCCTAAAAAAAAGAAAAAAAAAAAAAAAACAGATCACCATTGATTCATCCAACATAAAAAAAAGATGTGTTTAAGAAACAAACACCAAAACATAAAGCAAAATTATCTTTTTGTGAAGCAGCTCATTAACATAAAGACATTGAAAGAAAAAAAGAAACAAACCTTGAAACTAGGCTTTGATTACAAATCCAGAAGAGTAAAAGAAACCTTTACAAAATTAATCAATCTGCAAAACAAAACAGAATCATCATCCTTCTATTTAACAAAATGAAATGAAATGTAACAACAACAACACCTTTAACATTTTCACTCACCCTTCAAATTCTGTTTTATCAACAAAATAATACAAGGATGTTATGTTTTATGTTATTATTTTGTGTGTGTGTGATTTGGTAATGGAAGGCATTTAAATAGCAAGAGTGCAAGACTCTTCTCTCAGGAATTGTTTTTCATTCACCTTTATTTTTTTTTTTTATGGATTTGCCCTGTTAACTACACAAAAAGTACGGCGGGATTTACGAAAAATGACGTCCGAACCCACATATTTTATTTGAAAAGTGTATTTTTTACTCGGGCATCCTTTTCATGGGTCCCGTCGTCGCTTTTGTGTCTTAACGTACGCTGCGACACGTGTTAAACCTTTTTATTGAGGCGATTCCATATTTAACAAAACGTCTTTCGTCGTTGTCATCATCGTTCAAAGTTATATTTTAAGTATATATGACATTATCATGTTTATATTTGGTAAATATGAAATTATCCGATTTTTTTATTTATATAAACAGAGGAGTGGAGGATGTAAATAATATATCTGTGGCCGTTGGTTTATTATGATCCAACGGTTGAGATGTTTTGTACACGTTCACCACTCTACTTACGTACTTTGCTCTTCAAATAATTTACCCAACATTGTAGTAAATGTTAAAAGTAAAAAAGTTACTAATATGATTTGTAACTTTCCACTCCGTGACCTAACTTGACGGAATCTTCATTATTGCTACTCTTTCTTTTTACTTTTTATTATCATAAACTATGACTTTTTTCGGTTTTCTTTGATCAAATTACGTTATGTTCTTCATTTTCGAAACGCCAACAATATTGTACGCTTGTCACACACGCAGTGGGGTTTTGATCTTCTTTATTTCCCGAATCCATTGAAGAATTTTGTTTAGTAAAGTGAGTGAAAGAATTAAGAATTCAATGAGAAATGAAATTAATTGAGACTACGTGACCAGCCGTAATGAGATTTTGATCTTTTTTATTTTTTAAACCCCTTAGGACAACCCTAGATCTAGACAAATAAGGCCACTTATTTTCAATTGACAATAGTTTTTTGAGATGCTCATTTCAACTTACTTTTTGGTTTATTTATTTGATTTGATTTAAAAGATTAAGGCTTGGATCAAGTGGTTAACACTCTTCTTTTTAGAGACAGCGGTCAATGGTTCGATCTTCACCCTTTGCAAGGCCAGAAGTTCTTTTCTACCTTTAGCAGAATTGAAAGCAGTCCCTTTACTTTATTTAAGGATAAGGTAACCTATGAAAGACGGTATTGTGAGTTACTTTACTTTACCTTTTTTAGCTTATTTGATTTGGTTTCTTTTACAAGTCTACTTTTCGGTTTATTTGCCAACTAATTAGCTTATAGAAACTTAAACTATCAAAAATGAGCTTAAGTGTAATAAAACAAAAGTTATGAGATATAAATCGAGTCAAATAAACTTAAAAAAGATTAAAAATAGACTTAAGAAGTAATTTTTTTCGCATCCTATCATTATAGATTACGGCATGGGTTATTAAAGGACTCTCTCTAATCTTAAATGGGAGTAACTTCAGTTATAAACTTAACCAAATGTTGATCGCATATCTATTCCCAAAATAGGCAGAAGAAAAGTATGTTGACGACTTGGTAAGCATCGAGTTAAACTGGCTTTCATGTACAAAATCAAGATCATAATCCAAACAGAGACACGACGAGTTACACACATACGACATATATAAACTAGAGTGATATGCTTCATTGTTCTATTTACAAAGAAGCTACCATTTGAGGCCGGTTTTTTTACCAAGAGCACACCATAAGGGAGAAAGAACCCCCAACATATAGTTTTAACTTTGAACATAATATACTGTAAGACGGAGTTATAATGGAGCACATACTATTATGCACTAAAGCCGTTGTAAATAGAGCTCCAAGAATTGGAAGGGAAGGTGGGACATGCTTGTGATGATGCCTCCATCATCTGTTCCTTGGTAATCCCAGCATTGCAAAAGTTAGCTATGGAGCGCATGTGTTTCATACCGTATTGTGATAGGGACCCACAATGTGTCTCAAACGTCCTCACCTGAAAACAAGACACACAATATTTAATTCAGAATAGATGCATTAAGTGACGGGGTTGCGTTGACCCACAAGAACTTTATAATTTATATGATCCATTTTGTAGAAACTTGTAAATAATCGAACAGGTTTTCTAGTCCAACCCAAAAACACTTTTTTAACAAATCTCAAGTCAGATGCATGTTTTTTTAACAGAGTAGTTTGATTCTCTCTAAATCAAAAATAAAACTCCGTAGCAAGACTTACCAACGTTTTAAGGCAGTCCCAGTCATCAACCAGCGGTTCCCCAGTAGGTCGGACCGCATTCAGCACCTCAGGACCCTTCTCTAACCCAAACAAAACCTTCCCGAGGAGTTTAATACTGGCATCAATATGCATTCTGTGAGCCATTGCTTCAGCAAACTGTTTCCGAGATTCAGTCTTTCTATCAGATCCTTCCGGTGCCTTTTGATACTGTTAACAAACAATGTTCAATAAGTATATACGATTTTTTGGACAAAAGGGTCTGAGTTGGGTCGTGGACTAAAACAAATAACTTTCTGGTGCCTTAACCACTTTTTGTCCAATTTTTTTGAGCTTTTTATCAGGTGACTAGTGTGTCAAATATGATTACAAACATTATATGAGTTCAAAAACTATACATTTTATATATTAGAAGATTTGAAGGGTTTTCGGAATTACTTGATACACTTTTGGCGTTGTCTTTGGACCTCTTTGACCCAATAGCAATAGGACATAACACTAATCGACATATTCATAAAGCTGATAAAAGTAGCATTTAGAAGGTTAGACAAACCTTGTGCCAGAAATGTAACAGATCGGCATCACGCTGGTTGACAGCTTTCGAAGATGAAGATGGTCGTAGGGAGTTGCTCTCAAAAAATGTGAAGTTTTCGTTTGCAGGGTTTGTACCCAAATATAAAGACAGTTCGTCCATGCTAAGTTGCAAGTCCCCATATTGCATTACATGGGATCCGTAATTAGAATTGCCATTTGAGGTTCTTTCTTTAACCTGCTCGAGTCAGTATGTATCGATCAGTACAACTTTTATTCAGGGGATGCAAAACAACAAAATATATATTTAAAGACTTGCACCGTATTTTGTTAAGGTACAAACGTGGTTGTGTTCTTTGTTGTAGTTACTTCTAAAGAAATTTTAAAATTATATGCTCAAAGAGTCATAGTTTGTGCATGAAGACAAGATAAAGATTTGCAGTACAACATCACACGACTTGCTTAATCATGCATGTGATAAAGAAAAGATGCGTTTTCATTATGATCGGAAACATCTAAGTTCACCATGGTTCTTACCAGATGATACTGCTGCTTGATTGTTTCTGTTTGCAGGTTGTGTACATCACTGCGAGAAAGAAAATAGAATCAGATACATTGACAGTGATATAATCAGCTCTAAACAGAGTTAATGAGCTTAATAGAACATAAAGTCTTCCCAAAAACTGCATCACTTCCAATCGGTTTCTATCTTACAGAACTTACTTTGCAAATTAGCGTTCAAGGGCATACATTATAAGTTTACAACCAAATAGCCCTTAATCGGGCACTATTTGATTGTAAAGTTATTACAATGTCCCTAAAAAGATGATTTTGAACCTTGGACCATACAAATTTTGCTTACTGGAAGTGCAATTTTCTTTTTACCTCATTAACAATCACTACTCGATATCCGTAATCTAATTCAAAATTCGCAAGTTCTCTTTGTTTTTTCCTTGTAACGGGATCTTTAGATATTTGACCAACAGTTAGGCATTATTATTATACCAATGTATCTATAAACTTGAACTTACCAGTCTTCCATCCACGCAACACTGTACAAGTCACCCAAACAAGTATCATATTCTGGGGGAGGGCTAGGATATTCTCCAGGACAATAGGTACCCCAGCTGTTCTCATCTGGACCAGATGCTGTGGTCGCATATATATTTAAACCCAAAGGGAGAAGACCCTCGAAAATACTTCCAGATTCACATGCTTCAAGGTAAAATACCTACAAATAATAAATAGTGTTCCTCATAAAGTTGATATAGGATATCAAATTCGATAGCACAACAAATCAGAAGAACAAGTTACCAAGCTTTTGTAAGTTCCAGCAGCGTGTTTTTTCTTCAAAACCTCGATCAGATCATTTGCATACATGTAAGGATTTGTCGGCATACCTGAGAATACGTATGGCATATTAATTTTTGTGTATTTTAAGGTAATGAATCGTAAGTTTTAGCAAAAGCACTACTTGAACGAAGGATAACAGGTGATGAAGTAGCTTACCAAGAACACCTGGCCCGCCGTGATCAGAATAGTAAACAAAGATGTGATCATTTGGTCCGCTATTCACAACTTTTCCACTGCCCCCTTTAACTGCAGTTTTATTTCCAAGCAGAACAGCAAAGAAGTTGTCGACGGTGACATCTTCCCCGGTGTAATCCTGTGAATAGAGAAATAGAACCAAATGAGTATCAAAGATATTCCACAATTGTGGATTTAAGTGAGTGAATGATAACAAGACGTAAACCTTTGGCACGCCGTGATATACATCATCACCATCTGGGCTGTTAATAATGATTCCTTTCCTAGGGTTCTCTTCATTATTTGCGATGTCATCATACATGAAAACCACAATGTTCTCATCCTTGAGGCCACCATTTTTCAAAATTTGATATGCGTGACATACATCCGCCTGGATCAGAAACGTATGACTTGTTAGTATGCTAGTATATGAACAAAGAATACAATAGAAGTAACCAAAAACAGGAGAAGGTTTTGGCCATGATTGTTTTAAGTATATAAACCTGTTTCACTGAGATTACTCCTACTTCAGTTCCATCATTCCAACACTAGTTCCGTATTTAATTACACAAATCAGTTATAAAGTTATCAGCCATGAACCATACCACAATGGCACCAAATTTTCTCATACAGCATACTTTCATATAAAACCTCTGCCCTAAAGAATTGTAACTATTTTCCGATATGCAACTACAGGACCTCATTCTAAGTAAAATTCTTTATAATCCTTATTCCATACCGTGAATGCTGCTCAGTTCCACCATCTCTACTTATCTATATCAAACAAAATACCTGAACATCAGAGTGTGGTTGGAGGGTATGGGAATGAGGGAACGATTGAATACGTTTGGTATAGAATATGGTTTTAAATAAACCCACAAATTGAGGGTTTATTCATACCTACGTGGAGTACTGAAACCCATTCCTTGGTATTGATAAGAAATCACAGTTAGGTTCTAAATGCTTATCCTGCGTTTCATTGATTTCTTTGTACTTAAGGTTTTGGGGTTCTTCAGTTTTGTTTTTACTCATATTGATTCCAGTTCCTAAAGAATGGTAACTATTTTCGGGTATCCAACTTTAGGATCTTATTCTAAGTAAATGTCTTTTTCCACACCATGGATACTGCTCGGTTCAACCATTCCTTCCTACTTATTCTGGTATGCAACTATAGGATCTCGTTCTAAGTAAAATTTCTTTTTCCTTACCATGAATTCTGCTCGTTTCCACTATTCCTACTTATTCAGGTATGCAACTATCGGACCTCATTCTAAGTGATATTTTAAACAAAGTTAAGCACATGGATTTGGATAGCTACTGAGCGTTATGTTTAATTACATCTTACATGCATACGTCTTGCTTTTAAGAATGACCCAACATCTAGAAACTAAAGGCGAAACTAGCAGTAGCAGCAGGAAGCAATACCTCAAACAAGCTTTATTTCTACAACACCAAACGTCCAAAAAGCTAACATACCCAAAGTGATACCAATACTCAATACACATTGTGATTCCATCTTACAAACCAAACGCTACCTAACATGTTCAACATTTCTAATTCTCGACAAAAGTATAATGTACCAAACATAAGAAACTTAATACGCTTAAAGCTCGCAACGTGTTTTTGTGTAGGAAAATCTATAGACATCATCAAACATATCCCCCATTGGCTGTTTTAGTTTGCGTGTTTGTTTTAGGGGGGGTTTGTGTGAGCTTAAACGTGGGCTTACGAGTTTATTTGGTTTCGCCTTATATTTTATAAGCCCCGATTTTACGCCTTATTTTAAGTATTATGGGCTTATATAAGCTTGTTATAGCTTATATAACTCTTAAAATTAAAACCGGGGCTTATAAAATATAAGGCGAAACCAAATAAACTTGTAAGCCCACGTTTAAGCGCACACAAACACCCTCTAAAACAAACAAACAAACTAAAATAGTAAGGGGGGACGGAGTCGACTTCGGGTAGGGCATCGGGTTGGTGAACCCGAGCGGCAACACCGCTCCGCCCGGCTCGGGTTCGACCTCCGGGTTGTATTCTGAAGCTCTGGCCGAAATGGAACGTTGGAAAATATGGACGTTGGGTGGGTTTCAAGCGGCTAGTAGCCGATTATAATTAAAAAAAAAAATTTCTTCCTATTTAACAAACTTTTACATTTCAAAAACATAATTACCTTTTAACATATCAAAAAAAAACACACTAAATAATCTCTCCCAAAAAATGTCTACCGATTCTTCCGATTCGTTGTTCCTTCTTCGTCGACGAGATATCCACGGGTAGCTCGTTGCAAAATATCTTCAACTAGCGGCTCAAGATTATGAAGACACGGCAAGCTCTACCGAACTAGCGTAAATCGTCATCGGGATATAGGTCTTGTAACTTTAGAGAATGATTGGTTCGTTGAAACACCAAAGTACAACGACAGTACTTTAAAAAATTTCGAATGGAGAAAAGCATGTTTTGCAAATAGTGGGTGACATTGAGCGAGATACCCATATTTTCAAGAAGGCTACGATGCGCGATTTCAAAAAAGTTTCACGTCGAAACAAAAAATCACATCTTGTAACTTTAGAGAATGATTATGTAATGTTTTTTTTTTTAATGAAATGGTATGTTTTTATTTTAAATATTGTATGTGATTTTATGTATTTAAAAAAAAAAAAAAAAATGGAATTCGGGTACTAGGGTACCACTCCCACTTGTTAGGGTAGTGTTAGGGTAGTATTGGGGTAGAGGTGACGTGTCACCCTTAGGGTATTATTGGATAGAGGTGACGTGGCACCCTTAGGGTATTAGGGTTGAAAAGTTCCACTCCCTCCCCCCTAAGATGGACACTGATTATAAGACTGACATACTTACTTTATATTTCAACCGATGAAAAAGAGTTGTAGAAAGTACATGTGACATTTTATAATTATAATAAATTGTACTTTTCTAGAAGTGTGTTAAAAAAAAGGAAACTATTTAATTATTATAATCTCGGAAAACATTCAATCATATAATGTACACAGCTGGAAACTTATGCTGCTACAGGATTCCGTTGTTGTGCACGGTACTCGTCTAGTTATATGTAATAATAGACGCACTTATAATGTATAAAAAAAAGGTACACAAACACCCTCTAAAACAAACAAACAAACTAAAAATAGTAAAGTGGACACTTATTATCTATAAAATCACGTCGCTGTGCACGGGTACTCGTCTGGTTATATGTAATAACAGACTAACTTATATAATATATAAAAAAAGTAAGAAAAAAGGCACCTGATGCCTGTAATTCCAGTAACCGTTAGATCCAGCGAGCAAAACAGCCCAACGAGTGCCAATTGAGTCATCATCATCTGATGATGATGATTTCTCTGACGGTAGCCGGAGGAAGTCGTCGACGGTGGTGACACGTGAGTCAACGATCAATGGGGTGATGATGATGATCAAGAAGAAGATGATGATGGTGTTAGCGTAACGATTCATTTTTTTTAGAAGAATTGTTATTAGTTGGCACCTAATTTGTTTATCTATCTTCTTTCTATCTTGTTTTCATTTGTTGTTTGTTGTTGAGTGATATTTAAGGCTTTAAGTTGATTTGTTGTTGTTATTTTGTTTGGATTAGGATTGGAAATCGTGATACACGTTCATGACTATTTTACTATTCTCCCCCCGCTTTAAACATGGTTTTGTTTTTTATTCTTTTCTTGCAATTCAACGTTACTACTATAAAAGCATGCACAATCGTAACACCATAACACCAATAATACTGTCCACGTCAGCGTCACATTAGCTTTAACATTTCATCTTAACATCCTCAAAAAACACCCACAACAATAACATCCCCATAACATCAATAACATTCCCAACAATTTACAAAAACCCCATTTAGGGCATAAAAAAAAAAAAAAAAAGCCCCGTAACGCCTGTGGACTAACGGCGCAATAACGCGCAGGTTCCGTGGTCCAGCGAAAATCGTTTACCAACCGACTTAGATATCCGTGCACTAACGCGCATGTGTTGTTTAAGCTGTATGAAGGCTTCTTCTGCTTCCGTGGTCCAACGAAAATCTCCCTTATTCGTACACTTCTTGAGCGTTTTGAAGAGAGGAAGTGACTTTTCTACTGATTTGGACAAGAATCTGTTCAAACCAGCTAGCTTTCCGTTCAGGGATTGGACCTCCTTCAACGTGCGGGGTGAAGGTAGTTGAATGACAGCCTTCGTTTTTTCTGGACACGGTTTAATGCCATCAAGCTCTATCAAATATCCAAGGAACATGCCTTCTGTAGCGCCAAAAGTGCATTTCTTAGGATTTAGCTTCATGTTGATATCTCGTAGTGTCTTAAACGTTTCCTTTATGTCACGCACCAATTCATCCTCAGTATGGCTTTTTATGACCAGGTCGTCAACGTAAACCTCTAGGTTGAGGCCCACCTGTTTTTCAAATGCGTTATCTACCGATCATTGGTAGGTGGCGCTGCGTTCTTCAAGCGAAGGACATTTTAGTGTAGCAATAAACGCCTGGCTTGTGTGGAAGGCCGTTTTTCCTCATCTTCCTCGCCATCCGGATTTGGTGGTATCCTTTGTATGCGTCTAGGAAGCATTTAAGTGGTATCCGCACAAAGACTCTATCTTCCGGTCTATCTCGGTAGCGGATAGCGATCTTATGGACATGCTTTGTTGAGATCTCGTGAAGTCCACGCACATCCTCCAACTACCATCGCTTCTTGACCATCACCGGGTTGGAAAGCCGGTCATGGTAATAGACCTCTCGCGATGATACCTCGTCCACAAGTTTGTGTACTTCTGCCAGAATTGCTTGTGAGCGCTCCAGAGCTTGGCCGCGCTTCTTCTGACGTATTGGAGAGTATCCTTGTCGGATTCTCAACTTGTGTTCTGTAATTGAGCGTGGTACACCGGTCATGTGCTTTGGTTCCCATGCGAAGATATCCAGATTCCTTTGCAAGAGTGCGCACACGGCTGCCCTACCTCTATCAGACAGCGATCCCCCAATCGATACTTCTTGATCTGGGTACTCAGGATGAATTGCAATCCTTAGGTTTGGTACTTTAGGTGCGCATTGCTCTGAACTGTCTGTCGTCTCACATGTAATCGTGTTACAATCTCTAGGTGGCACAGTGGCATTATAGAGGGTAACAATACCTCCTTCGACTGGGAACTTGAGCATCCCGTGTCTTTGTGAGGCGATCTGCTGCGTATGGTGATATCCACGGTCTTCCGATAATGCCATTGTATGGCGAAGGGATTTGATCACCATAAAATTCATCCAGTACGTCGTGGGTGTTCCTTATTACCAACATTGACTAGTAGGCGTGTTGCCCATAGGCCATATCTTTTCTCTGTAAAACCGGTCAACGTTGTCATGGCGGGCTTAGCGGATGCGTATCTCGGTCGCGATCGCTTGAAACAAGGTTCGTACATTATGTCTGCAGATGCTCCTCCATCAACATACATGCGGTGGATATCGTGACCCCTGCATTAATTTCAATGGTTAGCGGCTCTACCACTGCGTTGTCCGCAGATCGAGTGGGAAAGAAATTTCACTTCCACGGAAAACTTCGGGCGATCTTACGCTGGTTACTCATTGCCATGATTGTATCATGTAGATGGTGTCAGCCTTATCTTTGGGTGCCTCTTTCTTGCTCCCAGTCTTTTGCCTATCTTTTCCCTCCTTGATGTTCTTGACTAGATGGTCCAATCTGCCTTCTTTTACTAGTTTCTCGATTAGTTGGCGCAATTGGACACACTCATTGGTAGTGTGACCTTTCTGCCCATGATAGTCACAGTATCCACTCCCCACGCGTCGATCCTCTGGGGTGCGCATTGGTGGGGGTCTTGGGAAGTTCGCGCCTTCGGTCGCGAATATCTCCTTTGGAGTCTTGGTTAGCGGGGTATATCATCACTATCCCGTCCGCTCCCACAGCGCGGTAGTTCTTGTTACGGTTGCTACTACGGTGGGTGGATTGTCTCCAAGGTTGTTCCTATGACCGATAGTTTGAGTAGCCTTTCTTCTTTGTCACGCGCGCTCTCTCCTGGATAAAGGACCTTGTGCGTTTCATAAGTTCATCAAAGGTTTGGGGATCTTGTCGTTCAACCTTTTGATGAGTTCTAGGTTATTGATCCCGTTCATGAACCACGAGATCTTGATGCCGGGCATGCCTTGACCGTATGCACTCGTCTTTGAAGCGCTCCACATAAGCGCTTGTGATTCCACTGGCGGTGTTTCACCGGCGAGTTCAACGGGGTTTTAGCGTACTTCTTCCTTTGCGTGAAGTTCGGTGAAACGCCTTCGCAACTCTTCAAAGCCATCAATACTTCTGCGCGGAAGCTTACTGAACCAGTTTCGCGCGTTTCCCACTAGTGTGGAATTGAACATGTGGCACCACACAGGTTGTGGCCAGTTTTCGATGGTAGCGGCTGACTCAAAAAAATTTAGGTGGTCATCAGGATCACCTGTTCCATCATAGGTTTTTACATTGGCGGGCATGCGCCTCCTTTTATTTTCTGAGAAATCACTGATGCGCCGAGTGAAGGCATCTACCTTTTGGCGGCGCCACGGATGGGATATGTCTTCATCCTCCTGGTCGCGATATTTCTTCCTGGACTTCCAGTGTCCTGTTTCGCTATCCTAGTTGTCCGAGGAGTTACCAGAGGACGAGCTTTCCTTCTTTCGGCGTTTGCATACCGACCGTCCTCGAGTTCCCACTGAAGGGCTTTCACTGGGCTTCGCTTGGAGAGTACCGTCGTCCCGATCATCACGGATTCTGCGGCTACCAAGCCTAGCGTGGACATTGGTACGCCGTCCATCTTCCTCGTGTTCCCCAATGTACTGCATGTCCGCTGCTTCATCATTCTCAACTCTCCTCCCAATCCTGGTAAATACTGGGGGTTGGCGGTTATTCCTTCCGCATTTTTCCCTCTGATGACGCGATGGAGATGTTTCTGCGTCAAAGTTGAGTCGGGCTTGCAGGCTTTGACTTGATCTCTTTCTCGCCTCCTCTTGCATGAGGGCAGCCAGGATTTCGTAGTTTTGAGATACGAAGTCACTTGGTGCTAGTTCAGGTGCGACTCCTTGTAGTGCGAGGGTGTCCGTTTCCCTCTCTGTACCCCTGTTTCTAAGAGGTGCGCTTGGGGTTTTTGCGAGGTCCGTCTCTGGCACCGGTTGAAGGGGAGTGGTAAGAAGGGTGTTGTTGGTTACCGTAGTGGTATGGGTTGTCCCCGTGCGTGGTTCTACTGCTGGGAAGACCAGATCTGGCCCTTGATTTTTGGTCACACTGGTTATCCCAGAGACCGTCTTGGCGGCTGATCCGCTTTGCTGCTTCTTCCCATGTAGGTCGCTATGCGATCGCTGATTTAGGTTTCCTTGCTTCGTCATTCTAGTTCTTAGTGTTTGGGTCCCACGGATGGCGCCACTTGTTGATACAAAAGTTGGGCGTTCCTAGTTTGAACTCCGGTTCTCATACCAATTGAATCTTGATGCTTGAGACTTGCGTACTAAGTAAACAGAAAACACCGTTAGGCTTATCGTGGGATTGTCTCCCACGATTATCCTCCGGCGTGAGAGTAAGTAATCGGTTTTAGGGTTAATAGGAGAGTTAGGGTTTTAGATCGTACCTTTAATGAGGGATGAGATCCCCTTATATACACATGAAATCTTTGTTGGTTTCGTGTTCCCCAACCTTCGGCGTATCCCGCCTAAGTCGGTTGGTAAACGATTATCTCCAAAGTTAGGAGGTATCCGATATCTTATTCCATAATGGTAAACGATTATCTCCAAACCGTTATTGGATTAGCCCATTCGTAATGGGCTTGTTAGTGGCGTTCATTGGTCGGGTTCGTGACCCGAATACGGACTATACGTCATCATGTTCCAAGGGCTTAACGCCAATAACGGCGTTATTTCTTGCTCTAACGGCGTTATGTCGTGATGATTGTGTTTGCTCTAAGGGTAAGTTATTCATTCGCTGTCTACGGCCAATGGCGGAGCTAGAAAAAAATTTGTAGGAGGGCCGATACAATTTTTTTTTCAGGAGATACGTTAAATGGGAGGGCCGAAATAAAATTTTTTCCGGAAATACACATGAAATCGTGAAAAAATACACTAACAGGTTTAGACCTAGGGGGCCGGGACCTTTCCCGGTCCCTTAATAGCTCTGCCCTTGTCTACGGGTGCTACATCATTATAAAAAACATTTACAACTAACTCCCCTACTCATAACTAATCTCAACTTACTTATTTAGGCTCATCACTTACAACTTTATTTGTTTTATTCAAATTTCCAAATAAACTAAATTCATTTCAATAAAAATAAAAATACAATATAACACAATAAAAAACATACAAAACGTAAAATAAAGATACGGTAAAAAAAACATACACAACTTAAGAAATACATCAAATTATAACGAAACTAATTATTTAGATTCTGTTGTTGAAATTGTTCCCATTGATGTTGTTGTCAAACATGCTCGATGAGACATCGTTGAAGCTTTGCGTGTTTGCATTTATCATGTAGTTCTTTGGCTTTTCTTCTTTGCACTGCGCAACGGTCAATCCATGTCTGTTGTAAATTTGGTTGCGAAGAAATATAGGTTTCGATAACTTCGGATATCGCAAATTGTTGATCTTTCAAAATTATGTTATGCATTATGATGCAAGAGTACATGATTCTCCATAACTTGCCCACAGTAAATGCACGCGCCGGTTGGGCAATGATATGCCAACATCCTTGGAGGATACAAAAAGCTTTTTCGATATCTTTTCGAGCACTTTCTTATTTCGCTTTGAATACGGCATTTTTTGGGTTACTTGCAACTGTAAATGATTTCACAAAAGATGCCCACTCCGGGTAAATTCCGGCAGCTAGATCATACCCATGGTTAAATTTACGCCCGTATACTTCAAACGGAACATCAGGGGCGATGTCATCAAGCAGGTCGTCGAATAACGGAGAATTATTTAAAATGGTAAGATCGTTATTCGCACCGCCACCCCAAAAAAATGCATGTCAAATCCACAAATCGTATGAAGCAACGGCTTCAAGCATTATAGTTGGATACTTTTTATCACCTCTGTGAAATTGGCCTTTCCATTATCGACAATTTTTCCATTCCCAGTGCATACAATCGATGCTTCCCAACATTCCCGGTATCTTATGAACAATGTTATTTGCGTTGTATAAGTTGCGAATGTCATTCTCATCTGGTTTTCTTAAAAACTCCTTCGCATACAAATGGATTATGCACATAGTAAAAAAATCTAGGCAATCGCGTGCACAATGTTCACCTATTTGTAAATACTCATCTAATGCATCGGCTGATATCCCGTAAGCCAATTGGTGTAGGGCACATGTGCATTTCATAATCACACTAAAACTCATTACACCCCTACCATAGGGTCGGACTCTAAAGAAATCAAAATGCTTGGGAAGAGGATGATGAGTTTCAATATATGTTTCAATACCTTGTACTATTTCTAAAAATAGTTTACGGCTCATACGAAAGCGACGCCTAAAATTTTCTTCCGTATATTTTGGGTTGTCACCAAAATAGTCGACCGATGAGCGTGCTTGACAATTTCACGTTCACGGGGGATGTATCTACGGTGGAATGAAGGGTCGGCTTGTTGTTGTTGCAACGATTGCTCGAACTCAAACTCTTGAAGAATCATCTCTAGCTCCGCTAGCTCTTCAATGTCACTTTCACAGGAAAAAGATGATTCGCTCATGTTTATATATTTAAGTGTTTGGAAATAAAAGTTGTGTAGATTTTGATTGAAATGTGTAGTATTTATAGTGTTAAATATGTGTGTTAAAAAAAAGAAAGAACGTTACGTAACGTTCAAATCTGACAAAAGCAAACTTTTAAATCTTGTCATGCAGATGGCGAGGCCTTCTACGGCGAACAACGGCGAGCTAGGCCGGTATCACGGCGAGCCACGACGAACCGGACACCGGGTGCTCTTATTACTATTATTCTCCCCACTTTAACACATGGTTTTATTTTTTTATTCTTTCCTTGCAATTCAATGTTACTACCATGTTCTAAAACATACACTTGAAAAAATGCTGATAGTTGTGTGTAGGTATTGAGTTGCCATTTTAGTGCACACTCAATAACACCATTATAATTAAAACACACTCTTTAGCTTATAAATGTTATAGGCGTAAGTGAGTCTCACAACATACCAAATACATACCTCATTTATTCAGAAAAAAAGAAAAGAAAAAAAGGGTCGTTAATGGGATGGCGAAAGGACGAACGGTGAGCAAATGGCGTGCACATCAATGCACGATGACGGCGACATTAGGGAAAAAATACTTATAACGTGTTGTTCATCGTTGCACCGGACTCTTTAAGAAAATAATTTTTAAGTAATAGTTTCATTTTATTTGTAATAATAATTTTGATTTACATCTATTATTTTCAGCATTGAATAACCATATTTGAAAAGTACAATAAACAATAATATTATGATAAACAAAATACTTTCTTCGCCTTCGTTTTGGTTTGTCTCATAAGAATATTAGCAACGCATCAAGTCTTTTGCGTTTAACAAACTTTAATGGTGTTTTGGTTTGTCTCATAAGAGCACGAGTAATACATCATGTCATAGAATACTTGATGCGTTTAAGAAAATTAAATGATGGTTGTAAAAACTAAAATGCTTTTGTAAAAATCTATCACTCCAATGCAAAATGTTTTTGCGATACCTTTTGCATCTTTAATGATCGGTGTAAAATGAAAGTTTAACAAATACAAAACTCTTATCAATCAATGCTCCAGTTGGTTGGAGAATTCCAACATATGAGTATAGCTTTTTAAAAATCTATGTCTTGCAATGGGTAAAAAGTCATCTAAAGACTTTTTAAAATAGTAAAATGCCTTTGAAAAAGTCCACGTATGCTCTAACAAATGTATAAAAGTGTAATGGTTTTTACATTTTTTATATTATGTGCAATATGAAACTTAACAAAGGGAGTATATATTTACAGCGTCAAAAAACAATTAATATTTTGAAGAAGAAAAATCAAGTTTGTTGGTAAATTCTTAGTTTTGTTCTAGGCTTTTTTTTTTGGGTGTATTTTACTATGCATCAGAGTAATTTTTTTCTTACATTTTTTTTAAACATATGTACCACTAGTTCTACAACATTTCTAATAAAATTTATACAAAATATCTTTTGATTGATGAGAATCAATGTCGTAGCTGAGATTCTAGAGGCCCGGTGCAAAAACTTATGTCGCAACTGAATATGACAGTCAAATGTGTATCATATAGACTATTGAAACAAAAAAATGTAGTACTTAAACAATCTAGCTTTAGTTTTAGCAAATATACATAACATATAATCATATATCATTACTATTTTTCTATCGGAAGTAAATTTTAAGGCTACGAATATACAAAGATATACATTTTAAGGCCTTTAAAATTTTAAGACTCTGTGTGATAGCACGTCTCGCACACCCTCAAATACGGCTATGATGAGAATACCATAATACGGCTAAATCGAAAGCTTTGGGTTTGATTATGGAACTCTAACGAGTATGTATGTTTTAACTGCTTACATTTTTATGGTCTTTATTATGCTGAAACTTATAGTAAAAGTTAAAAAAATGGGCCCCATAATTCGTCTTTACTATGGACTTTCCAACAATAATTGATACGTCTGCCCATTGTATTAGCAAACTTTTACCACCAAACAATCTGTGTGCTAAAAAATTTAAAGTCAAGCTTTTAGTGATTTTGGCCTATCAATATTTATCAACTTCCTTTACTTATTTCATTAACATTTTGAGTTCTACTTTGTCTAAAGAGAGTTGGGCCTTTTTAGTCCCACTTTGTCTAAAGAGAGTTGGCTTAGCTCCGTCCACATGATATCATCCATAACATATTGGGCCTTTTTCTCATCAAGATTTTTGAATCATGGACTAGCAACAACCTTTTACCAACATGATAAACTACTTTTAAAGTTGTGACAAAAGTGAGTTGGATTTATTGCACTTACACCTAGGGATGGCAAAAAAACCCGAACCCGACGGGGAAACTCGAAACCCGAACTTATTGGGGCGGGGCGGGGCATGCTTATCGGGTTTCGGGGCGGGTTTTGGGGCCTTAACGGGGATTCTTATCGGGTTTAGGGCGGGGACGGGCACACTATCCCCGCCCGCCCGCCAAACATATATATATATACATATACATATATCTATATACCTTAAATATTGTGCTAGTATTTATGTACTAAATATAATTCTCTAATTTTTGTTAATTTTTATCTTTGTAATATTTCAAAAGTGTGATCATAAAATCTAGTTTTGTGTCATAATATTCTAAAAAAGTTGTGATTTATTCTAATGCCTAATATATTATTAATGGGTTCTCAATTCTTTAAGTTATTACGCAAAATCATATTGTTAATAGCGTAAAAATAAGAATAAACGGGGAAAGGAATGAGTATGATGGGGGATCGCGCTCAAAAAAGAAAACCCGATAAGACCCCAATGTGGAATGGGGCGGGTTTGGGGGAGCATCTCGCCCCAATGGGGCGCCCCGATAAGATCCCCAATGGGGATTGGGGCGGGTTTGGGGATGGGGATGGCCGCCCCGCCCCAAACCCGCCCCATTGCCATTCCTACTTACACCTAGTAGAATGGAAATATAGCCAAAAAATGAAACAACATGCAAATACAAAAATCATAAGGAAATAGATATCACAAATGACAAATGACAAATGACTAGGGGTGTTGATCGGTTCGGTTATCGGTTTGTTCGATTCGGTTAATTCGGTTAAAAAAAATTTTAGATCAACCTAAGAACCGAATCAAACCAAATTCAAATTTGGTTTTCGGTTCGGTTCGGTTCTTGGGTTGACCCAAATAACCCGAATTTCACTATTTTTTAAGAAAAAATTAATAATTACATAAATTTTTAACAAAAAAATATATTTCAAGCATAAAAAGTATTTTATTATATTATGATAACCTTTTAATAGTATTTATTTATATATAAATATACATAAAAATATATAAATTATATAAAAAAAATATATATATTTATATGAATTCGGTTTTCGGTTCAAACTGTCAAACCCATAACCAACCCGAGAACCAAATTAGCAGTTCGGTTCGGTTCGGTTTTAGCAAATTCGGTTCGGTTATTTTCAGTTAGATCCGGTTTCGATTTTCAGTTTATTCGGTCTTTTCGGTTTTTTCGCTCACCCCCTACAAATGACCACCTCTTTCGAGCCATTTTCATGCAATATTCCAAAAAGCTTGCCATGGTGAAGACTTGTACACAATTTCTATTACTTTCAACACATCAAATATGTGTGAGTGAACAAATTTACCCTCACAATACTATTACTCATTCTGTTACAACCTAGTACTTCTACGTTTTTCCAAAAGTTCTACAACGGTAGTTGGTCTACAAAGCGTAAACATTAATCCGCAATGGCAAGTGGCAACAATCCGTCTCGACAACTTAACCGCTTAATCACTACTAACAATCAAATACTAACATTAAGCATTTCTTAGTTACCTTAAAAACATAATACAACAATTCACACCTTAATTTTCTTAAAGAAAAATACAACATGTGACATACACATACTATGATCATATAAACCTATGTTATAGACTAAATCTTAACACCTAAAAATATGTAAATATGGATTAACTACTAAATTTGATTATCTTTTTAAAAATGTGAACCTGAGTTAGGGTTGCAGTCTTCAAGACTTGATTTTGATCTACCCATGATACTAAAGCTTTGATTTTTATTTAAGTTTTAGTTTCAATGATGAGAATAAAGAATTGCCCAGAATTAATTTTCAGAATTTGGAACCTTTTTGGAATAATGGTATTTTCTTGGTGGATTAAAGGCATCTATTATGATGAACCTTTATAAAAGTTTTTAATAGTGTCAAGCCATCCTACATCATTAATTTATAAACTTATTTCTTGTTATAAACTTTTCTCTACTATGTATAACTTTATTAAAACTGTGTATAACCTCATTAAAGCTTTATAAGAAATACACTAAACACCAATTCATTAAATTTAGAAGAGATTCAATACGTTAGACATTTTCATTCCGCATAAGCATGAAACACATTTTCACTATGGTTAATAAAATGATAAACCTTTTTAAATTTTCATAAACATTTTCATAAGCCATAAACCATCATAGTGGAGGCTTCAATAAATATGTCATGCCAATTTGTAAAATAAAATAATTAATTTATTTTTAAAAGATAAGATGTTATCTATACTGCCTAAAGATTGAAGTGCTTAATTTAATGTGCAAGAGTTGTTGTGCACAAAATTAAGTTAGGCACAACATAGCTAAAGCTACACAAAATTACATCGATTTATCAATATGGCGAATTGAATGCATACGCATGAAAGGTCTCCTTCAATGCATGCACACGAAAGGGCAAGTGTTGTCGGAGTTTCAAGAAAATGAAGTTGAAGTGTTGTTGGAGTTTCAAGAAGATGAAGTTGAAGTGTTGTTGGAGTTTCAAGAAGACAAACCATCTCAATCTTAGCATCTCACACTTAAAAGTCATCATTTGTAAGTATAAATAACACACACTTCGATTGCATTCACCAATCATCATACCTCTCCTCTAATCGGTGGTCGAAGAAGGGGTTACTTATTCCGATCACTATAAAAGCTAGGTACAATCATTCATGTATTCTAAATTCTAAATAACCCTTAAACCCTACCAAAAACCGTCGTACTATATCTTTTTATCGCATGATCAAATCATCAATATATCATAGGGATTATTTTAGGTGTTTGTTTTTTAAGAGGCGTAAATAAGCCACGAGCTTATCAAATAGAACCCGAGAAACAAATCAGCTCTTATGCTAATGGAAAAAACTTTGTTAAAACTACTCGGGGTGTTTGGTCTAACCTTTGTATTTGGGATTATTTTAGGTGTTTGTTTTTTAAGAGGCGTAAATAAGCCACGAGCTTATCAAATAGAACCCGAGAACAAATCAGCTCTTATGCTAATGGAAAAAACTTTGTTAAAACTACTCGGGGTGTTTGGTCTAACCTTTGTATTTGGGATTATTTTAGGTGTTTGTTTTTTAAGAGGCGTAAATAAGCCACGAGCTTATCAAATAGAAACCGAGAAACAAATCAGCTCTTATGCTAATGGAAAAAACTTTGTTAAAACTACTCGGGGTGTTTGGTCTAACCTTTGTATTTGGGATTATTTTAGGTGTTTGTTTTTTAAGAGGCGTAAATAAGCCACGAGCTTATCAAATAGAACCCGAGAAACAAATCAGCTCTTATGCTAATGGAAAAAACTTTGTTAAAACTACTCGGGGTGTTTGGTCTAACCTTTGTATTTGGGATTATTTTAGGTGTTTGTTTTTTAAGAGGCGTAAATAAGCCACGAGCTTATCAAATAGAACCCGAGAAACAAATCAGCTCTTATGTGAAAAGTTGAAACTAAAAGTGAAAATATATATATATTTTAAAAGGAATCTATTAATACACATCGAAAAATCCGGTTGACCCGGTTTAATTTTACCTGTTTTCTACCCAAGCTTTCGGTTTACATCGACCCGTTTTTTTAACCGGAACGGTTCAACCGGTTGAACCACCCGGGTTTCAAATTTGACAAAATTATATGACAAATAATGAAGTAGTTGTGGAACCCGTGACAAATTTAGAAAAATGAGAGACCAAGTCATTGTAGTTTTTTTGTTGTTTATGTTGCTTTGACACATGTACTTTGTCATTTGTATTATGTTATTTTAAAACATGTCGGTCTTGCACCGCTTAAGGGGCTACCATATGTGAATCGTCTTTTAAAAGTTAATATATTTGTATAGCCCTTTGTCCAGTATATCAATAATGTTACGTAAGTTTATTAGAATCACAAAAATTAAATAGTATTTTTATCAATTATTTGTACCCCTAACAAATAGCTTTGAACAATGTTTAATTATCTATGCAAATTGATAGTACAAGATTATCATATTTTGGTGATATCAAATTTGTAAGGTTACAAGTTTAAAAGCCCCAAACCAAATGATAAATGCTACACATGTAAAAAAAAAAAATAGTTATCACTACCTAAATTACCGACAAAACAAGAAAAGACTGTTACACACGTTGGTTATACCTCTAAACTACAATATAATATTGTCAACTACATAATACCGTTTCTTTTATAATGCTTGAATCTATTATTACTAAAATCTTAATAACTTAAAACAATCCTATTAAAAAATATACACTCACACTTATATCGACTTCACATAATTTTATTGAAAAATGTATATTTCTGTTGTTATACAACCACGTATTAAAATTATAGTTATTCGAAAATGATTTTCTAACGCTACAAATACAGTTTGTTAAAAGAAACTTATAGGTCGTCGGAATTTTGCAGAAAACTAGATACCGCTGCCGTTAGGCGCGGGTATTTGTCTAATAATTATAATGCAAATTGGGTTTCCAATAATGGAAACCCCTAAAATTTAGTTAAACTACTCAACAATTGAGCATTAAATACATTACAAAAGACATTAAACACGATAATTAACTGGTCAATAAATACAATTAATGCATCATTAACATAACCCTTACATAACAAATACAATTTATCGAGCATATTGTACAACCAACTTCAACACAAATCCTGCATTAAATGCCACTGATACAAATAATAAAGCACGTTATACAAACATTCAAGCCCGAACGGGCACAGCCCAAACGGACATTTGACTTTGGATAACGTTAACATTTATTTTAGGATGCCCGCAGCTGCAACGCGCGGGTTCCCTACTAGTAAGCTAAAACACCCTCTATGTATAAACCGTTTTAAATTGGAGTGTCCCACTACAAATATAAAAGGGTCCGTTTTTTATTTATATCTTGATTTAGGATTAAGATTTGCAGATAAAGTGAGAAACAATCTTCTATTGTGAATATTTGTGATATCGAAATATCAAATCCTATTGCAGTTTGGTAATTGGGCTAGTATGGGGCCTTTAATTGATCATATTACATTCAAAAGTCTATAATTTAGACCTTTAAAGTTACCATTAATTAAAAAATGTTCCATATAAAGAATGCGAAAGAGGATAACGTTGTTTGGAAAAATCAAGATGGAAATGATTATGCATTTTTCAGTTGGTAATGTTTTGGAAAAACTCAGTAATGATGATATAAAGTTGCATGCTTTTCTTAGTGTATACCAAGACATTCTTTCATCACTTGTTTTACCATACAAGGGAGAGTGGATGCACTACATAGAGTGTCAAAGACATAAGATTTGTACTATGTTATGCCCTATGTGCAATAAGGTTCCACATTTATCACGAGCATCTCTTTTTCTTATTCAGCTCAAGTATATATGGAGGATTATTGGTAACATTTTTTTTTTTTTTTTTTTTTTGACGGCAACTTTTATTAAAAAACCACTAGCAAAGAGCTAGAGAAATTACAAAGATATCAAATGAGGGTGTTGAAGCCAACTAGCCCAACTAAAAGAGCTATTACATCTAGAGTGACACCACGTAAAAGAACGAATGACAATATCATCAAAAATAACATCTTTCCCACCAGAATACGAATCTAGGGGAGTCCATGCCAAATCCCACCAGCGGTAAACGAGACGAAAAACATCAAGAGCCAAAGCACATTTAAAAAACAAGTGGGAATTATCTTCAGATGAACCATTACATATCGGACAAAGCAAAGAAGGCACCGAGACTTTTCTTCGAAGTAAATTCATACGAGTTGGAAGCCGATCTAAACAAACCTTCCAAGCGAACACGTTAATTTTTATCGGGACATACTTGATCCAACGAGTAGCAGCATTAACCTTTAGAAGAAAGAACTCGTCCAAACAACTCCGAACATCCTTAACATGAAAAATACCATCACCATTTAAATCCCACACCCATCTATCTTCTGAATTAGATAGAATAGATGGTTCAATAAGGAGACGAAGTTGAGCAAGTTGATGATCTTCAATCCCACCTCTAGCAGGACGACGAAAAGAATCGGAAACAGATCCATTGATCTTCTCAGCCATATAAGATTCTTTGTTAGTCTCCAAGGCATACACACGTGGGAAAAGATGACGAAGTTGGTTATCACCTATCCATTTGTCACTCCATAACCTCGTTCTATTACCATTCCTCACACGTATCCGATAATGAGAGATCATGTCGACCCCTTGAGACTTAATAGCTTGAACTTCCCGAATAATATTAATCCACAACGATGAGGGAAAAGAAGACATATGCAAAATTTGATCACCATGAATGCAAGAAATAACACGAAACCAAAGAGAATTATCTTGGGAAATAAATCGCCATACCCACTTGAAAAGAAAAGCCCGATTTAAAGAGTAATAACTAGAAACACCTAACCCGCCATATTTCTTAGCCGCAAGCACCTTAGACCAACTCACCCAAGAGATCTTCCTGTCATCACCATGAATACCATAAAAGAACTTCCGACGAATAGCTTCCATCAAATGTAAAACAGACTTAGGAACCTTGTATAAGGACATGGTATATATTAGAGTGTAGCCAAGAACCGATTTAAGTAAAGTAAGTCGCCCCCCAATTGAGAGAGAAGAGAGTTTCCACTTCGATAACCGAGATTTAAGTTTACCAATTATTTCGTCCCAAGCCTTAACCAACCACATATTACCACCTACCATTACTCCTAAATACTTGAAAGGAGTCATCATAACTGAACAGCCAAGGGTCATAGCCGCGGTATTAATATCCTCACAAGGAACACCCACACCTAGAAGTTGACTTTTTTTATATTAATCTTCAATCCGGATGAAAGCGAGAAACAATGTAAGATATGCATGATATGTGTAAGATTGTTATCTGACCACTCCCCAATGAAAACCGCATCATCCCCGTAGAAAAGATGAGAGATCGTAAGGGAAGGATCAATTTGAATACCCTTGAACAAACCCGCATTGACTACTCTTGAGAAAGACAAGTGGAGAGATTCCATAATGAGAATAAAGAGATAAGGGGCCAATGGATCACCTTGTTTCAACCCACAATGAAATTGGAATTCGGTTGTCGGACTACCATTAACTAAAATAGAAGCCATACCTGATAACTAGCTGCCAGATATCCAAGATCGCCATTTTGAACCAAACCCGAAAGAGCTAAGAACATCATCAAGATAATCCCACCTTACGGAGTCATAAGCTTTAGCGAATCAACTTTAAACAACATGTCCTGCTGCTTTTTATGATTACACCAAGAGAGAAGCTCATTAATAATAAAAGGTCCATTGAGGATTTGCCTATTTGGGAGAAATGTTGTTTGAACATCTGAAATAAGGTCTGAAATAACCAACGACAAGCGAGTAGCAAGCACTTTAGTAACCACCTTGTAGAGACTCCCAATCAAACTGATAGGCCGATAATCACTTACAAACCTAGGGTCATTTGATTTTGGGATTAATGTGATAAACGAAGAGTTACATCCTTTAGAGAACGAGCTATGCTGAAAAAACCATTCAACTGCAACACAAAAATCTGGACCAATGATGTTCCAAAATTTTCGAAAGAATTCGAATGTAAAACCATCGGGACCAGGGGATTTATCTTCACCACAACCCCACAGCGTTCCGAATTTCATCTCGAGTAATGGGACTCTCGAGGTCAGTAGCTTGGTCGAGACTTAAACAATTAGAAAATCGAAAATTTAGTCTACAACGATTTGCATACAATCACGAGCTTTGGTAACATGGTAGATATGATAAGTGTGCCAATTAAGTGATTGTTTTTCTTAAATCACCCCTAGCAATAATTCTATTAACTAAATGTCTTTAAAGATATTTTAACAAAAAATTATGCAAAATTCATTCTTTTCTTACAACTTTCTTACAACGCATATACATGCATACAAACTATTGTGTCTTCTATAACTTTTTTTAAATACTTCAAAAGATCACATCAAACCATGTGGTTTTTATTTGAATAAATTTTTTATTTTCTTTACAAACTACTGTGTCTTCTATAACTTCTATTCCTCTTTACAAATTTTTATATAACTGATTATTGTCCTCATTCAACAAAACAAGTTGTATGCTTACTATGTTATTGTTGGAATATGTATATATTTTTAAAACTGTGCATGTCCGGATTCGAACTCGTGACCACGGGATTGCACACATTAGCGAATGAGAATTAAAGTTATACTTAATGTAAAATGATTGCGGTTAATTACTACACAAAACCCGAATAACGATCGTTAAGTATTTAACGAGAAATGACTAACGACCGTTAAATGTAAATAGAAGGACTAGTAGTGAAAAATCTTAAAATGGAAAAGATATGGGTATCCATTGGGATTCTTGGATTTTCACAACCCTAAACGTTAACTTGTTCCCCAAGATTTTCATTTTCTATATAAACAAACCTAGGGTTAATGTTTCAGGTAAAATTTTGTGCATTTGAATTGATCTCTCTTTCTCTCTTTTGCATACTCGGCCGAACCCCCTCCTCAAGGGTGTTTTGATTTTGTTTTTCTTATAAAACAAGGGTTTGTGTTAGATCTAGCAATCTCTTGATTCGTGGTTAATTCGTGTGTACAAAATTGTGGTGGTAAGACATTACATTACAACTTATGTTAGCTAAATGTAAATCCCATAAATCTAGGAATTGCAATTGAAATTGGCAATTGGGCAAGGGCTCGTACCATTTTGTATAATTTCATTACTAGCATATCAACTGATGTGATGAGATTATGACAATTTGGATCCTAGTTTTCAATGTAAATTAATTAGTTAGATGAATATGAACCTTCGGTATTTAATTTTATTGAAAAGGAAAATTATCAAAATACTAATTAAGTTTTCTATAGATGGCTCATCAACTTGAAAACATTATGAGCTTAATGAATGCTGCTTTCAAAGATATGATTGGAAGAGACAAACTGACTGGCCCAAATTTCAATGATTGGCATCGTGCACTTAGGATCATCCTTCGTGTTGCCAAAATACTTGAGATTTTGATTTCGCCTCTGCTTGAAGCTCCTGCTAAAACGGCTACTGCTCTTGAAAAAAAAAGAGTATCGTGTCGAGTATAAGAAGCACAATGATGTGGCTTGTCTTATGCTCTCGGGTATGACTGCTCAATTGCAAAAACAATTTGAGCACCATGCGCCTATGAGCATGCTCAATGAACTCAAACGTATGTTTGAGAAGCCACCAGCAGCTGAATTGTATGAACTTATTTAAAAGGTTCATAATTGCAAGCAAGAGGTTGATAAATCTGTATTCGACCACGTCCTTGAGATGAAACATCACTTGGACCAATTGGAGAAGCTCGGCTGTGGTTACTCCCAAGATGTGTGTGTTGGCCTCATCAATCACTCCCTTAATCAGGAGCGGTTTGGTGATTTTGTGCGCCAGTACAATATGAATTACACGGGGAAGACAGTGAATGTGTTACATGCAATGCTTGTAGACTTCGAGAACAGGTTACCTAAGAAGGCACCTACACCTGCGGTACTAGCAATACAAGGTGGTAGGGTAAATAGACCAATGACGCAAGCAGATAAGAAATGGAAAGGAAAAGGAAATGGAAAACAAGTTGTGATCCCTCCAGCTCCTAAGAAGAACCCTACAAAGAAAAAGGAGAATCCTAAGAAGGATTCGGCTTGCCATCACTGCAACTCACCAGGTCATTGGAAGTGGAACTGTCCATTGTTGCTGAGTGAGTTGCTTCAGAATAAAAATAAGATGGTGCCCAGCTCATCAGGTATTTTATGTTTGGACAATTTTCTTTTCCTCATAAGCAACATTCCCGGATTTATGATACAGGATGTGGTACTCACATCTGTAATTCATCGCAGGGACTTAGAGGCGCAAAGAAGTTGACATGTGGAGAAAGATACTTGTACGTTGGCAATGGCAAGCATGCAACAGTTGAAGCCATAGGGACTTTTGATTTAGTGTTGCCTTCGAGCTTAATTCTTGAACTAAATAATTGTCATTATGCACCATCCATTGTTAGGGGTGTTATTTCAGTTTCTTTGTTGAAATATATTGGTTTTATGCACACTTTTACTAGTTATGGAATTTCAGTTTCTTTTAATAATATTTTTTATTTTAATACAATTCCTATAAATGGTATGTTTGAAATTGATATGGATGATTGTGTGTCCAAAGGAAATAATTCGTTATATAGCATTAGCAATAAGAAGAGCAAGTCTAACTGGGACTCTTCTTATCTTTGGCATTGTCGCCTTGCTCATATAGGGAAGAAACGCATGGTAAAGCTGCAACATGAAGAGCTTTTACAAAGTGTCGATAATGAATCATTTGACAAATGCGAGTCTTGCATATCTGGAAAGATGACAAGGAAACCTTTTTCACATCAAGTGGAAAGGGCTTCAGATCTACTTGGATTGATACACACTGATGTGTGTGGTCCACTTAGACATGTGTCAAAACGTGGTGCTACCTACTTCTTAACCTTTAATGATGATTTTAGTCGTCATGGTTATGTTTATTTACTTAAACATAAACATGAAGTCTTTGAAACATTTAAGGTTTTCAAAAGTGAAGTAGAATTACAACTCGGTAAGAAGATTAAAGCTCTTCGATCCGATAGAGATGGTGAATATATAAGCCAAGAGTTCAAATATTACTTAGTTGAGTGTGAAATTGTCCAGAAGCTCACATCTCCTTATACTCAGCAACAAAATGGTGTATCTAAAAGGAGAAATCGTACTTTACTAGACCTGGTACAATCGATGTTTAATATTATAACTCTTCCTTTAACTTTTTGGGATTATGCCCTTGAAACTGCTACTCACATTTTGAATATGGTTCCAACGAAGAAGGTTGTTAAGACTCCATATGAAATATGGACAGGAAAAGCTCCTAAATTTTCTTACTTAAAGGTCTGGGGTTGAGAGGCGTATGTTAAACGTGACTCACCAGATAAGCTCCAACCAAGATCTGTTAAGTGTATCTTTATAGGATACCCTAAGTAAACTATGGGTTACCACTTCTACTACCCAGATGAGAACAAAGTCATTGTGGCTAGGTATGGAGATTTCCTTGAAAGGAATCTCATATCTCAAGAACTTAGTGGGAGAGTATATGATCTGGAAGATGATCATGAAGATATAACACCTTCTGATAATACTAGCCAGCTTCAAGAAGAGCCTGAAAGCTTGGGTGCTCCTCCTGAAGTTGTTCCCATTTGTAGGTCTGAAAGGACTATATGTGCACCTGACCGTGTATGTCTTAAGTAGAGGTGGAGAAAAATATTGTTGGGAACTTAATGAACTTGTCAACTATAAGGCTGTCATGGCTGATCTTGAAAAGGATAAATGGCTTATTGCTATGAATGGGGAAATGCAATCCATGAACGAAAATGATGTCTGGATTGAAGTTGACCTTCCTCCCAATGTTAAAGTCGTTGGAATTAAGTGGATCTTCAAGAAGAAAACTGACATGGATGGCAATGTACACACCTATAAGGCTCGTCTGATAGCTAAAGATTTTACTCAAACCTATGGCGTTGATTACGAGGAGACATTCTATCCTGTAGCAGACATAAGAGCTATTAGGATTCTCGTAGCTATAGATGTACACTATGACTATGAGATTTGACAGATGGATGTCAAAACCGCCTTTCTAAATGGTAGTCTAGATGAAGACATCTATATGGCACAACCTGATGGGTTTGTGAATCCACAATTTCCTAACCATGTATGCAAGCTTAAAAGATCCATTTATGGACTAAAGCAAGTATCAAGGCAATGGAATAAAAGATTTGATGGGGAAATCAAAAGTTTTGGATTTACTCAGAATCTTGATGAGCCATGTGTATATCACATAGCTAGTGGGAGTCATGTTACTTTCCTTATTCTGTATGTCGATGACTTATTAATCATGGGAAATCATATACCAAGTTTAAATGAGGTGAAAGCCTGTCTTGGTAAATGTTTTTCGATGAAGGACTTAGGGGAAGCAGTATATATACTCGGAATCAAGATCTACAGGGATTGATCAAGGCGGCTAATTGGTTTAAGTCAAAGTGCTTACATTAGGGATGAGCACGGTACCAGTCCCGTACCGATCCCGTACCGAATTAGTGGTATCGATTTTTTCCCGAGCATAAATTAGTGGTACCGGTACCGTACCAAACGGGATTCGGATACGGTATCGATCGCGATCGCATCGCACCGGAAATCGGGTTTTCCGCTTTTTGGAATTTCCGATTCTTCGCGTTCCGTACCAAATTAGTGGTCCCGATTTTTATTCACCTTATTTCGTAGTCCCGGTACCGTACCGTATTTCAAGAATCGGTATCGTTTCGGTACGGTTCCGGTTCGGTTCCGGGATTCGGTTTGAGTAGCGAAGCATGTGCTTCAACACCTACATAGGTGGCACGCATGAATAAAGTTCCTTATGCTTCGGCTGTAGGATCTATCATGTATGCGGTGTGATGCACAAGACCTGATGTGGCGTTTGATCAAAACCTGACTAGTTGTTATCAACGTAATCCAAGTGAACTTCACTGGACTGCTGCTAAACATATTCTCAAGTACCTTAGGGCTACAAGAGATATGTTCATAGTGTATGGGGGAAATCCATAAGCAAAACCATGCATTACGAGTTCTTTGCGATGCAATCGGAAGTGTGACAAAGATGATACAAAGTCTCGACGGGTTACATATTTGTCATCAATGGAGGAGTCGTGGATCGGAAGAGCAAGAAGAGACCACTCTTGCGATATGCCTACTGAAAGTGAGTACATAGCGGCGTCGGTCGCCATGGAAGTTGTTTAGATAAGGAAGTTTGTTTCGGGGCTTGGTGTTATGCCGTCGATTGAAAATCCTATTAAAGTATATTATGACAACTCTGCTGCAATTACTTTTGCCCATGAACCTAGAGTCATGAAGGGCACCAGACACTATCCTAGGCAATATCACTATGTTCGAGAACAAGTCGAGATAGGTGAAATTGAATTACTCAAAGTTCACACAGATGATAACCTAGCAGATCCTTTGACGAAGGCCTTAACTGGTGAAAAACTTAATCTTTTGTTTGATAAGTTTAGACTTCACTTAGCTAGTAGTTTCATGCCCATCTGTGACTAAGTATTTTAGATAAAAGGATATCGTAAACATTATTATTCAAATGAAATAAAGTTTTTTTTTATGTTTTTTATTCATTTATTATAATGTTATCCTATATTTGCATGTATAAATCCATGAATAACTTAAGTTATTCTAAATAGTTCGTTGTCGATCAATAACATGGGAATGGTATTGAATTAGGACAAATATGAGTATTAGTTAGAATGTACTTGAAAGTATATTGATGCGTAGCATGACTAATTTCAAATGATATTCAATGGATTGAATATAGGACTTATCCCAACCTCATGATGGTACTTTATGGATCTTAGTCATTAAGTACATCATGAAAATTTATCCTCTGACTTGAGATACCAGAAAAATGTCATGGATGTAGTGCATTTCTGTGAAGCAATCTAACACTATACGTAACTGGTAGTTATAAGGGTTGTTTTCAGAAGTGTTGGGAAAATTATGAATTCTGCTCGTATTCAAAACGGGATATGTTTCCTTCAAATTTATTTTGAAGTATAATACTGTTGGGCCCCTCGTAGGGTTGTCAAGATGTTTTCATGGCCATGCCCAAGGTCTTCTGGAATATGTTCAGAAGATTTGGTAATCTTGATTAATCATATAAAACGAGAAACAGAATAGTTAATAAGAAATGAGTGAGATCCATATTCATTATTAACATGGTATTAGAAACAAAAGGATGAATATGATGATGAATCATCAAAGCGGATTTTCTCCAGAAAACCATACACGAGTTGTACCGAGGGCATTGGCGTGTTGCTAGATGCTAACCAATGATTTTGTAAACATATCCAAGTGGAAGCTGTGGAAATATGTATATATTTATAAAACCGTGCATGTCCGGATTTGAACTCGTGACCATGGGATTGCACACATTAGCGAATGAGAATTAAAGTTATAATAATGTAAAATGATTACGATTAATTATTACACAAAACCCGAATAACGATCGTTAAGTATTTAACGAGAAATGACTAACGACCGTTAAATGTAAAGAGAATGACTAATAGTGAAAAATATTAAAATGGAAAAGATTTGGGTATCCCTTGGGCTTCTTGGATGGCCGGCCATAGGGGGTTTCACAACCCTAAACCCTAACTTGTTTCCTAAGATTTTCTTTTACTATATAAACAAACCTAGAGTTAATGTTTCAGGTTAACTTTTGTGCATTTGAATTAACCCTAGATCTCTCCTCTCTCTCTCTCTCTCTCTCTCTCTCTCTCTCTCTTGCATACTCGACCGACCCCCCTCCTCAAGGGTGTTTTGGTTTTGTTTTTCTTATAAAACAAGGGTTTGTATTAGATCTATCAATCTCTTGATTCATGGTCAATTCGTATGTACAAAACTATGGTGGTAAGACATTATTCTTACACCAATTTGGTTTGAGTTGTAAAACGGTAAGGGAAAACTCTTTAAACCACTTCATCATCTTTGTTAAAGAGATCTAACCAATTTCAAGAGGTATGTTACGCATTTATGTTTTTAGTTAATTAATTGTTGTTATATTTCTTAAGTCTTCCGCTGTGTACTCTGTGGTGTCATACATGTTATTATTGTATATCATGTTTCATAATCTCAACGGTTATGTGAAAAAATGTACAGAAAATCAACAATAATCAATTTATATAAAAAGTTGCACTACTACATGTTTAGAATAACAATTTATAAGAAAAGCGAAAAAGTAGGTGTAACAAAATAAAGCTAGTTTATCAATCATTATTTTTTGTCTCAAATAGTCAAACTCTATGCCATGCATCATTTTTTTCCGTCTCTAAAGACACTATTCAATCTCTATTTTGCACTAACATACACAAACATCACATTTACTTTAGAGAAAGTACTAAAATAGTACAAAATCTTGAATCAAGTCCCTATTATTGTCATTTTCCAATCTAATTCCCTAAATGGTCATGCGCAACCACGCATCTCCGCAACTCCACTAAAATTGTGCCACTTGTTCATTTACAAAGGCCCACATTAACTTCCACAATTGCGCAACTGGCGGCAACTCAACCGACGGCTGATTTGACTGATACTTTATTGGAAAGGTAACAAAAATTAAAGAATATTTAAAAAGTAAGATTTTTGTTATTTTTCCAATAAAGTATCAGTCAAATCAGCCGTTGGTTGCGCAGCCGCCGGTTGAGTAGCCGCCAGTTGCGCAATTGTGGAAGTTAATGTGGGCCTTTGTAAATGGACAAATGGCGCAATATTAGTGGAGTTGCGGAGATGCTTGGTTGCGCATGACCATTTAGGGAATTAGGTTGATGAGCTAGGGCGATCTGATGATGATGATGAACTAGAGTGACGGGCAATGACATAGGGATCATCCTGCGCAACAGTCATAAGAGTCAATGCTGGGGAACTAGCAGCAGCAAGGACATCCTCAGACACATCATAAGCTAGTGAAGGCATAGTCTGTGACAATGGCATAGGGTAGGTATAAGTGTTTGAAAACAACTAGTTCTAATAGGCCCATCAACTCTACCAAAACATATATCACACAATGAAAGCTTTAAAACAGAGGTACCACATTACTCAAAATATGCCTTTAAATAAGACACATAAGTTCTGTTATGTCACGCATCATATAATCCCAAATCAAATCAATCATATAATCAAGCTCATAATCCCAAAAGTCATAACATATCACTAATCCAATCAAGTTCATAATATCTCGACAATCGAATCACATTTACCCAAAATCAATAATCATATCTCAAAACATAACATCTCAATAAATAATCACAATTCATAATATCTCATAAATCAAATTGCAGTTCATACCATAATCAAATAAAGAAGCTTTGGCTTGGCAGGTAGGCATGCGTCGGTCGAGGATCAATTTTTCTAAAAAGTGGTTATAGTTTAGGTTTTATTAAATACCTAGTTCTCTATAACCTTGGCTCTGATACCAATATGTAACACCCCCAAATCTCGGTACAGCGAAAGACTTAATCAAGTTTTCGGGGCGTTACATGGATTGGCACAACACACAAGTATAGCAAACAAGATAGTCATATTATCATTCAAAAACCAAACCCAAATTTAATTATCCAAACAATAATCCCAAAATGTAAATAAAAGGCCCAACATGATTTATAAAAATAGGTCCCCATATTATTATCAGAGTTTGATTATGATCCTTCAACCATGCCGCCTTGCCAAGCTTTCACAGAACACGCACTCCAAACATCACTTAAATACCTGAGAAAAACATGCTAAAAGGTCAGCTAACGCTGGTGAGTTCATAGGTTTAAATTCAAGTTTAAAATAGTGGGACTGTAGGAGTTTATTTGTTA
This sequence comes from Chrysanthemum lavandulifolium, assembly GCA_022545495.1. Lineage (NCBI taxonomy): Eukaryota > Viridiplantae > Streptophyta > Magnoliopsida > Asterales > Asteraceae > Chrysanthemum > Chrysanthemum lavandulifolium. The sequence continues at coordinate 286,137,845 of CM040240.1, forward strand.
TGCGAGACCTAAGATAGATACACATCATCATACCAATCACATACCAATATCGCAATCAACAATATCATCAATATCATATCCGACGTCATAGTAGGGCCCTAAGCGACACTAGCCAGCGCAGACGTAGCAAAGTCTAGAACGATTGCTAACTCTGGACTAGGTCGAGGTAGAAGTCTATACTTAGCTAGGCAAGTGTTATAGCAATTAGGATTGCTACCCTAGACTAAGGCAACATCTACCACATATTTATCTAAACAGTCAAGCACATAAGTAAATCAAAATATAACAACCCGTAATTCAATTTTAAGCATGGATTTAAGGTATCTTAAAAATTGCTTCATTAAGAATTACTTAATGTTAATTTGATCTAGAACGTTAGTTGAAAAGCACTATTTCAACAAATATGACATACATGATGTCAAATTCCTAACCGTTATAAGCGAGGAACCACATGTCATAGATCTTGATCCTAATAAACCTGAAATATTTACATTCAATGATCAATTTATTAAGTAACATAATACATTACTTACTCAATTATTACACATTTAAATGCTTACATGAACTCATTCTAGTTAAGCTCTACAATGTATCATAAGTATAGTATTTATTCAACTAACATATTAACTACATTTATATAATTAGTGATCAATACATTACTTATGATAATATGCTATTCAATTATGCTTAAGATAAATACTTATTTAAACTTTAATATTAAGGTTTAATAGCAGATTACATGTAACTAATTATTGGTTAGATTATTTAACTACTTATTTAGATTCAATATATGAATTTAACAGTGATCTTAGAATGTATTTATAAATTTTTAAACAAAGTATTGTAATATGTTATTGATTATTGCAATATTAATAATAACGTATATCAATCTAACTTCTATTACTATTAGCTATTAATAATACTTTGTCATATTATCTAATGAACAGTCTCTCAATGCACACGTACTTCATGATGCACTGCATCATTGCTCAAGTTAGGAATAAGAGTTCTAGTTATAGTATATTCTTGCTTAACCATATTTCTTAAAGATGAACTTATAGAGTTGCATTTGTTAGCCACATGTGAATTGAGTGCATTAAGCTGTATTATTAGAATTCATCTTGAATGTTAATTATGATACTAGTACCACCTTAAATTAGTCTAACTTAGAACGTATGCATTAATTCAAGATAATGGTTATGTAAAAGATAGTATGAGAATCATAACATTATATCGATGCAAAGTTATTCAAAGCTTAGCTTAATAGTTAACAATGCCATGACATTAATATATAATTAAACCAAATTCACAATGACTAGAGTCTATAATGATGTTCAATTAAGTTCATAGTTTAAGTAGCAACTAGATTTATATAATTACTTTATTCATGTAATTTGATAATTATGATAATTTAAGCTTTCATTAAATAGTTTTTGGAAATTGCATATATTTATTTTCACATTATAGAGCTATGTTAATTAACTGTATGATAATATAATACATAACGTTAAGAATTTTCAATTTATCAGATATACTGCTAATTCTAACTGTGAACAGGTACTTAAGCCAAACATTAAGAATGCATTCTTACATTCAACTTATTAGATTTGTACTAAGTACTTTGCAAGTTATAAATTATACTTAGAAGAATTCTATATAGATACGAAATCTTATCAGAACATAAATTCTTATGTAATAGCATAATTCAATTATAGATGATTACAATACATTATAGAATTAACTCTGTACTAGTTCTTCATTACTTAACATGTCTACGATGAAAATTGATTTCATAATGTATATTAAGTATTATGTAACTATATGATTCGTAATGTTTGCATTCAAAGGTTACTTAAGATGTGGTTTATATGATCATATTTTTTGATACTTCATTTAAGTTGTATTTCATTTTAATATAGTTCATTTAGATATGATTGTCAATTATATCTATATAATATCTATTACATCGAATTATTAATTAATCTATGATATTGATACAAATTTAATGACATAGTCAATATTCGTTGTTATCATAGCAGATTATAGGTATCTAATATATAGGACAATGTAATTATGTACAAAGATGTACAATTTTTAGTTATCATTAATTAGAGTTAATTAACATCAAAATGTGAGTATAACTATAAATCATTTTACTGAAATTACATTTATATTAAGTTTAATTTTAGTATTGAAGTTTATGTTAGTAACTTATGTTGATGTTAATGATATTATAATAACTTTTGTAATTTTGATGTTAATGATATGAATATATAATTAATTCATGAGTAATGCTTGATGTCTTAATAATGCTTATGATGTTATGTTTAATCAAGTTTAAGCAGCATTTGAAATCGTATTATTTGCATATTAGAATACATATGCTTTAAATTTGAACATGTAATTATTACAAGATGCTATTGAGACAATTTAAATTAAGAAGCATACGATGATTGAATTTAAGACTAGTTCTAGTAGATTTGTTGTTAATAACTGATGAATGTACTTTATGAACATGTGATGAATTTTGTCAATTCATAGTAATATTTATGAAGATGATATGATCAAGTTTTGAATCAGTTAATTAATTGAAATGATTGATTTAGTATTATTGCTTAGATTTGTTTTATAAATTTATGTTTTCATTTTTGGAAGAATGATATTCAACAAATATATATATTACGAAAGCATTTGTGATGAATTTGTGATTAATTTCTTAATGTAATTGATGCTAGCTAAATTTGTATGAGCATGATGAATATAGTTAGTATTATCGAGAGATAAGAGTGAATTTGATTCTAAGCTAACTTGAAAAGATAAATGATTACGTGTAGATATTTTAAAGATATTATTTGATAGATCATTGATGATAGTAAATTTAGTCTTTGATGTGAGTGAGATAATAGATTTTAGAAGTACTATATGTTCGAATTACGATAACAAGATGAATATGAGAATTTGGTGGATTAGGTTTATTGATAAGCATACTATTAGTGTTTTGATGTTAGATGTCTGAGTTAACTAAAAGTGCATTTAGGGATTGATGGTCGTAACTAAATGAATGCTTTGAGTTTATTTGTAATTGGTTTCGTTTGAGATGTGAGTTTTATATAATAAGTTTGTATGTTTGTTTTTGAAATTGATTTACTAATTGATATGCACGTTTAATATAATCATAAGTAATTGAAGCAATATATTAGTATTCTTATAATGTAAGATATTTGAGAGTATTATAATATGCTTATTATTACTGATTAGAAATGTAATATGTGTACTTCAATATTATATTTAAAGTCAATGTTCAACTGATAGTTTTATAAAGTATATAAAGTTTATATATTATTAGGTTTTATTTATTACGATTCATATAACTGGTAGCATTATAGTTTATATTATGTATAGCTATGTATGTGATTGAAGTATGATACTTTGAAGTTTTATGATTTAAACTTGATGTTTTGTTAGTTGATTACAGATTATATAGCTATTCGATTATATTTAGCTATTATATTGTAAGTTTATCTGATAGTTAATTAAATTAATAGTTGAAGTTGTGGTTATTTAATTAATGTTGATTGATTGGTAACGTAATTAATTATAATAAGTAAATAGATTATTGAATCAGTTATGATTTATGTAAAATTTGTAAGCAAAGATTATTTAGTCATTCTATTTTAACAAGATTTAACTCTTTTACTAAGTTTCATTCATCGTTTAATTCTAATAATACCTTGAGAACGTACAATGATACTGATATGTTATTAATGATGAAACATTAATCGAGTATCACTATGTTATTCTTTGAATATTAAGTTAAGTAATATGAAAGACTTTAATGATGATTCTAAGATTTGTTATGCTTTGTTTTCAAAGTTAGTATTTATTTAGATAACATAGGTTAATTATGATTTGACTTGACTTTTAGATTTTGGAATATATTGTAGATATAAAGTTAAAAGGTTAATACGATTTATTTGATTTAGTGTTTGATTGTTTGAGTTTATTTTATGAAAATAGATCTAATAGTGAGTAGTGTAAAATTGATGAATTTAGTTGTTATTAGTTTGAAATATATTTTTTATAAGCACTTAATAATATATTGTCAAGATGTCGTATTAGACTTGAATTAGAACTTACTATTGATTATTGTTATACTGTACAATGACTGAATATTGTAGTCGTATGATAATGATTTATATGATAATATTGTAGTTGAACAAGTCAAATATTGATTGATTTTTGGTTTTAATCTTGACTTTAATGAAATCGTATGGTGGTCAGTAGAAGAACTTTTGTAATTGAGTTTGTAGGTTTGGGTTTATGGGCATACTTTTGCTTTTTCCCAATTGGCATGCTGAACAAAGATGATATTTTTCATACTTCAGTTTAGGTAAACCTACAACTAAGTCCTTTCTGGAGAGATCATTGATGGTGCCGAAGTTCAAGTGATTGAGACGACGATGCCATAACCATGACTTTGTTTTCGAAGCCTTTGACAACAAGAAAATTGGAGAAGACTTCATCATATCTTCGATAGAGATGGTGTAAAGATTTGAACCACGAGTTCCTCTTAACACTTCCTTACCATCAAGTTCTCTAACGAAACAAGTATGTTTTCTGAAGGCTACTTCTAGATCAGAATCACAGAATTGATCAACAGAGAACAGATTATGACCAAGACCTTCCACATAGTATACTCTGGAGATAACACTATCACCAACAACATAATCTCCATAACCCATAATTGCACCGAAATGATCATTCCTGAATCTAACAGTCCCGATGAATTTACTCACGAAGTTCATGAGCATGACCGGTCTCCAAATCATATGCTTGGAACAAATGAGTCCGGTACCACGAGCGATTTGAACGATATGCAGTTGAACACATACAAGAGTGGATAACTGGATAAATGGGATCCCCATGCAAGAATGGGTTCCATTTAGTTAGTAACAGCGATTGAAACACCCACATCAGAAATGGAAACATTCATATCAGAAATAGAGGCAATGGAATCATCAGTAATAGATGCAATGCTGGTGTCCATATTTGACCTATTAAAAGTATGTTCCCTTCTCAAAGGAATAATTCTTCCAGTAGGCATCCAATTTCTAGTGGGCATTGTTTTAGCATATTGAGGACAGGACTGATTAGCCTTTTGACCAAACGGTATCCATCTATATCCTATCTTACTAAATGTTCTTCCTGTGGGTTTCCACTGTTTTCTAACTTTCTTTCGTTTTTGCCTTTTAGCATTCTTAGCATGATTTTTAGCATTAACAATATTAGCTGGACAATTAACAGCATTAGGCAAATCATTCATACCATATTCATGATTAGAAACATAATTCAAACAGACATCATTACAAGGTTTGCAAATAGTATCAGAATTCGAATTAATTACAGTACGCCTATGGCTAATACTAGAATATACACGATTCATTTTATTGGGCTCAAACTTAAAGTTCCTAGGTTGGTCTTCTACTCTCTTCCAATGCATATTCTTAGCTTGCGAGGTCCTGTCATTCCTTGTATTGTCTTGAGACTTTAACCTGCTCGCTTTAATGTCACTGATTACTCCTGTAGAGGGAATGGGAACATTAGTTGGTATTACTACTCTTTGCTTTTCCTGTTTAGATGTGCTGGGATCTGAACTACATGCAGGCACACTAAGATTTACTTTCTTAACACTAGGAGTGCTGGGATTTGTACTTCTAGAAGGCACACTAGAGTTTGCTTTCCTGTCATTAACATATCTGGAATCTGAACTACTTGAAGGCACCCTAAGATTCATATTCAAAACATCAGGCATCGAATGGATATCATATTTGGCACTAGGCATAGAACACGGAATCAAAGGATTAACTCTCTCACCTAAGGACTTAGGGCATATTGTGATTAAGCATTCTAGAATTTCTTGAGATCGTTTGGCATATAAGCATGCATGCCCAATTGCATTATCAAGTGGTTTCTCTAACTTATCCTCTTCAACAATCTCACGAAGACATTCTAGACAATCCTTAAGGGATGAGAAATATGTTTGAATAGCAAGTTTGTTATTTCTGAGATAGGGGGGAACATATTTCACAGACAAGGCATATTTATTACTAGAGTGAACCTTTGATACACCATTCTCCCCAATGGTCATTGGCATTTTCCCTTTTACCTGACTCTTCAGATTTTCAATTTCCTTTTGCGATGAAGCTATTTGTTCGTTGTTTTTGTCACGAGTGACCTTAATTGATTCAAATAACTCATTGAAATGACGTTTAACTTTTTCATTTTCTTCTAGAAAACTTTCGTTTTCCTTTTGTAATGCATTTACTAAGTTTTGAAGATGAAATGTTTGAGAATTCTGAGAATCCAAAGGAGGAGGCATTTGGGAGCCAGACACATTGTTCTTTTCACCTTTTAATTGAGAGAATTGAGTTTTCAACTTTCGATCAGATTACAATGAGCTTGAATCTGCTCATCACGCTTGTTTATTTGAAAACGCATCAAACTCAAGCATCCGAGGATGTTTTGAGATTTGAAGTTTTGACATTTTCTTTAAGATGTTGATATTTTAGTTGTAAATCAAAATGCTCAACCTCTAGTTTAGAAAAATGTTTAACCAAATTGTCGTGATCATCCAGTTCAATTTTATCGTTTAGTTTAGAATTAGTCTTTTCAAGCTCAATGACACGATCATGGGAGACTTTCAGAGCAACAAATAATTCATGAAATTGAGAAGCATTAATGGAACAATTTGTAGCAGTGAAAAACACATCTTGAGCAATACATTCGAAATCGATTCTCATTCGGTGTATGCAAGTTCTCCTCTCAATCTCATTATATTTTAATGCTCGCTCATAATCACTAACCTCAACTATCATTGCATCAAATTCCTTTCCATTTCTTTAATGTCTGAATTCATTCCTTTTTTAAGACTCTCATATTGATCTTTTAATTTTTTAAAGAAAGGCATGACTTCAGTTAAGTAACATTCTTTGGTTTGCTCAAAACCCCTTTCTCCTTCAGTTATACCAGTGGGTGTGATCCTTTTCTTGCAAGTTTTCTCAAAATCAACAAATAGTTTAAAGATAACATATTGACTGATTAAGGTCTTGCTTTTAGTGGCAATAGTTCTAGGGAATAGATGCATTGGTGTATTGGGAGGATACACAGTTGCTTTAGGCATTTTCCTAAGGGGAGGGTTTTTTTCAACAATATTTTCCGCTTTCTGCTTATCTAAGTCCATTTTCCAGAACACTTGTTCGGGTGTTAACAACGTTTGAGGCTTAAACTTGTTAAAGGCAATCCAATTTTCCTTAAAATAGTTGGGTGCTTTATAACTGATTCTTTTCTCTATGCAAGAAGAGCTCTTAAGTTTTTCATCCAATTTCCTTTTAGTGACATCTTCTAATTGCTTATCTTCTTGAAAGCTCTCGGTGCAACTAGGTTTTGTCTAGGCTTAAGGATCTCATTGCCATCATAGATTACCTTTTGGGCTTCTTTAGCTTTCTTAACATACTCGAGATGGATTCCTTAATAATGGGGATACTATGCTTGTTGCTTAATACTCTATGCTTAGTGATCATGTGAGCGATCAGAATGGTGTTCCTTGTATGTACAACTTATTTTCAAGCTTGTTTTCAAAGTTTTCGATTAGAAAAATCTTTCAAAAGTTTTGATTCCTTAGCATTAAATTCTTGCTTAAGCATTTTCACATTTTCTGAAGTTCTTGTTTTGCTTAGCGCTTTAGAAAGCTTTTCTTGTAAGGAATTTAACTCTTGTTTTAATACTTCTTCTTTAAACTTACTTTTTCTCATGATTGTACGCATTTGGTCATCCATTTCCTGCTCACGGGTGGTCAACTCAAATTTAGCACGTTGTTCATAAATAGCAACACGTTCTTTATAAGCATTCAGTTCAGAGATACCAGAATCATCAGGGGCACATGCAGTATATTCATCACAAACAAAATCATCATTGACTGCAGAAGATACATCACTTGATACAATCTCACTTTCACTTTGTTTCACATATTGATCATATGGGACAACATTAATATTACCCATATTCTCAATATCTGACTCAATGATTTCAGTTGATTGTATTTCATTATGTATCTTTTTCACCGTCACTTCATCGTATAGTTTTAATACCTCTGAGATGATTTTGTCTTTGGATGGTTCAGATTGTGGTGAAGAAGAGACCTTAGGAGAGACCACTGAAGAAATGCTAGCCATGAAAATTGATTGTGCAGAAGGTCCATCATCAACATCAGAGTCGTATGCATCACAGTCAGCTACTTGAAAGGCATTCTGATGATTATGACCTATCTCCTGAATCGGCTGTTCATCAACGTCAGCATCATAAGTCTTGGCATTCCCTTCAGCAAGAAACAATAACTCCTCTTCATCCAAAGCGGCACCATTGTCCCGAGCTTGCACTAGCAACATCTTATCTCAAGTACTCGGCGATTCGTGGACGTTTTGGAGATGCGCAGCCTTGCAATGTGTCCTCACCACCACGCTTATAACATTTGATTGGCTTAGCTTGACCTTGATTTCCATTCCTTCCCGATTCGATTTGCAACATAACCTCTACCAACTCCACCTCTTCCCTGCTCATATTGTCTTTCTTGAACTGGTTGCACCACAACCCTCCCATCTCGATAGTGGCTTGATTGTGTTGGTTAGATGTTTGCTCGAGGTTGTTGTTGGTTTGTGGGAGAGAATTCATGTTTTGACTTATCATGAGTGCCGGTTGATTAATGAAGTTTCCCATGCTTGCATCAGCATCAGCTTGTTTGAACATTGGATCTGGAATGAGTTTATGATTACCATTGCCCATGGGTACAACTTGAGAAGCTTTGGTGGTAATCCCAACATTTGTGTAAAATGCAGTTGAATCATTTGTTGAGCTTGTTTCTCCCTGAGCTTTGAACTGATCAAGAATCCTTTTTTCAAACATGACATGTCTCGCATTTTGAAGAAGGAAGGCATAGAGTTGCTCATAGTTTGTATTCTTCAAAACTTTGGTAAGCTTCACAGAAGTGACGAACTTGCGCCATTCTGGATTCATATTGTTCACAAACTTTGAGTTCAGCTGAATGTTCGGCATAGTCATCTTGATATTTCTCATGTCATTAACAAGCTTGTGAAACCTCACATAGTACTCATAGACACTCTCATCTGGTTTCATCTTGAAGTGTTCAAATTCATCATACAACTGTGATTCTCAGTCTTCAATAGTTAGCTCAGAACCAGAGAGAAGCATCTTGACATTATCCCATACAGCCTTTGCTTCGGTGTTTTGATTGATAAGCTTGTAGATGTCTTTTGGTAGACCTTGCAGTATAATGTTAGAAGCTCGGATATTAGCATCGAATCTCTTCTTCTCCTTATCATTGAGCTCATCATACATCTTTGGTCTGTCCATCCCGTAAATCAATGTTCCATCTTCAGCTGTATCAAGTACATCTCTAGTAGTCTCAACTCGGTAAGGTCCTTCATCAATGGATTTGAGTATGTTGACCCCATTTTCCTTTCCAAGACAATACAATCTGATTCGTTGAGCCCAAGAATCGTAGTCAGTTCTGTCAAGCATAGGTGGACGAGTATCAAACCCTGCTACTTGAACGTCCTCAGCTACTGAAGAAGCACTAGTAGGAACGATGTTTGCCATGATAACAAGTTCTACGGGATTTTACTATTCTATGATTAAACCGGGAAATTGATTCTTTCACGGGATTTTACTAAACCAAAAGAACAACCGTAAGAATGTATCACGAAGAAGTAACAAGTCTAAATGAACAAGTAGCTAAACACACAACTCGCTTAAGCAGTCAACTCGCTAAATAGCCAAGTCGCATTAGCATCAACTCGCAACACAATCAACTCGCTTAATGAATCAAGTCGCTAAATAGCCAACTCGCTTTAGTATCAACTCGCAACACAATCAACTCGCTTGAACACTAAGTCGCTTAGATTAACTCGCTAGCTTTACAACTCGCTAAATAGCTAAGTCGCTTTAGATCTTAAGTCTCTTAAAGAAACAACTCGCTTAGAACCCAAGTCGCATAAAAATCAACTCGCTAAACAGCTAAGTCGCATGTACCAACTCGCATCTAATAACAAAGCAACTCGCTTTGAAGAAAAACAAGTCCGAGACTCAACTCGCTTCGTCCTATGTTCACAAATAACCACTTTATCAATCCAAAACAACCAAACCACAATGATTTAAGCCTTCCAATTCAAAACATAAACACATATGATGATCCTAAACACAAAAGTACAAGCAAAATTCAAACTTTAACACTAGAATTTGTCCAAATGAATCAAACTCTCCTAAACCCTTAATACCCCAAAAACCTTATGAAATCCACCAAAACAAAGAGCATGAAAGATGAGTGATCAAACCATGGCTTTTGATACCAATTGTAAGATAAAGGATTTCACAAACACACTAAACCATAATCATATGAGGCGTTCAATAAGGTTTAGAGAGAGAAAGTTAAGAGAGAGAAAGGGAAGAGAGTTGGGAACTATGTGAAACAAAGAAAAATGGTGAAGCTCCAACCCTCTACCTTGGGAGGTAGAGGGTATTTATAGTTTCTTACAAACTAACGGCACCTACGGGCTGTGGATCAGGCATACAGTGGGTAAAGACCCGTCCGTCCTCCACGGTGTTACATAACAAACTGCTTAATAATATAACTAGACTACGACTACGAGCTTTCTAATGAATACATATACTTGAGGTGACTGACTCTTTAATGACTGAATTTTCTAATTCCTAACACTAGCGTTTGGTATCGTCGTGTGTGTGTATCGACTCTACATGATATCATGAATGCACTCAAACAACCACAATGTGACTCAATGCAACACAACGAGACGTCTAAGCGATAAGCTCCATAGTCCAATAAGTTTCGGAATAAATAGTCGACCTTATCGAATTCGTCAACTCGATAAACTCAAGTATTTATTCTTGTCGCTTATTATTCCATAAACCAGTCGCATCCTAACGAGTCATAAGGATAATTCGCCCATTAATAACGTTATCCAACGTACCTAACGGGCTCTTATTAGATTCGTCAACCTAATAAGTCCGCTATCCACGTGGATTGACGCTATTAATGTTAGGTCATCCGTAACCCATGCACACAACGTAAATAGAATTAAATACTTGAAAGTAGTATTAAATGCTCATAAATGGCACATTTCGATAAACGCGCACTCGAAACATTAAATACTTTGTAATTAGAAAACAATTCCGTTTTAATTGTTAATTCCCATTTAAAAATAGTGAATAACAAGACAAGCCTTGTTATCGATAGTTTTGGTATAAAAACCATTTATTATTTATGTTTCATCATTTATTATTCATGTTTATATATATTTAATAGCTACAGGCCCGCTGGGCTACCTTTTATATATCTTCAAAAAAATAGTATATTAGTAGTAGGGTTTTTAGGATATCGATACAAAAAACATAAAGCAAAACTCTTGTAAATAATAATTGTAAGATCAAGTATGGCAATAAAGAAATTAGTGAAAAAATCGAAACCATACATGTAAACAAAATTCATAATCTGATAATTATGAAAGTTGTAGTTTAACGGGCTAGAATGGTGATTCATCATATTAACTGTTAATAAAAACTTTGTAAATTAACAAATAACAAAATAATAGTTTTGGTATTACATAGATTAAAGATAACATGTACATACTGGTGCTTTGTGTACCATCTAAAATTTGAGAATTTCGTATAGTGTAATAAATATTCATTACGTTTGAGTGTTGATCTAAGTAATTTGTTTGCATGGCAAATCATTGAAATACAAAACATTATCATTTAATTTGTTTGTGTAGCAGACTAATTTAAAAGATTAAACATATGTATCGATTAAAAGGCAACATAGAATATCAACGGTGTGATGGATTTTTGGGATTCATGCCTTTTTTTTGGCATGGAAAGAATTTGCGTCAAACTATCACATACATCCATTAAGTCCATGTTTACTCTTAACTCTAGAGATATCATGAGCTGTATTTAGCTATGAGAGAAACTCATGCGTTAACTAAACTCAGGTGTTAATTGAGGTGTTAATTGAACTCAAGTGAGTTCTTTTTAAAAGTCAGTACTAATATATTATGTCGGTGATCACAATTATGAAATCATAAAAGCTTAACTTTATTACGTGGCATATAAATTGTCTATAATAAAAATGGACAATGAAAAATACATGAAACTCACCACTTCACCAAGTAACACAGTTTATACCATAAAAAATAACTATACATAAAAATTTGCACCATTAGCCATGTCCAAACCACAACCTGCCATCGGGATCCACCTTTAGCTATCCTTTAAACACCATTAAAACCCATATGTTAGTTCGTTGCACGACGATATCCATAGATTGGAGTGTGGTCAACCTATTAACATTGGTTGCACATATTGATATAAGGTAGCATCATAACCCTCCTTGGTTTATTGCATAACCACACACGTGGGTTCAAGTGAGACCCATATGATGACCATTTGAAAACCCATAGGCACGCAATCAGGCTATATCGTTTTGAATTAAAAATGCCTCAAGTAAGAGAGCTTGTGCAACCATATCCATGATCTGCGCATCAAAAGTACCATAAATATGGGTACTCTTTTACGGGTCGATAAAGAGTTGTCCAAAGAAAATTAAAATTTTATATAGAAATCCAGTGTCAAATATAATTACAAAAATTCCTTAAGAATTACTACACTTTAGTATAAGAAAGGTTGCTATGATAATATCAATCGCCTGTTCTAAAGCAAGCAATAGTCATCGAGAGTTCTTTTCCTTCTTTTTTTTCAATTCGTAATATGTAACCAAGTCTCAACCCATACCAGCTCGCCTAACCCCCTTTAACTCTTTAATGTGGTGATCTTCTTCCATACTTGTATAGTCACCTGCTCACCCATATGGAGTCACCACCCTGATTAGTACCAAAAACAATTAAAAAAAAAAAAAAAAAAAAAAAAAAAAAAGTCAGCATAAGAAGTTTACTCTGCTTAAGACTTGTGGTAAAATTGATAAAAAAAAAAAAAAAGTATATTTGAAGTTTTACCTACATGCCATTTTTAAATAATTTAAATGCTAACCTTGCTCACTAACTGTGTTACTTTTCTTAATGGTCGGGTCCTAATTGGGATTTAAGACTTCAAATGATTCCTTATATAAACATATAACTGAAATAAGTACCCATAATTACTACCGAATAGATTGTAGATATGTCACCTAACACCCAACCCGAGTACACCCTATTTCGACCCATTACTTAACCACCCAAATTGACCAGTTTGTTACGCACCTTAAGTTCCTTACTGAACGGCTTGCAAAGATCTGCATAACAGCATTCAAATATTGGACTAATGGAAGCACTTTCATAATACATGGTTCTAAAATATATCGGGCTAACTATGTTCTCAGAAATATAAGGTTTGTCGTTTCGAGCCGAAAGGCAATAACAGCTGGATCTGCTTCTGATTGGTGGTTTGAAATGAAAATCAGAATTTCACCCTGATGGTTAACGTAAACATTAGGTTCTTGAGAAAGCAAGATCTCGTACAAAAGAGTTGCAAAAAGGAAAATAGGTGCAATGCCAACAATAGTTGAGCTATAAAGAAATATACACAAGTTAAATGATATATACTCCGTAGTAGCCTTGAATGATAAATAAAAAATTAAATTAAATTAAATTAAAAGGATTTTAAAGAGTCACGAATCATAGCTCAACTTTCTTTCAAAACTTAATTCACAAATTCTTAGAGACACACTGGAAACCATGTCTAGGTAGGTGAAGTTTTCACTTCATTAAATTTCTCATACCACAAACATATTTACATAGTGCAAAACAATGCCTAAATGGACTTCCTAATAAAAGCCAAAAAAATAGTCCTAAGAGAACCATCCTTTTAAAACATTAGAAAAAAGAGACATTAAGCTAAAGAGGAAGACCCTACTGTAAACATATAAAAAGCATAGTGGATGGTAACTTGGATTAAGACAATCATATAATATCGAATAGCTGTAACAACCAAGTACCTGCTTGAGTTGTTATTCCATTGCACTGAAAATGGATACATTGCCAACATATGATTCCCTGAAAATAAACAATACTTCGATTAAGGATGAAAATCATACGTACATTTATCATCTCTATCTCTACAGTATCGATAATAGCGCAAATATTAATAGGCGAAGTGCATTCATTAGAAAAAGTTTGAACGCAAAAAAACTTGAAGCTGGTTAGAAGTAATTTCGTAAAGGAATTTTAACCATGGTTTGTATCTAGTATGAACCTGTCAAATAGGAATTTTAACCATGGTTTGTATCTGGTATGAACCTGTCAAAAGGTATTCTTAAGAAAAAGTTTAAAAGCAAAAAAACTTGAAGCTGGTTAGAAGTATGTTGTATTCTGATATTAGCTTGCGACAAAACTGAATATCAAATATAAGCTCATGCATCTATTATTTCTTTAGCTTGCCATGAGGAACCCACAAGCCATATACAATTTCCAAAAAAGAAATACCATCTTTTACTTCAATTAAATCTTATTGGCTACACCGTACACCATATACCTGGCAACATATATTCATTCTATGGACATGGGCACTTTTTTCCTCCGCTAGTTTTTAAGCTCATCAAGCACAAAGCAAGGATATATATTCAGGTTACCTAAGGACACAAATTTTTCAATACACCTGTTATGACGTGATTTGGTCAAGCATAGATAATTAAGGTCCTTAACACAAATGTCCTTCACTTAACATATGGGTATTACTATTTTCTTGGCCTCCTAATTGTGTGTACATGCTAGAACAGTTGGCCCCGAATTAAAAAGGCCTGTGATTTCAACAAACTGATTACTACTACTCTGAAAAATATCTTTTATAAGGCTGAGACCCACTTGTTGCATAGACTGGGAAGGCTCCACTATATTAACTTTTTCGAGAGAGTTTGGCCATACTTCACGCATTGCCGTAAACAATGACTTCAACACATTGTTGTGCAAACAACCATGTTAGTAACATTACCCATTACCACATCTCTACATCTCTGCTTCAGAAAACAATTGTAAAGATGTTCTTTTAACAAACTTGCTCTTCTTAAATTACTTTCTTTAGACAAAATAGAAATTTATCAAATTCAACAAAATACTATAACAAACCCAATTTATCTAAAAAATAAAAACAATAAGATCGGTGTAGCAAATTCTCACCAGAAACCAGAACCAGTACCAGCCCCAAAATCCAACACTCGTTTCAGTGAAAACTCAGGTATCCTTCCTTTAACCTGAAACAGAAGATCATTAATTAACAAATATCCCACCGATTTACTTAATATGGTAAATGAACTTCAAGCTTTCAGTCCTTAGTTTCACCATGCAAAACATAAACCTGAAAATGCCTAATAGTGTTTTCGTCATTTTCTCTCTTTAATTATCTGAGTACTTGTACACCAAGTTTCTATCTATGACATGGATCACATTATAAAGTTTTCAAGCATTATTAGGTTTTTTAGCTCGGTACCAATTATGTTCATGCATAGTAAATGGTCATGAACAACTACTTTATAATCTCTACCTGTCTATTCCATATTTATCTGGTAGCTATTGTGGAATGATACTGACTCATGTACATTAATTTATTGGTAAATAATAATTGAGCTGCTCTCCATGCAGGGGTACTGGATATCCTGATCTTTGGCCTTCAGCTTCTTGTAAAGAGCCTCTGGATGTTTCAAAGAACTTCACTTTTGAGGTGCTTTCTGGAATTTTAGAAGGTTAACCTCTCTTATCAATGATTGAGATTTCCCTATGTGTTTATTATCCAGAAGGTTATTTGTAGACAGTTGCAACACTTGCATTTAACTATGTTCCGAGCCAACCATTTATACGGGAAGGGGTATAGTATTATGCATCGTATACTGATATAATCAAGGATATTAAGAAACATAAAGATAGATGTCCTGGCTTATTATCAATACGCCTTTGGCCGAGCCCATAATAGTGGCACACCCAATGTCCCAACATGGACAAGATGTATGAGTATTTACCATTCAACACGAAAACAATCTACAATGCACTTAATGTTAGAGGTTGTGGGTTCAAGTCCCAACATGGGCAAGACAGATGTTTGTATGTGCAAACTTAGCTTATAAATAAATCCGCAATGCACTAAATTGTATCATGTTAATGACTTAATGTATCATATTTCTTTTGTGTAAATGATTGCCATAACTTTCATAATAAGCTTTTTATCAGATGATGTTAGCTGTTTCTACATGCTTGTGAAAGAGAGAGTATGTATTACTGTATATTACTCAAGTTGTAATTCATATAACGTACTCAGAATGTTAGTTGCATCAATTTATAGCTCTGAATGTCCATGTGAACTTGTGAAGTCGTAAGTCTTAACTGTCAAAACCGAGTACCTTATTGATGCCACATGCTCATTATTGTAGACATGCGAGAGATATTTCCTTTTGAGCTCTTTCATTTAGGAGGTGATGAAGTCAATACTGCTCTTCTTAAATTACTTTCTTTAGACAAAATAGAAATTTATCAAATTCAACAAAATACTATAACAAACCCAATTTATCTCAAAAATAAAAACAATGAGATCGGTGTAGCAAATTCTCACAAGAAACCAGAACCAGTACCAGCCCCAAAATCCAACACTCGTTTCGGTGAAAACTCAGGTATCCTTCCTTTAACCTGAAACAGAAGATCATTAATTAACGAATATCAAATTATTGGAGGTAACAAAAGGTGTCATTCATAAATGTTTACTCAATGTAAAATGCCTAAAGGTTTATATGATAAGAGTTACGCAAATATCATAGAATGAGAATATACTTTGTAAAAGGATCCAGTTTAGTCATTATACCTCTCTTTCCATACATATTTATTTATTTATTATTTTATTTATTTATCGTCCTTATTCTACACTACGAGGCATTGTAAGCCCGTGCGTTGCACTGTATTGGTATGGATCGAATGTATAATCTTTTTTATGTAATATTGTGTGGAAGTAGTTACATATAAGATATTGAAATTGATGGTATCATAAGATTTGTTATCGTAGGGCGGAGGTAAACTCTTGACAAAGTTGCTTCTTCATCTCTACTGTAGATGAGTACATAATAATGTTGACTAATTTTTATTTTGGTCAATGTCCTAAACTGTAAAGACGACTACAATTTTTTTACCCTCGCATTAATTTAAGTTACTATTATTTTAGATAGACAATTAACCTTATAAGAGTATATGTGAAGAGGTTTATGTTAATATGTTACATTTAAAAAAAGACATTTCATATGTAACACTTTAATATTAGTAGGTTACATAAATAATGTTTAGTCTATTTATTTGGTGCTTGTTCCATAATGAGTTATAGAACCAATTGGTTTGTTGTATATTTTATTTTCAATGGCAAATTTTGAGTTGATATGTAATTTATCGAATATCGCAGGTTCTTCAAAATTGCATAATTGCATGCGCTTGTGGTTTGTGCAACAAGCAGGTGAAGATGATCCATTATCCAAAATGCTATTCGGTTGTTGCCAACATTTGAGAAGGGTAATAGCGAAGAACCATACAATGATGGCAAACATGGAAGCTTATGGTGCTAATGGAGTTGCTTTGGAGTCACTTGAAGCTTTAAGAAAAACCCAAGATAGACATCGGTTATTGCTTGCAGAGTTAAACTATTTGCTAGATGAAGCGAAAGTGGGTGCCCGTGAGGAAGAAGCTAATGCCATTAAGATGAATGAGTTTAAGTAGTTGTTTGGGTTTAGGTACTTTGGTTGTTTTTAATAATTTGAATGTTTTGTTTGTTTTTGGAATGATGATATGTCAAAGAAATATACATTAATTTCATGGCAAATGATATACTTGGTGTATTTAAATTAGATTAATTTTATTTAAAGTTTCATTTAACACATAGTGGAAATGTTAGTATATAAATATAAAGATAATATATATGTTATTACCATTATTTAACCCTAATCGGAAAATGTCTTCCACACCTAACATTGACGAAATGAAAAAGCTGCAACAGAATCAGGGAAGCTTAGCGATGCTTTTAGGCTTTTGATTATGCAAGACATTGCAGAGGAGAAGAAGTTGATTGAGAAGCTGGGAGAAGAGAGCACCATTCTCAGAGAGACTATTGCAAAAAAATAAGAAACAATCGATGCAGTTGCAGCAGCAGGTGAGTTTGCCCTTCGTGAGATCCAGTTGAAGGACAGAAGAAAGAATGACTTGCTTGCTCAGTTGTTGGTGCTATGTCGTCGGAGTTTGGCAGAGAAGGAGGATTTTTTGGAAGACTTGGATGAGGTTGATGATTCAGAAGATGAAGCGTAGGAAGATGTGGGGGGTGGGTTTTTGTGTTTTGATGTAAATTTGTTGGTTGTATGTATGGTTGTATTGACTGCTACTCTATTATCTTAACTATAAGTATATATATTTATGAATGGATTAAACTAATGAATCATCAGTTTACTGCTTTTAGATTTGATGGTCTAGTAACTTGAAGAAGGCAAGTTTTTTTATTTAGTTATTTACTTTTATTATAAAATGGTCAAGTAGTGTGTGTGTTGACTTTAAGTTTTTCACACATATATTTCACTTTTACTCGGTTCAAACACACAGTTACATTCAAACCTCCGATCTAGGGTTTTCAATCAATCGAAAAATCAATCAAAATAAATGTTAAGCAATCAAATATTATTGAGGGCTATTATAAAGTGCTTGATTATCTACCGATTGAGCCTAATATCTCGTGTATTCTATTTGAATATGATAGCTTGAAAGGGTGAATGTTTAAACGTTATAATTTATTGCAAGGTTGTTACTTTAGGCTGTTTGTTGATTTATAATTGATATTGTGTTATGTTAGTTTCGATTCAATCCTGAAAAGCAAGTATATGTTTAAATGATAATTTGATCAGAGTTTATTAATTTTGCATTATAAAGCTCGAATCTTTTTGTTGTTTTTATGTTGAGATTGGTAATCATTGATTTGGGTTTGAATAAGTGTAAGATCGGGGTTCAATGATTTTACATTATAAAGTTTAGAAGCATTATAGATGTTTTGGCATTGTTTAATTTATCTTTTCGATAAGCAACTGAAAATAAGCACTTCATGAAATAGTGTTTGGATATGCTTATGTTGTAAAAGATGCTATGTGGATGAAAAACGTGACAGCATAGCTAGTCTTTGTGTATTTTAAGATTTTTACGGGTCTAAAAGCCATTCAATTTTATCTCAAATAAGCACCTTGAAACATGAAAAACAACTTAGTTTGCTCCAAGATATGTATCAGGACACGCACTATATGAATCAGACACGACAAACATTAACTCACACCATACCTTTACCTAGTTTGTCATCTGTAGCATAGTCTATCAACAAAGAACCTTTATTGCTTCAAGATCCTTTGGAGGAGTTCATGTTTGTTTCTAAGTGTGTTATTGTTTTGTTTATGATTAAACCGAATGAAAGGGAGGTTAGAAAGTTATGTTTCGAGCTTTCCCTTTTAATTTTTTGGATATATATAGAAGCTAAGTTTCGATAAAGATTAATGACGTATCAGGTAGGCGAAGGTTTTTGTCTTGTTTCGTTTTTGTTTTTGTAAAAAAGAAGCTTGTCTTCTTATAGATTTATGAGGTTATGAGTTCAAGAACATGAGATATTTGTAGATCTTTAAATATATTAAAGTGTGTTGAACAAAACTGAAATATTAATTTGTTTTCCTTTTGTTTTGAATCTTGTTCTTGGTTTAGATATAGATAATAGGTGACTAAATAACGGTGAGACGTGACAAATTGTATTTAGTTGAAGTCATGAGAATATTCATTTTTTTGTCAGGGTATTAGTCACTTGCATAGGAAAGCGTATTTGTTGGATGATTTACGCCTCATTAATTGATCTAATACATGCAGTGGGTAGGTGAATATCGATGTGGCTTTAGGTGATGCAAATAATGGGGGAGTCGAGGATATTGCGATGATATGAGAGTTGGTGTTATAACGATGTTGCAAGCTTGATGGGTGTGTTGGTTTCGTATACGCAAATAATGAGACACTTCGTCAATGAGACAATGATGCAAAATGCTCATGATCGATCGCTAACGATCAATAAGGTATGCAGTTTATTAGTTTTTGACTTTTGATATTTTATGCTGACTTAACTGGTATTATAATAACAACAGTTGGGGTATGCATTATTAAAACTGACCAAACAAAAAAGGACGCAAATTGCAGTTTAAGCATTATTCATTTTAAAAACGTAGAGAATAACATACCAAACTTCAAGAAAGAAATCTATGAAAATAACTTGTTAAAAATACTACTTGAACACTTGAGTTTAGGTATCAATAAGCTTTCCATTGTTATTGCTCCGTATAGTTGCTGCCATAAGAGAACTCTATATGTTCACAGATTGCATGATTGTTAGGATATATAACCTGCAACGGTTCCACATCCAGAACTATTGGCGGTGATAACGACAAATCCAAATTGATGCGTTTTTTTTCCTGTATGTAGCTTTGAAAAAACTTCGTCTTAATTTTTTCGTGTTATTCGTAATTGCTAATGCTGGATCTTCCTTTATCCGTCTTTTTTCTTCCTGCAGTTTTGTAATTATGTCTTGCATATTTTCATTAGTATTTGAATCACCTTCCTTGCCCTATGAAAACCAAGTTGGATATCACAATATAGAAAACATATGAATGCGTACTATAAAAAGCATAGTTAAATGTTAATGTTTGTGACTTAAAATATGTATAGATTAGCGAATAGGCAAAACCATTTTTATAAGATTGAAATCATTATTTTATCTGGAAACATTGAAGATTGCATATGCAAATCAGGTTTGTGGTATGAAAATCATAAACAAAATTTAGTGTCAATTAATTGCTAACCTGAAAATAGTTAATTAACTTTTCTAAACTGAGAAGTTTTCGATATGGCCAAGATTTAATTCCAACCGATCTACAATGCACTTTAAAAAGAGACGAACTAACATGAAATCATTTTGCAGCTCGGTGTAAGGGCATATGAAAGTAGTGTGAGACGACATCCCTGCTGAATGACATAGTTTTAGAATGTGGATATATGATTTCTGTATGATAAAAAAGGAGTTGAGATGTGTATATTACTGAGATAAGTTGGTTTTTAAATGTCTTATCAAACTTTTGAACTGACTTGAAATTAATAAAGGGCATGTAACTCCTAATAAATCATAAAATCAATTTATTATATATTTATGTGAACATTTGTGCATATTATTAGTATTATCTACAATAATAGCACTTGATTAGTATGCAGTTAGGTTTTGATATGGGTGGTCACAATTTATTATGTGTCTTTTAACATGAGAATATAGATAATGGACCACTGTTAATAATTGGGCCAATATTAATAAAGTTTATGAGTGTTTGTGGCAAGTAATAAAGTTATAATAAATAAATGTGCTGAACTATCCATAGATGTTGCCATTCAAATTTTATTATCTGTATCTGAATATGGAAACACAAACAATGCATATATGAAATAAAATGTAACACCTTATTATATTTAATATCTGAACATTACATAGATATGCTAAGACAGGCTGCTGAAAGCTTCTTTGAAAACAATGTTACGTGTGCAGTTCTTAAGTCTAGGGTCTTTGTCTTCAATCATTAGTATCTCAAGGCCGTCAGGAGTGGTAACTCTAGACAACGCCACATAAAGTTGTCCATGTGCAAACACAGGAGTAGGAAAATAGAGGCCAACGTAAGTAAGTGATTGGCCTTGACTTTTGTTGATAGTCGTCGCATAACATGCTCTTACAAGGAATTGTCGCCGTTTTAGGATAAATGGCCATTTGGATTGCGTTGATGTTAGTATAATCCTGTGTATAATGACATTGTCTCCTATATTCGAACCTGTAAGGATCGTTGCGTGAATAACAAATTGGCCTAAATTTGTTATGATCAATCTTGTTCCATTACACAGACCTTTGCTTAGATTGATGTTACGCAATAGCATAATGGGTAGTTCCTTTTTTAAGTGAAGTTCATGTGGGGGCATCCCGGGAAAATTTAATGAATTTAGAAATTCAATCGGGTACAGGTCATGCTGATCTAGATTGTCTGTAGATGCCTTGCAAACTTCATCCGCGCTATTGTATGTAATAGAGTCCCCTTTTAGTTGTTTAAACATATAATCATTGATAGTATCAGCATCATCATTCCGAGGAGTTAGGATTGCCCTTTCTTTGAGATACACATCGTCAGTCTGTCTTGTTGTAAAATCAGGGTATGTCTCGGCTACAATTTTCTCGATAGGACAGTCCCACGATTGGATTAGGAAAGTTTCAGGAATGTCGATCCAAGATGGCTCGTCCTCATCTTCTTTGCATTTTGCTGGCAAATTGCCATCTCCCATAGCCAATACCCATTTATTGAAATCCTGTTTTCGAGTATCAAGCAGTCCATTCTCACTATACTCATTGACCCGCATACTCCGTGTAAGGGTAAATACCTTGCAATGCTTCCACAACTCAGACTGGTTTATACATGATTGAACAATGACTGGCCTGCTTGCTTTTGGTATAACTGGCAACACTTGACGAAAGTCGCCTCCTAGCAAGACTGTCACGCCCCCAAATATTCGTTCTTTACTTCCAAGGTCATGATATCCTAAGATATCTCTCAGAGTCTTGTCCAACGCCTCAAAAGCATATTTTTGGGTCATTGGAGCTTCATCCCAGATAATTAGTTTCACTTGCTGCATGAGTTCTGAGATATGCTTGTTTTGTTTTATGCCGCACGTGCTGTTTTCTAATAATTCAAGTGGTATAACAAAACGACTATGAGCCGTTCTCCCGCCTGGTAGCAACAATGAAGCAATGCCTATACAATTTAATGACACTTATTAGTTGCGTAATTGTTTAAATGTGTAAGTTAATTGTTTATTTAAATTTAGTATAAATACATACCTGAAGATGCGACGGCAAGCACTATTTAACGTTCTGATCTCAGCCTTGAGATGATAGTCTTGTATAAAAATGTCTTTCCGGTTCCTCCCGGTCCGTACATAAAGTAAAGTTTCCCTTCGTTACCATTTACAGATTCAATAACCTCCTCATAGATTAGACGTTGTTGGGTGTTTAATGATGAATGGAGTTGTTGATGTTGAATCTTACTTTCCTTCATATCATAAGCCAGCGCTTCTCTTATGAGACGATTGTCCATATTGGTTAGCAACATTGGGTCTGGTAGTGGTAAATCATGAAAATCTCCTAAAGATCTTCCACAACTATTTAACAACTCTTGTATTTCAAGCAAACAATAGTTCAAGTCGCTCATCCGCTGGCCCAAGTTAGGGTAATCGAACATTTTCCTTTTCTTGTGTAGGATATCCTCTGCTAAAAATTCCCAGTTTTCTTCCCACAATTTTAAAGGTCTGCTGACATTACAAAACAATAGAATTGTCACAAACATGTCACGGAGCTGTGGTCCGAACATCCACACACTTGCTTCAGATATTGCATGCGTCCATTCTGTGTCATCATTTAAAAGGCCATATGCAAAACATGCTTCCTTGAACGTGGAACATAATCATCGTTAATAAATCATGAGTTTCTCAAAGGATCGAGGTCCTCGACAATGTTCAACAACATTCAAGATAGTATCGTTCTCCGTAGCGGATGGGAGTAAACAATCCTCCCAATGCATTTATGTTGCTTTCGTTCTTTCCACATTTTGTCTTTCTCATGCCACACATAATGTGCGGAATCTCGAATCACGTGTATTTATTCGCTTAGTATCACGCGCTTAAGTCAAACCAATCGGTGAACATGGTTATATCGATGCCTTCCTTTGAATTAGTGTTGGTAAGCTTTACGAATCACGGTGTGATTGCATGCTGATTTGGCAGGTGATAATTGAGTTTAATTACTGATGGATCTGAGTAATGGATGTCATAGGAAAACAAACGCCATACCGCCTCACATGGAGCTAAAAAATGACAATTCAAATAATTCTTTATTTCGTCCACCTCCAAAATCTTGACATCTTCCTGACCACCATTGTTTTTTACATTTTCTTGTATAACAATTGTGGCGGCTCTATCATGACCTTTATTCAATTACTTGAATAAGTACTTAATTGCCTTTGATTGGTTGCACCATTCTACGTTGATGTGGGCTTGGTATTTTATAAGGAGATAACGGTTGTGAGGAACCACATATCTGTTGTCATATTTGAATTTGCCTTTTATATGGTAAGCTTTATTATCCCTCCGACGATAAATAGCATAACCATCACTATCGACCATTGTTTCAGCAACGAAAAGTTTAGGAAAATGTTTGGAGCATTTACCCTCAGATGTACATGGTGCATGTTTAGCATCTTTACCGCAAGGACCATGTAACATAAATTCAGTTACCACTTTATACCCGTCTGGATCATTCTCTCGACATGGTATTTCTGCCGTAATTATATCATTTATCTGGGACGGGGATTTCCGTTTAAATCTTTCTTCTAGCCATAGTAGGATGTGAGCATGAGGTAGTCCACGTTTCTGAAATTCTATTACATATACAACTGAAATAAAACAGAGAAACAAATAAGATAATACCTTAGTTTGTTATAAAAAATCAGACATATTGCCATTATTAGGTAAGGTGCATTACCTCCCAGGGACTTGCCAAAAATATGGCGTTTTGTAAGATCGTTTAACAATTCAGTAAGCTTAAGCTTGAAAACGCGCGTGGACACCTCTGGACGGTTATGTGCTTTTTGGCCCGGAATGTGCTTTAACATTTCTGAGATTTCAGGCCACTTTGTATTAGCAGTGAAAGTGATGAACAAGTTTGGGTTTCCATATGTTCGACATATAGCCATTGCGTCCTGGTAGTTTTGCATCATATACCTTGGGCCGCCTACAAAACTTTTTGGTAGGACGATTCGTTTCCCCAACCATGCCGCATTTGTATCACCTCTTGTTACAACACACACACGCCAGTGATACAAATCCACACGTAACGTATCTTGATTTTTCCTATTCCATGTAAGCCTTTGCTCCTCGACAACAAGATATCGTCAACCAAAAGCTGTTGCAATAATCGCCACCTCTTAGCAATGTAGTTCCTTGGTTATTTCGATGTTGTATGATGTATGAGTAGTACTCTTTCATTGTAACAAAAGGCCTTTTGGTTTTGCGCACAACTTTGTTGTTGTGATACGGTATCTTTCATGATACCCATCCTCCATATGGAAATAATAATGGATATTGGAGGCCATGTATTCGGATGCATTTCGGATATACGTTTGACCCTTCCTCCTTGTTTCTTACAACAATATCTCTTGTGGGAATACCATCACCAAAATCAGAGTAATCGAGTCGCAATCTCCCAGATGCAGACGGTGCGTTATATTGCCGAGATGCACCTCGACCACTTAGTAGTCGTAGTTCAAAGTGGGCTGAATTATGGGTCTCAGACCAATCCCTTGCCATTCGAAATGCCTTGGTGATTGGATTTGTTTTATTGAACATCCTCATAAGGCTTGATACTATATTTGCATCCACGCACTCTCCACTATCTTTGCTTGCAAAAATTCCCATTCGGTTCTTAAGTTCATTTTCAGTGTCAAAAAAGTATAGTTGCGCAAATTTAGGCTGATCGCCCTATTTAGGAAGCAGAGAACCTATTCGATGATAGCTTTGGCCATTTACTCTAAAGGTATATGGACCCCTACCTGTGTTAATTGAATGGTCTATTTTTGCTCCAAAAGATGTGTAACAAAACATATCATTATACACCCTAATTTGTTCTTTGAAACTTGAGTTTGCAGGAATGTTGTAATCCATAAGGTCATTAAGAGGCGAAGGTGTTTCATTATATATCGGAAGAAGCACTTTCCCCCTTGGCAGCAAACCGAGAACGTTGGGTTTACAACGGTTTTTGTTACGTTAGATCTTTCCTGGTACCACATAAGAGCCTTGCAATTTTGACATTCAAATGTTGCCGGGCCAATATCATGGTACACCACAGGAATACCTTGCAAATAAAGGTAAATATCATTGATAAGGACCACATTATAATAAGTTAACTAACAGGATGCAAGACTTATAACATGATTAATTACCTGCAGATGCATGTGCAGCTCCATGTGGGATATTTTTAGCTGCACGATGAGAAAGTGTTCCTACAGGAATAACCATTACGGTAATATTCAATATTATGAAATCGATAAACTCGAAACTTTAGTAGTAATTACCTGCCGATCTTCTTTTTTTATAAACAAAGGGAATTTTGGAGGTTGAAGCTATTTGGTTCAGTGGCATGTCTGTCAAAGTGCCTACCGAGTGTGATTCTTCTCCTAACGAAGTATGTTGATCATGCAAAAGCAGGTATGCATTATTGCAGATTTGATGTAATTGCCTAATGTAAGTAAAGTCTTATAAATGGGACGGACCTGTAGATGGTCCAACATTTTGTGTCATCCGTAAACCACAGAAACTCTGCATCTTTCCACTGCCATTGATTACAGTTCTTGAATGAATAAACAAAGTTTTATTCAATATGTCTGACAGGGATGGAGTTTCAGACTGTTCAGCATGTGATACTACAATGCAAAGACAAATACAACTTTAATCACATACTTAATCGGCAGGTATGTAAATTGTAAAAGTTAATTGTACATGTATCCATTTAATGCTTGAAGGACCTGATTAACCTTTGCAACAGATCATATTGCAGATCTGGTAATATAATGAATTAATAAGTTTAGTATATCACCTATTGGGATTCTACTATTTAACTGATGCAATAAGTGTGGTGTATAATGAAAAGGCATATACTTATAGTTCATGGTAAGTCTCTATATGTATTATAGATTCTTATTGAGTTATAATAATGATACTGATCTTTATGAAAAAATTTGGTTAAAAAGGCTAGTATGAGTGCATTTTAGACTAATTGGAAAAAACATAAGTCAACTTCATTTGGTCACATCTCATTGGTTACTTATACTCACAACGTGATTCAAAATACTATATTTAAATTAAAGTTTTGTCTACATGAATTTAAAAAGTACCAATTTACAAAACAATTTTTAATATGGTGATTTATACGATTTAATTTTGGAAGTCATTTAGTGGTCGATTTTGACAACCATTTGGCGAACCACATTTCAAAAAATGTATCAAAGTGTGGGTGAGATGGCCGTGAGCAGACAATTTTATAAAGTTGAGTTATATAATGATTACAGCACAATACATACTTTGCACTGTTATAATGCAATTATTTGTAAGGCCATTGTTATGGTTAAAGGAAATAATTTACATGAAAATGAAACAGATGTATGATAGGACATAAAAACATATAAATATAAAGAGTTTTGGAAACCCGTATAATTAATAATAAGTGGCGATGAAATATCATATATAAACATTCACAATTTGTTGTTTGCCAACCCCAATCATAACATAAAACTTGTAATTACTTAATATACCATAACCACAAAGCTTTACATATCATAATGTATCATGTAATGTCTAGTTTGTTGGTGATGCTACAAATATAATTTAAGACAATGTTGTTCAATGTAGCAATTAGCATAAACATATTCAATATTTTGATCATCCAAGTTATTCTAATAATATGGATTATGCGGGTATGATACTTTTGCAGTATGTGAGTTTGTGGTTGTTTTTTACAACCCATTGCATATTGTTTGTTAAAAATCATAATTATATCCAAAAAAATACGAAATTCAACATAGGCATTTTTACCCATGTATTAAAGTGTGTGTAAGTATTGTGGTACGATTTCCATTTTGAACCCCAAGTGTTTACTGTATGAACATTGAAATAATATATTGTTGGACTTCTATAGCCAGTGGTAACAAATGGTACTCCATATAATTCATAATTTGTTGCATTAGTTATTTGCCCAAAGCATGATTTTTTTACAATAATTGTTAATAGGAATTTCCATCTGGTATCTTGTGGAAAGCGTCCATGTCACAGCCGGTTTATATTGGATGTACCTGAAACCAAGTCAAGTAGAAAAGAACCAATATTTTGCATGACAGAAAAGTATAATAAATTATCAAAACAAAATAGAATCTGATGGAACAAATCGTAACAGTTCTGTGCCTATCAAACATAAAAAACAAAGGATCCCAAATTGCTTTTAATACGCTTCATTATTAATGTAATAATAGTTTATTTTGATAAGGATTATTCGGGTACAGCTGGCTCAGGATCACTCTGAATCATCCATGACTAACCTGACCACAAAATATACAAAGTGGCATGTATTAATATATGGGCAGATATAAAACCATATTTGGCCAAATATGGTATACAACATGTGATTACCGTCTCATTTTCTTTTTGTCAGTTGTGGTGTCGTCCTGACCATCCTGGTCACCATCTACAGATATAAGTTCAATATCCACGTTTGAATGTTCAATATCCGCCCTGAAAATATTCGACCAATGTTTGTCATGCTAGATCTGTTGTGTAAGTAATATGTATAAGGTAAAACCGTTAGAATGTTTGATATTTATGTTGCCACAAAACTTATTATGTTGCGATTACCTTTTTTTTTTCTTATCACCTGCAGGAGTAGACTTGACCAACCGTTTGAACGTTGGGTCCGATGGCGCAGTAGCCTTGGTATTCGCATTGATAGGCTCAGTATATTGCACAGTAGCCAGAGGCCTAAGTTCATCATCAACGTCTGAATCTTCGGGTTCCACCCTGAAAATTAAAAAAACCATTCATATTAGGTATCTTTTTATTGCATTAGCAAAAGGCCTAAAGGAACAAACACTTTTATTATAGGTATATTACAGGCGTTTATTACTTATATTTCTTTTTATTCTCAGTAGGTTTGGATGGTGTAACAACAGATGGAGACGGGGTTAGGGTCTTGGATGATGCAACTGGTCCAAAAGTTTCATTATCAATTGTGCTTGAGCTTTCAGTTTCAATCGACGGATGAGGTGAGTCCATCGCCCAACACGTAAAACTCTCAAACTTCCCATACTCATAATATGTATGACTTTTGATTTCAAATTCGTGTGTTGTGCCAATGAGATCGAGTATGGGAGAAGGCAAGTTGGCGTGATCATCGAGACACTGCATAGGAAATCATGAGTAATGGGGCACGGGAGTAGGGGTGCAAATAAACTCTAAAATTTCAGCTGTACCTCTTTTTCGTTCGTCAAAAATGCCGAAGCTGGAAAATTTATCAAGTTAACCGAAGCCTCATCAAAAAGGACCACCACAGTACTACCGGTATCATTAGAGATACCAAGCTCAAGGCAATACCTGTAAAGATCATGTAGTGAATAGTAAGTATGAATGTCAATAATTATATATACTGTATACAGATGTATAACATATGGGTCACAAATATAATAGCACCTTATCACAGGGTATTCAATCGGTCTTTCACATGAATCACACAAAAAACGGCCACCCTTCCTAGTAGCTCCTTTCTTGCAACTGTCACCTCCACATGAAGGAAAATTCCATCCCTTTCTAGTACGCACATCATCAATCTAAGCTTTACATAGGAAAGTCGCAGACTGCATAAATAAAATACATCAATATCATGCAGTTTAATGAGGCTACATAGATGACGGGGGAAAAAGAAACAGACATCATTTTTCCGATTGCGTGCCCACATGAGCAGATTCTCTATTGTCCCATCTTTGGGTTCTGATAGGTGTGCACCCAAATATGATGTTGAAGACACAACACTTCTAACAAACAGGTAAAACATCTTGGTAAGTTAATAGTAGTTTGAATCGTATCACCTATAGATTTTATATTCAAACAATTTCATACCCGGTGTCTTTTTTCAAGGCACTGATCGTAGGAATGTCAACAGCATCTAGTATTTGTGTGGCTGAACTACTCGATAAATAGAGCTTATCTGAGAGGTAAAATTAAAAACCAACTTAGCATGATAAAGGTGTATACTATGCAAAAGGTAAATAGACCAAGCTGACTAACTGTTATAATGCCTTGCAGATGTGGACGTAACAACTACAGCGCACACGCCTGCCTGTTTTGCTTTCTTTTCAATCAACATATCAGCGAGCCCTCCCCATAGAGTCACCCGTATCGATTGACCTCTGATGTCACGCGGAAAAAATAAACAAATGGTTAGTTTCATTAAACATACTGGCCAAATAAAATTTATAAAATTGACAGCATCAACTGCAAATAACATCTATACGAACTTTTAATTGGTCAGGTAGAAATCAATGTTTTTTTACCCTGCTTTCGTATGATTCATCCTTCCAACATTTGTCACAAAACCTGCGACATCTAAGAGGTAACAGCTTTTATGGCAACACTATTTAACAGGAATTTAATTGGTCAAACATACAAAATAGAAAATTACCAATGAGATATTTGTTATCCGTAGGTTTGATTTGATCTAAATCCACCAACTGAAAAGGATGTCTGACAAACCCTTCAGATATAACCAAACTTTTTCTTATTGACGTTGATCCATCAAACTCTATCATAAAGGGATCATCCTTCCTAACTCTAAAGTCTTCCTTGTTATGCATGACAACAAAATTTCTAACAGTGTAAACACCTCCCTCTTTTAATCTCAAGAAATTGTGAGCCACGGTTGCCTTGGCGGTACAATGGATAACATTACCCTGCAATAGAACCATGTTAAAAGTTGTTGTTGAATACATACAGTTTTTAATCCGTTATTATCTATTCTTATAACTCAGGTATTGGGAAGGTACATATGCATATACCTTTGCATTAGACATCAAGAAATCGGTGCTCAAATACCGGCCTGTTGCAGTATTTACATCCCACATTCTACACAACATCAACACTATGGTACCAGTTGATTCAGGAGTCAATTCGTTTAGGAACAACTCACCATTCGAGCATCCAACCTGTGCAGCCATGATAACATACGTACTGGAGTGTGTTGGTTTTATTCCTATTGTGCTTGATCCCTCATCTATGGAGTTTCCATTTAATAGATATGTAATTGATGAGTGTTTCAGCTTCTTTAAGGGGGCATAACTGCAGCCATTTCATGTTCAAACGCATCTTGTACCAAATTATGTATTCATGTAACCACAAATACGATTGTTCAGCTTCTTGCATTCATGCCATTAGATGGAACTTTTCGTCTCCTATAGCTAGAGGCTTTCATTGAGGATTACATATTTCACTTCTTGGTATTAAATCATATGGCTTTACACGGATTGTACCGTACAAATTGTTGTGCACATTCACTCTTGCACATTAAATTAAGGGGCTCAAGATTATAGTATTACGAGGCATTATAAGCCAGTGCGTTGCACTGTATTGGTAAGGATCGAATGTATAATTATTTTTTATGTAATATTGTATGCAAGTAGTTACATATAAGATATTGCAATTGATGGTATCATAAGATTTGTTATCGTAGGGTGGAGGTAAATTCTTGCCAAAGTTGCTTCTTCAGCTCTAGTGTAGATGACTACATAATAATGTTGACTAATTTTTATTTTGGTCAATGTCCTAAATTGTAAAGATGACTACATTTGTTTTTTGTACCATGGCATTAATTTAAGTTACTATTATTTTAGATAGACAATTAACCTTATAAGAGTATATGTAAAGAGGTTTATGTTAATATGTTACATTTAAAAAAAGACCTTTCATATGTAACACTTTAATATTAGTATGTTACATAAATAATGTTTGGCCTATTTATTTGGTGCTTGTTTCATAATGAGTTATAGAACCATTTGGTTTTTTGTATATTTTATTTTCAATGGAAAATTTAGAGTTGATAGGTAATTTATCAAATGTCGCTGGTTCTTCAAAATTGCATAATTGCATGCGCTTGTGGTTTGTGCAACAGGCAAGTGAAAATGATGCATTATCCAAAATGTTATTCGGTTGTTGCCAACATTTGAGGAGGATAATAGCGAAGAACCATACAATGATGGCAAACATGGAAGCTTATGGTGCTAACGGGGTTGCTTTGGAGTCACTTGAAGCTTTAAGAAAAACCCACGATAGGCATCGGTTATTGCTTGCAGAGTTAAACTATTTGTTTGATGAATCGAAAGTGGGTGCCCGTGAGGAAGAAGCTAATGCTATTAAGATGAATGAGTTTAAGTAGTTGTTTGAGTTTAGGTACTTTTGTTGGTTCTAATAATTTGAATGTTTTGTTTGTTTTTGGGATGATGATATGTCAAAGAAATATATATTTATTTCATGGCAAATGATAAACTTGGTGTATTTAAAACCCGTGCGTTGCACCGATTGGTTAAGGGTTGAATATATACGTGTTTTTTACGTAATATTCTATGCAAGTAGTTACATGTAAGGTATTGCAACTAATGTTATCATAAGTTTTGTATTTAAAGTAGTTTATTTAATATTTTAATATGAATTATGTATATATTCGTTATTTTTCATATTTATTTGTCACTTTTGTTATGTTTTTGGCTTTTATAAATTGCACGATTTTATGCGTTTATGGTTTGTGCAACAGGCACATGAAAATGCTCTTTTTTTTTGTTTTTTTTTGTTTTTGTTTTTTTTCATGGTATTTTATACATTTGTATTAATTTTTCTTATTAATTTTAGTGAATAATATTTGTTTGGTGGTGCAAATGTTCCATCCGGCCAATTAGTATCAATTTTGTTGTTTAAAAACTCTTTCAAATACCGAGTTTACGTGTACTTAAAGAAGTAAGAAATTCTTAAAATGAGGCTTTACGAACCCGGTTCATAAATTGTATCTAATTATTTTGTTAGATGAATCGAAAGTGGGTGCCCGTGAGGAAGAAGCTAATGCTATTAAGATGAATGAGTTTAAGTAGTTGTTAGAGTTTAGGTACTTTTGTTGGTTCTAATAATTTGAATGTTTTGTTTGTTTTTCGGATGATGATATGTCAAAGAAATATATATTTATTTCATGGCAAATGATAAACTTGGTGTATTTAAAACCCGTGCGTTGCACGATTGGTTAAGGTTGAATATATACGTGTTTTTACGTAATATTCTATGCAAGTAGTTACATGTAAGGTATTGCAACTAATGTTATCATAAGTTTTGTATTTAAAGTAGTTTATTTAATATTTTAATATGAATTATGTATATATTCGTTAATTTTCATATTTATTTGTCACTTTTGTTATGTTTTTTGCTCTTATAAATTGCACGATTTTATGCGTTTATGGTTTGTGCAACAGGCACATGAAAATGCTCTTTTTTTTTTTGTTTTCTTTCTTTCTTTTTTTTTCATGGTATTTTATACATTTGTATTAATTTTTCTTATTAATTTTAGTGAATAATATTTGTTTGGTGGTGCAAATGTTCCATCTGGCCAATTAGTATCAATTTTGTTGTTTAAAAACTCTTTCAAATACCGAGTTTACGTGTACTTAAAGAAGTAAGAAATTCTTAAAATGAGGCTTTACGAACCCGGTTGCACAAATTGTATCTAATTGTTGATCATAGAGGCAGCCAACAAACAATAATTTATTCATTTAACTAATAATAGGACATTATACCAAGCGTTATATACACATTTACATGGTTATATTTAACTGTTCTAGACTTCTAGCCCAACAAAATGATACCACTCGATCCAATCCATATCAATATTTGGATATGATACACACAATAAATAGTTAATATTACGCGCTTCAAAGAAGAATTTTATGACTGTAATGATGGATGAAGTAGTAACCATTTCCATTATTATTAAAATCCACCTTAATAAAAAGTCGACTAAAAGTAAACGATTTTAATACCCTTCTTTCCTTTTGTTATACAAACAAGTTAGCAACCACACAAACTTAGTTTGAATATATCATTTAACATATTCTAAATTGTTACAAAGATTAGAAAATCCATTACAATATTGCAAAACAATGAAATATTTTACAAGATCAAGATCAATGTAAACATTAAATGTGAGTAGAAAAAGTTAAGTATTAGGGGCAAGTTTCTTGCGACACGACCCCATGAGTTGATAAATTCCATGGCCGCGATTCCATCGAAGAGATTGTGGTTCATGCCAAGGCCTAGCACAAATCCTCCACATTTGAATTTTGTCACCTACAAATTGGTTAAAAGTTTAACCCAAAGTACAAGATTTGATATTACTCCCAATGAGTAGACATGTCGCATAACAAATAGCTAGAGTTTTGTTTGGTTCAAATATGTGTAACTATCACTTTCTTATAAATTCAAGAGCATAAATTATATTGTGTTCATTTATTGGATGTGCATAAACACTTTATCGCTTTTAAGGATTTCGAACAATATATCTATTTAGGCCCAATATGATCCAATCCAATCCACAATTCAAATAATATACGGAGTAACCTGTTACCTCACTTTGACTAACCCTAAAACACACCTCTCAAACATAACGCCTACCATACACACGCCTACCTCAGCCTTCTCCCATCAAGATCAGTCACATCTTTAATGATAAAAAAATCACTATGATCACAACACTTGCACACTTTTCTAATCGATTATCACAAACATAAACACAACCGTTATACCCAACTGATCATTTCGAAGAGCTAAGAAGACCATAATCAAGACCGCGACTTCATGGTCCTTTGGAGGGCTCGGGTAGGTTCGACACGTTTTTAGATTTTGGTTTTGGTCTTAAACGAATTAAAGAGAGAAAATAACATGATTGTTATAATTCTTATCTTTTATTTTCGGATATTTATGAAGCTTAGCTTAAAAATGGATCGATGCCCTTGGAATCGAACCATACAAAAAGAAACCGTACCAACCTATGTCTTTTGATTCATTTTTTTCCTTTAACCGAATGAAAGTAAGAATGAAAACCGTGTGGTTTTGTTCTTTTCTTTTTAGTATTCGGATATCAAAAGAAGCTATTTGCTTCTATAGATCGACGATGATTTCATAATTTTGAATCTTTGAAGGTTTTGATATGATTCAAACGAATCTGAGATATTTGTTTTTTTTTTTTTTTAATCTGTTATGCAATGTTAAGATGTAGATGAGAGTTACCTTCCACTTTTGGTTTGATTCGAATCTGTGATGTTAAAACCGAGGTCAAACCTTGCTGTTGAATGTTGGCAGCCATTTTGGTGGATGTGGCGCCCCTGATGGGTGATGAATCTGCAAAGTGGCGTGGTGTGGGTGATGATTGTGTTTATATTCAACTTATTAAATGCCAAACTCTTTATATTCATAACTATGGCACCCTTCATATTCATCATCATTGTTACATTTAATCCATTGTACATATAATCCGGTGATACCAATTGACTCTGTGCATTGAAGTCGGCATTTGTTGCTGCATTGAACATATTATTCTAAACCAAATCGGGAACTTTTCGTCTCCTATAGCTAGAGGCTTTCATTGAGGATTACATATTTCACTTCTTGGTATTAAATCATATAGCTTTACACGGATTGTACCATACAAATTGTTGTGCACATTCACTCTTGCACATTAAATTAAGGGGCTCAAGATTATAGTATTATAGATAGATAATGTAGTATTTATTTATTGTGCTTAATACTTTGTTATCCACGTAATGTATGCCATATTGCTCACTTTAGTCATTCGACCTGTTGGATATAGATCTAAAATAACAATTAACCTGTAGGACTTGAGAGATGTGTTTCCTTGTCACACCCATTCAACCCATGAATGTGGAAAAATTGAACCAATATAACCAAATTAAGCTTGTGTGGGTCAGGATTGCCGAGTGTACTAATTGTAGACTTTGAGCAAGCTAATTACGACCTAATAGTAGACTTTGAGCAAACTAATTATCAAGTGACCTTTGGTCAACAACAACAAACCTAATCCCGCCGAGCCAGGGTATGGGGGAGGTAAAATGTAGACATATCCTACCCCTACACCAGGGTAAACCCGTGGGTAGAGAGACTGCTTCCAATGAGACCTTCGACAAGTGCATGTGTGCGGGTGGGATAGTAAAGAAAAATGAGCATAAGACATAAAACAAGCAAAAACGCAGACAAAGAAAGCACACCGAACAAGTAAACATAGCATAAAGGCAAGAAAGAAAACCACGCACATAACATCAAAGCGCAACAGAAAACAAAGAGCCAAGGCACACCTAAAAGCAGGCCAACTAAAGGGGGGAGCACAGAGTAAAGCAAAACAACACACAGGCCAAAAGCAAAGGCAAAAACAGGAAGCACCTAAACCAAAACGCAAGGAGCAAGAAAAAGCAGGGAAACCTAAAGGGGAACAAGAAAGTAACGCAAACCAGGCACAGGGCCAAAAGCTACGGCAAAGCAAAGAAGCAAAGAATAGGCCACAAAACCAAAAACGCAAGGGGCAAGGCAAAAGTTACGACAAAAGCTAAACACCCAAAAAACAACCAACAAAACACAGAGCACCTAGCAAAACTACCCGCAAATCCTAATTCTATCCCTCCACCCCTTCCTATCTTAGATCATGTCCTCGGTCAAACGAAGCTCCATCGTGTCTTGCTTAAGTCTATCCTCCCACCTGAGATTGGGTCTACCCCTCTGATAACGCTACACGCGTCGTTCGGGGTCAAAGGAACTTCCTTTTCGTCGAGCAAGTTTTTCAACACCCTAGGCAGTGCACCTATTCGTTGTAGTGTAGTATTAGGGTAAGCCACGGGTATTGATATCGTTCTCTAGGGGAATAGGAATGCTAGTGAGAAGTTACTACGCTAAGGTTGAGGTTGAGGAAGATTATTTTTTATCTTTTTATGTTTTTAGGAAATTGAAAGGTACGAATCTCGGTATTGGATTTGGGGGTTGGTATTTCTACCGATTACTCTACTATTATCTCGATTATCTAAACTAAGGTGGTGGTAGTCTATGTCTAATTAATGTGTGCTCGTATGATAGTTTAAAGATGTGTTTACTTAGGTTTTACTACTCCTTAATTATCTCCTATTGATGGTTGAATTGTCACGTCCTTATTCTTAGTTGCGTTGTGTGTCTAAAGTTGTAGGGTATGCGTTTCCCTAACTCTTCGAACTTACCAAAGGGTCTCATCTACAAAACCCACTAGGATAATAAAATCTTACTCTAAGGCACTCTTTGGATGGTTTAGCCTACAACTACTCAGGTAATTATATTCTAAGGTTCACAAAGATGAATCAAGCATTAAGTACACAACGAATGACCTATCGCATTACTAGATCATTAATCAACTAAGATAAGAAACAACCAATCAATATTCAATAATTAAGTTTCATACTCCCTAAGCAAACACACAAATAAATTAGCCGGACATGGAGAACATACAAGCATACACACAAATAATCAAAGACATAATTGAATTAATGAAGTAAATACTTATCTTGATGTAAAATAGGGTTTGAAACCCTAAAATACTGTACAAGACACCCTTGGTTCGGTTTTAGGTTTTTACTCCAAAAAGACTCTCTAAAACTAAAAAATTCGGATTCTATATATAATATTACATATGCGACGGCGTCACCTTATGTTTTGTGACGCCGTCGTGTCGCCGTCATTAGGGTTTCATCTTGGCCACGTTAACCTTGCGACGTCGTCACCTTATGTCCGTGATGCCGTCCTCTTCAACTTCTGACGCTGTCTGGGTCGCATCTAGGCCGTCTGAGTTGCGACGGCCTACTCTTTTAAAGCCCGACGCCGTCCTTCAAAACTAGCACTTTCTCTTCTGAGCCGTCACAAATTCCTCCGACGGCGTCGCACTTAAGCAGTGACGCCATCGCTCTGTTTTCAGCAGCTTTGAGTGTCTCGATTCAAACTTTGGCCATTTTCTTCAGATATTCGCGCTTTTCGTCCAAATAAGTGCCATTCCAAAGATTTTGCCTTCAAGAGACCTAAAAGTGAAAAGGAACGATATTAAGCAATAACAGATACAAAAGTGATCAAATAAGGGCTAAAACAACCCCTCAAAATGGTACCTTTTAAAACCTTATCACCCTCCTTCTCACGCCATCAACCACTAGTGCTTCGACCCTTCTAACTGGCGCTGACTGTGGCCTCCCCCTGACATGACCGAACCACCTCAGCCTTCCTTCTCTCATTTTCGAAACAATATTCCCGACCTCAAGTTTTGCTCTAAAAACTCCGTTCGGGATCATGTCAAGCAAGGTTTTACCACAAGTCCATCTTAGCATCCTCAGTTCTGCCACATCTACTCTGTTAGCATGAGCCTTTGATATGGGCTAACATTCAGAGCCGTACAAAATAGCAGGTCTAATCGCCACCTTATAGAATTTTCCCTTAAGCTTTAAGGGAATGTTCCTGTCACAAAGAACTCCTGACGCTGCCCTCCATCTCGCCCATCCCGCTCTAATCCGGTGGGTTACGTCCTCATCTATCCTCCCTCATTTGTGTACTATCGATCCCAGGTATCTAAAAGACT
The DNA here is from genome assembly GCA_022545495.1 of Chrysanthemum lavandulifolium. NCBI lineage: Eukaryota > Viridiplantae > Streptophyta > Magnoliopsida > Asterales > Asteraceae > Chrysanthemum > Chrysanthemum lavandulifolium. The sequence continues at coordinate 286,176,302 of CM040240.1, forward strand.
CCTTGGGTGGCAAGATATGGTCACCGATATGAATATCAATTTGTTCGTGGTGGCCTGTCTCGATCCTTCCAAAATCACATCTCAGGTATTCAGACTTCTCTCTGCTCACACGAAGACCATTGTCTTCAAGAGCCTCCCTCCAGCGCTCAAGTCTGGTGTTTAACCCTTCCGCGGATTTTGCCACCAACACAATGTCATCTGCAAAGATCATGCTCCACGGGATGCCCTCTTGTACCCCTATCATTATAGTATATGATTATCAGGTTCAGTCATTCTGAGTTGAGATTAGTTTGATTTCAATCATTCATCGCAATGTGATTGCTAAATTCCAGAGACTTAAGATTGAATGTTATCAAGATGCTGCTATCTTCGTTGATTTGAGCTATTCAGAATCTCGATCCGTTCACGAGTGATTGTAATGATCTCATTTTCCATCGCATTGTGAGTTCATTCTCACATTTCCTATTGATGTATTCGCAAGACATCTGCATTCAAACTGACGTTTACAGATGAAGCCCTCCTTCTTGAACTCGCACGTTAGTCCCTAGCAATACCGTATTCATCGCTCAACATTATTTACTCATGGACATGTCCTTGATTTACATCTTGAATCAATGTCTCTGTCTGCTTATTGTATATCAATACTACGTTATGTCACTAGTCATGCAGACATCGCCGTCAAGACTATTCCATATTGCATTATCCAATATTAGTGATCTTCATTTCGCTAGTACGTTCAGTCTAGTATATTTTTGTCTAATCCATATAGTACATGTCATATAGTCATGTCGTATTGAAGTGTATTTAATTCTTCGTATAATTTGTATAAATAACGAAATACGCTCTATCACTGTATACATGACTATGTAATGTATGACATAGCTTTTAATGTCGAATTATTCAATCAAAGTTTTTAACATTGATTAAGGTCTGCATTACATTAGTAAGATATCATCCTGATGTAACTCTTCTAATATAAGCTTAAGCTTGTCATTTCTAAGTCTAGAATTGTCACTTGTTCCGTATCATAATCAGTAGAATTCTTTCCATGATTCAATTTGATATTGGTTGCTGTTAATATGTTCTAATCATATTATAACAATTAAATCTTTCCAAATTAGCATATCTGTAATGTTCCATAAATCATGATTCAAATATCTTCACATACTGTGTACGTATCAGCAAATTCTATAGTTCAATCCTTCGCTAACAGGTCGCATTCAAATGTTCATAGTCTAACATTTCACTGATTTCAATCATCTCCGACGATAAGTCATCCATAACATCCATGTCAATGCTTCACGACTATTAGCAATTGATATTTCAATAGCATGCTTCGCGTTCATCAACGAAGTTCTACATTCTAATGTTTCAATTATCGCATTGTACATTTCTAAGCTCTAGCAATTTGATTGCGTGTAGATGTTTATGTACGTATCGCAGTTAATACATCCAGTCTTATACAGTTAGTTCTTTAATCAGTCAGTAATTGTGATTCTAGCATTATCATCTTATTCGGTCATAGGATGGTTAAATCAATCAGAAGATTACTTATGTCCATGATTATCGTATTAACATTTCTATTTAGATCATGCAAATTATTCGTTAATCGTACATTATTAATCTTACATTGTGCTTCATAGTAAATCAAATTAGCTAATTCCATGGGATAATCACGACACTTCACATTTATGAATGCTCATCAGTATCAATGATTTATATCTCCGATAAATATCATGATCACCATGTTCTTAGTACAAATGTTGCTTACTCTGATTCATGCTTATTCAATTACTGAATAAATGATACCATTTATCTGTCCTTTCCGAATTCATGTTGAATTTTGGACGATCGATGTACATGTCAATTTATAGTTGGTTACAAGGATTGATCAATTCTATTATATGTAATTGCATATACGACTTATAGTTATGCTTCGACTATTTACTAAAACTTGAACACATTTGTTACCGGTAGATTGCTAGATTTGCTTCTTACCAGTAGCTTAATTTAACATTCGACGTTATCGCTAACCTCGAGTATAGCTACTTATACATATCTGAAATGTAAGTTCACTAGCTTGATTGTAAAGATGTAATCATTGTTATCAATCGATGCATTCCGACTGATATTCTGTAGTTCTGCTTAAATATCTAAATTACATGTTATCGAGCAATACTCCTATATGATATCGCAACATTAGTGTAATAATCGCACCTGATTTAGAAGTATTAGTTCTATCATTATCATAGATCCTGCCATTGTCTAGACTAAATTGAATACTTGTGTATCATCCATTGTTATTCTATTATATGCGAGTACAAATATTTGAAACTTTTTGTTACGATCTTGTTTCGTCTTATACATATCATGGCCTATCCATACGATCCTGGATTTGCCAATCAATGACTTTCTGAACTATGCACATCATCTCAAGCATTATATGCTCTGGTATCCTCCATTGATGTAGTAAGACTGTCGAGTTGTAACATTTCGGTTTTTGACATTTAGTTAACTTGTTGACAATCGCTTGCTCTCATGATCCTGAAAAATGCTTGTATATGCATCCTAGCTGTCATTATTCAATTCACCTTCTAATCCTCATTCTTACAATCGGAATTTTATGCAACTTATTATGTAAACGAGTATCCCCATATGATACATTGTCAGTATCAATAATTCACTTGTCTACACATATCATTCAAACTTATCATATGCGTTCATACTGTTTCCAATTGGTATTCCACGGATTGATACTAATTATTCTACTGATCATATTGCAATCTCTAACTTCAAGCTTCATTAGAGTTGCATAGTCGTTCAATGTATAGTTGCAATAAGCATATCGCATAGACAATTCATGTAAAATCATGATTTAGCTTAGATATCATACTAGATATGACATTTAGACTTGAATTTGCAAAATTACACGGTATATCTCAATCAAAATTCATGAAATCTAAGTTGAAATTATCATGAAGTCTATAAGCTAATTTCAACAGAGCTAATTTAGAGGCTTGATCATGAACGTTATGCCTTTTGAGAAGGCTTCTGGTAACAACGTTATTGCATATTTGTATTAAAGTATCTGAACATAAATTGCATCTTAATAAGATTTGCATCATGAATGTCGCATATTTGTATAGCACAATATCAGGTTATTAAGATATTTTTGCATAAGATCATCTGAATTATTTGCATAGGAAAGTGCTAATTAGCAATCTATATGCAATTGTATCAACTTGAATATAACCACAACTTATCAAGATTACCTATCGTTCATTTAAAGAATAGTTACTAATTTAAGCATGCATTGATAGGATTCATGAAACTATATATAATGAATAGATCATTATTACATGACTTACCATATGCAATGGTTTAAACATGTATTATGCAGTATTATGTAAGCATTTATGTATACAAGTATCTTTCATGAATTTCGTAATGCATACAGAAATTTGATATACATAGTTAATTTGATACTCAGTAGTTAAATCATGAATTTAAATACATTTAGTCATATGTTGCAAGCAATATCAATGATGAATCTAATTGCTTATGAATAATTGTAATATAATGTATATATGATCAATCTAATTAATCAATTTCAAATGTCAAATTGTGTATAGTAATACTATAAATTAAAGTTGTTCACATTAAATTCTGTACTAATTAAATTTAATAATGTCGTTAAAGTGATATTATCTTAATGAGCTAGTAGAGCTATTAACATGAATCTATTATATAAATTTGTAATTAGTGAATTTGATAAATTATAATTATAATTGCATAGATGTCTTTCACATTGATCATTTAATGAATTATCCTTACAAAGATTATAATACTATAGTATGATCTATTTGGGTCACAATTATATAAGTTACAATTTATAACATTAAATGGTTGATAAATATCAATTAAGTGTCAATTTTTATGTTAGTCATCAGTTAACATAAATGATTACAATTTAATAAACGATCATTTACTATAATTGAGTAATTATTCGATAGATGACATATATAGTTAATATATGGTCATCATTAGATGTACATTAGTAACAATATTACATAATGACATTATTAATAAATTGTTCATACATTATAAAGTAAATTTGATTAATTATTCAAAGATTTAATAACTTTATTCAAATGTCATTATGGAATCAACAGTTTATATATTAAAATTAATCAAGTTGTAACATCATCTATTTTGCATATATTAAATAAATATGTTATTAAAGAAGATATCGTTAAATATTTTAGCTTGTTATTTAAAAGATTATTTTAATTAATTATGAAAATATTCATATGACTTATAAATGTTCCAATACTGAGTATTGGAGATACATTTTAACAAAAGTAAGTAAATATAATAAACATTGCACATTTATTGTAACAATATTATCTAAACATTACTAATTATTGCAATAATCCAACTATATTACATGAATTTAGATTCATTTCGATTAATAATGTTACAATGTTTAATGATGATATAATTGTAGCTTAGTAGAGATATAATCCATATTATGTCAAATATTATTCATAATATACATTTAGAAATTGTAACACTGCGTTGCGCTGATTAATTTACACCGAGTTGTCCATATTATTGTTAACCAATCAAGAATTAATTATTTATAATATTCAAAAGCATGATGACCTTAACAATATGTTAAGATGAACATTATGTAAGTGCATGTTATATGAACATAAAATAGTTGCGATACTTCATTATAACCTCAATGTATAATTATTAAAGTTCATGACGTGTCACATGCCAACATTAATTCATCCAGTAACACTATATTCCATTCCACCAATATGTGAGTTACATGTCAGTTCTTAATGAATATTGCAAACCTTCATTATAATAACATTTGTCCAGAGTAGATTACTTAACAACAATTGATCAATCCATATCAAAAACGACCAATGCTATCATACTTTTAATAATAGTTAAATTCATATTAGATTTTGTTGAAAAAGATAATTTATACAATAATTAACTGCATTCCCAAGTATTAAATTGGATTGGAAAGATTATTACCTATAATAATTAAAAGTTTTTCTTACTGGATTCCAACATCATAACTTTATAAAGGTATACAATAATTTTATTAAATTGCATTATTTTTAGATTCATAAGTAATTGGATTAAGAACTTAGAAGTTTGTATATGTAAAGTATAATTAACTTATATTGAAATATATACAAAGAATAACTTCCATAAATTAAACTTAAAAGGTTCCAAATGGGAAAAGTTGTTGAATAGAAGATAAATTAAAGGCCAAATAGGTGATTTGATTCATTTAATAAAACAATTTATAGTTTTAAAATGGGAAAAACCAATTTTTAAAAAATTTCCTTTTTTTTTCCCGATTTTTGGGTTAAGTTAATTATTTGATTCAAGCCAAAATTTTTAAAAGTTTAGCAATTTGAAGGATTGAGGAAAAAGAAATTTAATTTTCCCAAAAATAAAATGTTTTTAAACCCAAAATAAAAAGGAGTTGGAACCGAAAAAAAGGGATTACTATTTTTCTTAGATTTATTTGTCTTTTCAGGTAATATGACGTGTTATGATGACCGCCATGGTGGTACATGTCTTTACATTGGTCACTTGGCCTCACGTACAAGATCACGGGATTTGGAAGACATTTTTAGCAGATATGGAAGGTTAATAATTCAACCCTCAATTTTTTGGTATAGGTTGTTTATATATAACTTATTGAAGCTTTAGTTGCTAATATTTTGTGTGAGGAATTTGACTCGGACTTTTATTTATAAAGATGTATTTGGCTCATTTTTTGTGATCTTAGTTGCGTTGTCCTTATAAGTTAGTTGTCTATAAGTCTATGACCATGTTTTTACATCGTTGTAGTTGGATTGTTTTTTGAGTGGGCATAATTATGTTCAGTCCTTTAGTTTTCTTGAGATGTAATGTATAGATCAACCATGTTTCTGGTACAGGTTTGTTTAAGATCGATAACTTTTAAGCTATTTTTTGTTTAGAGAAAGTAACTTAGTTGTGCTGAAATATAGTTGAAATCGGTTTAGGAGGAATTGTGGTGATTATGTTGTTTGTCTTATGAGCTACACTGGATTGCTTGGCGGTCATTATGTGGCACCATGTTTGCCATTGAGAATGTATAGCGGTATAGTAACTAGAAGTCTAAAAGGGGGACAGATGTAAGCTCCTTTTGGTGGATTATGTATTTGACGGTTGCCAAATTCAATAGGACACACTGTAGCTCATTGACCTTAAGAGTGTCATACTCTCTTCACACAGAAAATATAGTCGCATATGCACAAAATATACCATCTCATTTTCATGGAAGTTCATTGTGTCTCTTTGATGTACTTGATATATCGGTAAGCTGCAATGTAATGTTTATTTTATTTTGTGTGATCAGGGAAATGTGATGTCTACGACAAAGTACAACCTTTTTTTATCTACCAAAGGGGCTGTATGTTTTAAACATCTAATTAAGAGGTTTGAAGTGGTGATTACAACTGATTTTCGATTTTCATAGTACTCATTAATTGACATGGTATCCTTGCTTATGAATGATAGTTCAGGCGAGTGGGTAACCTGTACTTTCTACAATCTCATACTTATCATTTACACCTGTCAAGTATGCATTTTCAAGACGGATGAAGCTTATCCTGAACTCATGATGTCAGGAAAATATAGAAGATCGTGTTTTCGAGCAAAAGGTTCATGATTTGCTAAAACTTTAAAGAAAAGAGAATATTTGGATGCGTTACAGGAGGTGAGCAATGGATTTAGAACTTTTTGTGATTTTGTGATTTCTATACCTTAAGTTCTGATGTCGCTAGCATCAAAAATAGATAATTAAATATGGGCAGAACAAGTTAAAAATTTGCTATTAGATTTGTTCAGCAAGAAGGATGTGCAGTTTTATATCCAGAGTTTAAGAAATACCAGGGTTGACTCAAACTATAGCTGATATGGTTTACTACTTTACTTATTTTTATGGTAGCTTGAGTACTTTGTAGTTGAATAATTTTGATTAGATAAGAAATCGATCAATTTGATGAAGACCTGCACTAGACCATACGAGGGCTTTTAAGCAATACAAAGTTTTATGGGTATGTTTGGTGAAAAGTTGAAAATAGATTATAAACAAATTTTATATCCATGACAAAAGGTAATTCTTTAGACTTACCCAACAGATCGAGTAAGTTTCAGTAGGAAATAAAGAACAACGTACAAGCTAAAAAACATACTAGATTACCTAACACTAGATTCCTACACTATGTGACAACCCGTAATTTAGGTCATTTCTCAAATTTACTATTCATCTCGGGAATTTATTATTCATTGGTTACTATTCACCATTTTACTATTCATCGTTTTTAAAGTCGATTTGATATTCTGAGAACGTATTTCAAAATTTTACTATTCACGAAACACTATTCATTTCTGGAGAAAAATCACTATTCATGATTCACTATTCATCATTTTTCGTAAATTTGGTTATAGTATCAAATTCAGAACGTAAGGGTTTAGCTGAATTCATGAAAAATCATTGAGGACACTTCATATATATTATATTTAGTCTACATATCATCAGTAATATCATTCTCATATTAGTTCATGCATGGGTTTGCATATTTCATAAACGTATATTTTTCCTATTAAATAAACGCTATCACATAATCATTTATTTTGAGTAATTGATCCGACACTTCCAAAAATTATTCTAGTATATTTTTATACTCATTTTAATACTATAAAATTATATTATTAGTTATCCGACGTTTGAATTTATTTTGTATATAAATTTTATGTATATATATTAACGACGGTTCCGTAAATTCAACTCGATAATTATTAATTCACTCAATACTTGTGAGAAATGTATTTTTATAATTTTTATGACTTCAATACATTTTATTTTGTTCCGTTAAAATCGATTTCTAGCTAACGCTACCCTAAATAACTACTTATATGTATCAAATACATACTACGCTTATCAAATAATACATTTGTACATCAAAATTACACCAACCCTTTCCCAATAATACCCATTGCCGCCCCCTTGTCATCATAAGTGGTCAAATTGATTTTTACAACATAAATGTACACCTACACAAAACTTCTAGATATTTGCAATATACAAGTAGTACTATTATTCAAAACACATAGTAAACACATTCTAAAGGTGAAATAAACTCAAAATTCTCTCCTCTCTTTGTGGAGAACCTGCCAAGGCAAGAAACACAAGGAGAAATCATAATTTTTCAAGAACAAGTGCTTATATAAACTCTAGTATACTTCTATTTAGGTTTTGAAATAGAAACCAAGGAGTATTTAGGAAACCTAGTTACTTAAACCTCATCATATAACTAGTAAGCTTTTCATGATCTTTACTAATCTTTCATAATCTTACTTGAGTTATTTTTATCATTCTAGTAAGAAATCATGCAAGTATCATATGTATTTATACCACTTTTAATTGTTTTTAGTACTTATTATAAGTTTTAATCATCCTATAATTAATCTCTTGAAACATATCATTGGTGATGATGTTTAGGAACCCATGACACCCTAAGAAGGTGTATGGTAGGTTTAGAATAGATTTAGCATTGATTTGAAGTGATTGAAACAAGTATTACGCTAGAAAAATCATTTTCGACAACATGAAATAGAGGTCGATTGTTTTATAAAATCTCAAAATTTCGACGTCATGGACTATTTTGGGCTATGGTCTCTGAACGGGTTAAAATGGATTTATAACGAAGAAGTTACGTTATTTTCAAGTTTAACGACGAAAGTTAATTTTCTAGAAAATTCAAAGCTGTCAAGTGTTATTTAAGGGCAAAATGAGTTTTAAACATTATCTAAACGAGTCGATTTATCAAAAATATATTAGTATACTTTAACACAAAACTAAGGATATATAAAACGAGAAAACGGACTTATAACGAATAAGTTACACGCGATTTAAATAGAGTTATCAGAACTTGTTAGGAATTAGAAAATTCCATAGTGAAGAGTCGGTCACCACAAATGTTATCTAGCTTAAGTTAGCTCGTAGACTTGTCGTTAGTTACGTTATTTAGAAGTTTATTTATTAGTTTGTAGCGTAGTATAGCTTAGTGCAACACCGTGGAGGAAGGACGGGTCTTTACCCATGTATACATGATCCACGAGCCGATAGGAGGTCGTTATGTTTGTAACTATAAATACCCTTCCATCCATGGAAGGGTGGTGCTTTCAATCTAATATTCTACAATTTGTAAAGTAACTCTCTACCAAGAACACCTCTCTACTTTCTCTCTCTAAATGGTAAACATGTATTTTGATCATCCAAGACCACCCGAATCATCAACACAATATATATTACGATCCTACAATTGGTACCAGAGCCAAGGTTCTTGTGTTGTGTTGATTTGTGTGGTTGTGTATCATGGTTATGTGGGTTTTTAGATTATGTTGTAAACTGTTTTGTGCTATCTTTATGGTTCGTTATATATTGTTAACAGTTTTTAAAAACCTTTTTGGTCAAAAAAATTGTGTCATGTGACTTTATGGTTGCATCTGTTTTGTGTCTTATGTCCAAAAAAGATGCATTTTTTGTCACCAATCCTTGCATAGTTTTTGTGGTCAAAACCATCGTTCAAGATCAAATGGTTTCTTTTTCTTGGTCAAACGTGGTCATATGGGTTATATGAATCTGTTTTTCTTTGTACCAATATACGTGTATTATCAAATGGTTAAACCATCGGTTTTGTGGTCAAAACAGTTAAAAAATGAAGTCTTTTTGCAGCACTTTTCTGGGTTTAGTATGAATATGGTCGGAAAACAGGTCGGAAAACTCATAGTAAAATGTCAAAAGTCTTGGTAGCGAGTTACGTCAAATCCTAAGTAGCGACTTGGTTAAAGGATGGCCTGGCGACTTGTTATTTAACAAGTCGTAGCGACTTGCTTTATAAAAGTGGGTAGCGACTTGTTTTGAAATGGGTAGCGACTTGATTCCCTTTGAGCTAGCGAATTGACTCAAAGTCATAGACCTAGCGACTTGAGGAAATATTGTTAGCGACTTGTTAAAGAGGTGACCTAGCAACTTGTTATTGAACAAGTTAGCGATGTGTGAACAAACGCTAGCGACTTGACTCAATAATTTTGGCTAGCGACTTGCAATGTAAAGAGATGAAGAAAGAATGGACTCTCGACCACAATAACCTATTCCATAACAACAACTCAACCTCAACATACAAATACCAAATATAGTATCGACTCAAACATCTCGACCTCGTGTTCTATCCCATCATCGCCTAAGAATATTAATACATGTAATGAAGACGAGGTCGACCAAAAGCAAAGACATCATCGATCCAAAGTTATCGTGTGAGCCTTAAGACATTATTTTCAATCAAACCTTAAGACTCAAACTCGGACATTCCAAAACCTTAAGACTCGAATTAACTCAACACATATAAAATCATCTAAAGATCTCGGTCCGTTAACGTTTTTATCTTTATAAGATAATTTTGTTAAACTCGTATCATCATTAATCAATTATTGAAGATTGACTTCATTCCATATCCGAAATTATAAAGAGAGGTTTAACAAGAATGTTAGCCTCATCCTTAGATTCGTTAAATTGGAAATATGAATCAAAACATCTAAAAGCAACAATACCTACCTGTGAATACTTTATAGATCCTAAAGCCAAGATCTTTGCTCTAAACCATCCCTGTGGTGAGCCATAGCTTGTCCGAATGATGAAGGACTAACTGACCTTCCTTTTTATCGTGTGATAAATGATCTGAGGTGAATGGATGTGATTCGATTGGATTATGAATGATACGGTATTTTTGTGATTTTATTTATGAGTGTCGGACTGTAATGATAAGGGAGGCGGATTAATATGATTGAAAGAGATTAGGGTTTGGTCAATACTTGATTGTCTGCGTTTTTTTTGAGAGAGATTAGGTGAGTATTCCTCTAATTTTTTTTTTTAAGTTTAATTTTATAAAATTTAAAAAAATAAAATTTTCAAAAAAAATTTTAAAAATTTTTTCATTTTTTTAAAAAAAAAATAAAAAAATTTAAAAAAAAATAAAAATAAAAATTTTTATAAGTTTAAATTTAAAAAGAAAATTTTTCAAAAATTTTTACAAGAAATATTAAAAAAAAAAAAAAAAAGGGAAAAAAAAACTATTTTAAAAAGAAAAATTTTTTTCATTAAATTTAAAATTTTAAAAAAAAAAAAAAGGAAAAAACATTTTTTAAAATTTTTTTTAAAAAATTTTTAAAAAAATTTTGGAAATGTAAAATTTTTTCTTTTAAAAATTTTTTATTAATTTCTTTGTTTAATTTCCCTTTTTTTATAAAGAAAAATAATTTTTAAAAAATTTAAAATTAAAAATTTTTAATGTTTTTTTTAAATTTAGGTTTTTAATTTAAAAGATTTTGGGAAAATTTACCCATCTTTTTTTAAATAAGATTTTAAAATTTAAAAATTTTTTTTTAAAAATTTTTAAAAAATCTTTTATATTAAAAATATTTAAAACTTGCGGATTTAAAAAAATTTTTTTAGAAAAAATAAAAACAAAGTTTTTTAAATTAAAAATTTAATTTTTAAATTTATCCCTTTTTTGGTTTAATTTAAAAAAATAAAAGAAATAAAAAAATTTGGGATGGAAAAGTTTAAATAAAGGTTTATGAATTATAAAATTTTTAAAAAGAAAAAAATTTAAACTTTAAATTTCTAAATTTTAAAACAAATAAAATTTTTAAATTTTTTTTTTTGGACAAATTTTGAAAAACGGGGTTTAATTTTTAAAATTTAAATATTTGAAATTTTAAAAATGTAAAAGAAAAAAGGGTTTTTTTATTTTTAAATTTAAAAAAAAATTTAAAAACTTTAATTTTAAAAAATTTTTTTTTTTGTCAAATATCAATTTAAAAAAAAATTTTGGTAATTTTGATATTTTTAAAATGGGAAAAAATTAAATTTTAATAATTTGAAATAAAAAAATTTTTTAAAAAAAACCTTTAATTTAGAAAAATTAAAATTTAACAAAATTTAAATTTGTTTGGGGTTTTTTTTCAATTTTGGGAAAAAAAAGGGGTATTTGTATTTTGAAAATTTTAAAACCTAATTTGAAAATTTAAAAATTTAATTTGGAAAATTTTTTTTTTAAAATTTCCCATATGGGTTTAATTGAAATTTAAAAATTTAAAAATTTGGGGATTTTCTTTTTGTAATTTTGAGGTTAATTAAAACCCTTTTTTTTTAAAAAAATTTTTGGTTTTTAAAAAAAATTTTTAAAAAAATTTTTAAACCCGGCCCCCAAATTTTTTTTGGGGAAAAAGTTTTTTATTTTTTTTAATTTGGTAAAAAAATTTTTTAAAATTTTTTTGGAACACAAATTAAATTTTTGAAAAAAATTTCTTTATTGGGAAATTTTTAATTTTTAATTTTTAAAAGAAAAATTTAATTTTTTGGGGGAAAAAAAAAAATTTAAAAAATTCCCAACGGGCCCTTTTTTCAATTTTAAAACAATTTTTTTAATTTTTTTTTTAACCCTTTGGTTTAAATTTATAAAAAAACTTAAATTTTAAAACTTTAATTGGTTAAAGCTTTAATTCCTTTATAAATTTTAAAAAAAGGGTTTTAAACCTTTTTCCAAAAAATTTTGTCTAAAATTTTTTGGGCCCAAATTTTTTTTTTAAAAATTTTAAATAAATAAAAATTTAATTCCCTCAAAAAAAATTTTTAAATTACCCAAAATTTGAAATTCAAAAAATTTTAAAAATTAAAAAATTGTTAAAAATTTTTCCCAAAATTTTTTTTTTTAAAAATTTAAAAAAATAATGAAAATTTGTTTTGGGTTTTAATTTAAAAAATTTTTAAAAAAAATTTTTAAAAAAAATTTTTAAAAATTTTTTTAAAAAAAATTTTATTAAAATTTTTTTCCTTATTTTAAAAAAAAAAAAACAAAAAAAAAAAAAAAAGCAAAAAATTTTAAGAAAAATTTAAAGGGCTGGTTAAAGTAAATAAAATTTTTGTTTTTAAAAGGAAAAAAATTTCCCCTTTCCTAAAATAACCGTGGTTTAAGGAACTTTATTTGTTTTTTCCCAAAAAAAACCCAAAAAAATTTAAAGTTTTTTAAGTTTTTTTTAAACCCAAATTTTTAAAAACCCCCTTTTTCCCACTTACCTTTTAAAATTCCACAAAAAAATTTTTTTAAAAATCCCTTTAAACTTAAAAATTTTTCTTTAAATTTCCAAATAAAAAAAGGATACTTGAGCTTCATACACGATCATCGTGGAAGAAAAATGTGAACATGGGAAGGTGTTTTCATTCCCTCATGATGTGTATTCGGAGAGTTCTTGGATATTGGTGTACTTGGTTCTTGAGCTTCATACACGTTCATCGGGAAGAAAATGTGAACATGGGAAGGTGTTCTTCATTCCCTCATGAAGTGTATTCGGAGAGTTCTTGAGCATTATACAAAGAGACTGACTGCATCAACTCAACTACGTGGGGGAAGTGGTCTCTTGACACCTTTTGGAATGGATTGCGTCAGAATTCTGTGGTTATGAAACTTGAGAAGATTATTTATGAGTGGGATGATACGGTGCTATTCTTTTGGATGATATAACCCCGAACGAAGAATCTCGATTATCGGTCTTAAAAGGAGCAGCGGGTTTTATGATAATGGTGTGCTTCTTTGTGCACCTGGCTAAGGCAAGCTTGAAATAGAGCTTGAATCTGCTCACCTAATGGATTTTCGGTTTGGGGGAAGTCGCCAAAGTCTCACTTTCAAGTGGCTCAATTTCTCTCTTGATTCAAGAGTCTTGGAAGCTTTGGTGGTGAATGTTTAAGAGATGATGACTTCTATCTTCTACAACGGGTCGCTCGATATCCTTATCTCGTAATCGTATCATCATCTTCTTTACTATATCATCTTCTATCTATGTATATATTTATTAAAACCAAATACAAAATATAAAGCCAAAGAAACAAAATAGAAAAATATAAAACCAAGAAAAGAAAATAGAAAATATAAAACCAACAAAACCCATAAAAATCGAAAATTTGAAAAATACCAAAATATTGTTTTCTCATGACATGTCTTCTAGTATCGATAACATCTACGGTCTTAGAAATGTCATTCAATAATGGCACGGGACCATAGATGAAGTTCGAGCAGGAGGTGTAAATATTCTTTTCTTAACATGTCTTCAAATATGGCTTACAATTATTTCAGATCAGAACCGCTGCTCAAAAATGGCTTACGCTACTTGATCAGAACCCGTTAAAACCATGGCTTGCTATTATTTCGAGATAGCAACCCGTTTTTAAAGAAGGAAAGTGCTACGCTTAAACTATTTTCAAAATATTTAGTGCACTTATCCTAAAAACAAAACAAGGAAAGTATGTCGAAGGATCATTGCTCCTACACAAATGTTTTTCCGTCTAAAATTCTTCGAAAAGTATTTGGTGTTTTCAATAATGGTGGTTAATGAGTTGCTTTAAAACAATTAGATTCGTAGTTTTGTAAATTGAAAACTCAATCAATGACTTCAGCTTTTAAACTTTTCATAAAATGAGTCATGGATTGAGGGGATAATGTTTTCAAATCTATATCATCTAACGGGCTTTCTTAATCATCCTAATATGCTTAATTAAAATGATGTTAACCTATGTTGAAGGACTAGGTGCCTAGGATATGATTGCTAGGATTAGATGATTAGAGTTTGATGTACACATTATTCCCATACATTTATATGATCCGATTGATATGTTACATTGACTTTTATTAGTCGATTGTTTGTTTGGGTGATGTCGACCACCATATATCTGTGTGTTCACTAACGATGCGGTATATTGGTATATAATAATGTTCCCGATCCGGATCCCACAATTGAAGATGATTGGATGCGAAAGGAAAGGGTAACTATATCTTGGGTTGACAAATGAAGAAACGGAGCTTAATTGGACTTCTATGGAGAGTTGGCATAAATGCAACGTAAGAGGTCTCACCGCATCAACAGATGGTTTTCTTCTAAGTGATTGAAGAAACGGAGCTTAATTTGACCTCGGTTGGCATTCAAAATGCAACGTGACGGAAGTCTCACCGCATCTGCAGATGGTTTTCTTCCAAACCCTACAAAGAACAAAAACGGAAGCTTCTCATCCACCTAACGATCTTTGTGTAGGGATAATAGTGATGATACCATTTTTCTAAAACTTTGAATAAAATTGTTTTTGAAAATGGAAAATATTGTTTTGAAAATAAATTGGACTAAAATTTGAAAATCACGGACTTCTTTTAACAAAACCTAAGTCACTCAATTATTGACTTCATCATGGATTGAGGGGAGAGTGATTTAAAATAAAATATTTTCAAACAATATTTCTTCACAAAAGTTCCGGATTGTACAAAATAAGTGGTGATCTAAAGATTTAATGTTATGTCATGGTATGATTTTTCTTTAGAATCAAGGTCTTTCAAAATGAAATTTTTATGTTCTTGTTTGATTGTGAAATTGTTTTGTTTTACTTAAAAGATCTCTTAAAACTATCATACCGACACTAACAATCTTTAATGTCTAGAGTTGGTCCTTATCATCATTTTCAAAGTTAAAACAAGCCACGCCTTTCCCCAAAATGTTTTAAATGATTAAAATCAATTGGGATCACAAATCTCAAAAGGTTTGAAATTTTGATCGGGTAGAGATCATGATTTAAATCTTAAACTGTTTTAAATGGAATTGGTTTTAGTCCTTTAAAGGCACTCCCGCCTCCATGTGTCAAACGATTTCAAAATGCATAATGCACATGTTGAGGAGGAGGATTTATCCAAAACCGATGAGTATTTAAACAAGGCCACATTTTCTCCCATGTTTTCTAAACCTAATTAAATCACTTGGGATCCAAAATCTCAAAGGGTTTGATATTTTGATGGGGAGAATCTGTGATTTAATAATGAAAATTGATAAAAGTTGATCGTTTTGATTCGGTTAGCAGTCGCTCTCTCATATGTGCTAAACTCTTTCGAACCTCGAAGCATATATTGAGGGGGGGCATTTTAAAAGAAAAGAAACTATCGAGGTGCAAATGCTTTTATGTTTTAATATAAAGTACCTTGATTGAGTTTTAAATGGTTTCTTAATGGCTTGTGTGATCGTAAATGTGCTTCAAAAGAACTCTTGCCTCTATGTGATAAAATGATTTCAAATATCCTACGCACATATTGAGGGGGAGAATTTACCAAGAAAATCAAATGGTTCTTTCTATGAAAATTGTGATCATGAAATTATTTCAAAGAAATTATTTCAAAGAACTCTTGCCTCCATGTGCTCAACAATTTCAAATCATATGCACATGTTGAGGGGGAGCATTTCTAAATGATCAAAACTATTAAGGTACAAAATGCTTTGATCTCGTATCACAAGTACCTTGATTGATTTTTCCAAATGATTTTTCAATTGGTTTCATGAAGGAAAGAACTGCACTAAAAGACCGACCATTTTACTTTATGCATGGAGTTATAAGGATGGTGAGGTTAGGTATTAGTTCCCACGATCCGCCGTAACCGGAGGGATCTACCGAGGACAATCCACTAGATAGTGTAGAGTCCTCGGTATATTGAAAAAAAGGAGAAAAGTGATATATGGGAAGAGTGCGGATCGAGACAGAGCTAGTATCGAATAAACCCAACAAGGTTCTAGTTATGAAGTCTCGGTAAGCAATCAAGGGTTGAAGAATGAAAAAGAAATGAATGAAAAGGGTGAAAAGAAATAGTCCTCAAATAATTCAACCTTAGGGCGTAAACCGGGTTCAATACATATACTCTTGGTGGTTACTAAGGTAACGCCGGTATTGAAGACAAGACGTCATGGACCCAGTGACGCACTACACCTAACTTCCCAAGCCACTCAAGTTCCTCTTAAAAGGGCTTGTTTCATTCTCACGGGGAACCGACATAATCTATCGACTTTCCCTTAGAGATTGTTGATATTGAAGAAGGAGACCCTCTCCCTAGTCTCCGGCACAAGAACCAAATGTGCACTATTGAGTCTAGAGCCAAGAGATCATCCACAATATCTCATTAGGACACAAAATTAATGAAAACTTGTTGTTTCGCACAATGTAGAAAGTAAGAATATATTGAGAGTCCTACGCATTATCCTTGTGGTTTTGCCAGAACATCTGAGTGGTATGTAAAAGTATTCACGATGAAGATGGAAATCCTTCTAGAGCTAACATCAAACAAGCTCTTGGTGGGTGACATGTGAGATCTTCTCGTAAGATCAAACTTGTGACAACCGGATAGAAACGATGGGAGATTCAATCTTGAATCAACCTTGGTCCAGATTGGAATTGACGAATACTTTTGAAAAACCATTCGATGTGCAAACCTTCTTTCTCTAGCACGTCGAATGTGTATTCATGTTTTCAAATTCAAAAGTATCTCGATTGAAAAATACTTTTAGAAAACCGTTAGATGTGCGAATCTCTTCTTTTCGCTAGCACGTCGAATGTGTACTCATTCTTTAATACAAAAGTATTTTGTTTGAAAATTGATCTTTCTCATAAACCTTCGTCAGATTGCAAAACTCTTTCTTCAAGTAATACGCGATTGTTTTTCAAACCATTTTCATCAATCGCTGAATCTCAATTATTTGGTTCACTCACTCCGTGTTGTCTTCTTTGAGACGTTCGGTTTGAGAACAACTAGAACAATTGCGAAACCCCGTCAAGGAGATTCTTCGAATCCTACCGATCACAGCGAGATTTGTATCGATCAACGGGAACCGTGGGCGTGTACCTCAATTCAAAGAAAGTGGTCAAAGACACTTTCGTGTGTTTTATTGCTAACTCGCGTACATTTGGACGGTTGCGGTGATCGAATTGAGGCGTCAATCCAAAGCCGCATGCTCACAACATCCACACTTAATTTGAAGAAATCATGACGGTGCATATCTACATAACCCGGTTCGATATTTTTAATACTATGTTTCGCTACTGTGCGCAAATATCATGAACCAGTAAAGCTTCCGCTACTCTGATGGAAAGATGCCGTGATTCAAAAGTGTGAGCATGTCGGTCCGAAAGTCACAACTTCACATGATTGCAACACAATAAAGGGTGATCCAGAGATTTACTGTGGCTGATGATCTCAATGAAAGCTCGAAGATCATCAAAGATGTGGATCAGTTAAAGGCCTTCACTAAAAGTACAAAATATTCGGACCTTGAAGAATCGCTACAAAAGCACAAAGATTGCGGAACTTGAAGAATTGAAGTCTACGAGCTCAGAACATAGTCAAGAATAGAGTGCTAGGATTCGAAATGTAAAACATGGGGTGACCTCCCTTAGGGGGAGATTGTTAGGAATTAGAAAATTCCATAGTGAAGAGTCGGTCACCACAAATGTTATCTAGCTTAAGTTAGCTCGTAGACTTGTCGTTAGTTACGTTATTTAATAGTTTATTTATTAGTTTGTAGCGTAGTATAGCTTAGTGCAACACCGTGGAGGAAGGACGGGTCTTTACCCACTGTATACCTGATCCACAGGCCGATAGGAGGTCGTTATGTTTGTAACTATAAATACCCCTTCCATCCATGGAAGGGGTGGTGCTTTCAATCTAATATTCTACAATTTGTGAAGTAACTCTCTACCAAGAACACCCTCTCTCTCTACTTTCTCTCTCTAAAATGGTAAACATGTATTTTGATCATCCAATACCACCCGAATCATCAACACAATATATATTACGATCCTACATAACTATTTTATACAAGTATAAACACTTATATATTTTCTATTAGTCAAAATAGTTATCGCAGTGACCATATTTGGAGCCGATTTCACACCAATAGAATACTTTTGAGAAATCGATGTCTTGTACTAAAAGTGAGTTTACCTAGCCTATTTTCAAAATGTTTAACCGTTTGTCAAACGGAGTTGTAACGAATAATATACGGTCACTCAAACTTTGCCGAAAACTAACCTTAGACAATATTTTTAGTCCGACTACCCTACTTCATCTATATTTTTCTCCATGATCGAGACTTCTATGATCAAAAGTTAAATGCTAAGACTTTTAGATAATGTGACAAGCTTTCCAAAACCATTGAGTTTGTTTCCTAACACTCGATATTCACTATTTTACGACTAGCTTTTCGAGGCCATTTAGTCACTTTCATAAATTGTCAAATTATATTGTTTTACGACGAAAAACTATAATTTCTTAATAAATCACTAAATGACTATCGTAGGATATCATTTCAACGTAAGTACTTATAAAGTATTTTATAACATGACGAGATGTCATAAACATATATTTCGACGATAAACTCAATTTTCAAAACTGCACAAGTGGTATAGATTACATGTGGATTTGCATGTACGATATATATTCATGAATTATAATAGATCATATCATTCATATTAGGTTGCAGATAGAGATTGCACCTCATTTCAGTGTATCCACATTTGTCATCATAATCATTGCATCAGGTGAGTCATAGCCCCTACTCTTTTAATATTTTTATTAAACTCTTTGGGGGAGATAAATGCTCAACAACTTTTATGACAATCATGATTATTTGCAACTATATGTTTTATCCGAATCGAATGTTTAGTCATATCGGTAACAATGATTGCCATACTTAGAGTTCTATATCATAGACCATTGAGCTAATCGACTTGGTATGATCACGGTCTAATGGACTTGGTATAATGTTGAACTAGCGGACTTGGTATAATGTTGAACTAGCGGACTTGGTACAATCATGAACTAATGGACTGGAAACTATTTGAAACAATACTTATTATGTGTTATATCAATTGACTATTGATACATTAAGTTGTGTCTTGTTATGTGAACTCATTTGATGATGTGTACTTGAACATAAACTACATATTTTGTGCAATGGGTTGTAAACACACAAGGTGCAAGTTTTGTATGGGCGGAACTTGAAACTAAGTGGATTTGTAATGCCTTTGCTGCATGAACGTTCTTTAAAGGTTTTCATGACAACACAAACTCTATGAACTCACTCAACCTTTGTGTTGACACTTTTAGCATGTTTTATCTCGGTATCTAAGGCATACACTTCATGGCATGCATGTGGACTTATCACAGTCGCGGTGACGACGCTGCCTCACCTATATTTTATGCACTTAACTGTCGTTTGATTGTAACAAATTCACTTTGGCCCTTTGAAAATCTTTTGGGACCTACACTTTGTAAACTCTGATTATTTTACTCAATCAAACGATGTATTTTCCAAACGACACTTTAGGTAGTTCAGTATAACTGTAACTGTGATGCTATGGCAGTCATCCCCAAGAATTCCATTCCGCTGTAAAACAGGTATTTTGAGAGTGTGACACACTAACAGCACCTTAAAAAAGCCTTACAAGTAGGATGACAAATGGCCCTGCATTCTTTGTGATGGCAGTGACCAGATGCATGTGTTGACTAACAAAAAATTGAAACTGTCGGTGGAGAGGTGAAAAGTTGAATGGTCAGATAGATTGAGGGAATATAAGTCAAACTAATAGGGATCAGGTTGAGCCAACGCATCGATTTTTTGTTTAAATACGATTTATGAGGTTTTGTGCATCTAAAAACAAATCAGGTATATGTGTTGAACTTGACAACTTTAATTCATCACAAAAGCATTATATTACACTACATATATTTTTCTGTAACTAATTCTGCAATTCTTTGTATGTATTATATATAATTGTTTGCAGCAAAGTCAATGGAGTAGTTAACTCAGAGGAAAAAGAAACTAAAACCCATGCAGCTGCAAGCTTTACAGGAGGCATCCAATAGCGATGCAATCATGCAAGTGCTCATTCAGCTGCTAATCTCTCCAATACACTTAGTGAAGCAAGCCACTTAACCAAAGCTGTTGAACCAAAAGGGTGTTTGGGTAACCTTATTTTGAGATAGAAGTGTTAATATGAGGACTGAAAGTATAGCATCAAATGGTGCCACATTTGAAGGTGAAAAAGATTTTTGAACTGTCGCATTTGATTTATTTTAATATATCTTTCCATAAATAGTTTTTGTATCTAACTTTTTGTTTTGTTCTTATGGCCTATCGATACAAGTTTGTACTTTTCTTACATTTTCAGAGGGAATGAATGACAGAAAATCAGCTTACAAGAGACAATGAAGAAAACTCAGGATCCAATTTGGAGCGTGGAATTCAAGTTTATGTTAGACAAACCTGCATTAGAGGATATTATTCATATCAAAGTGTTGAGCAACACAAGCATAGAGCGCTTAGCTTTGGGTCATCAAAGATAAACCGTCACTTAAAACCTAAAACAAATGCCTTATGGGCATAAATTTCTTAGCTAACATATTATAATGTAACTCCAAAAGTGGGATGATACAGCTTGATATAAAATGGAATGCCACATCATGTAAAATTGCATATTTGCCATTTTAGTCGGTTTGGTTTCGTTTCATTCTTGAAGCATATGTAAATGATTTGTTGCCATTAACAAGACGTTTACCAACGACGCCTAGAGCATTGGGTTTACAGATCCTTACCCTTCATGCTCTTCCAACTCATTGGGTACCTGTCTTTCGTTTCATTCTTGAAACATATGTGTGAGAAGGAATGGGTTTGGTGCCTATAAAGTGGGCATACACCATACTTTTAGCCCACCTAAAACATTGGGTTTATAGATCCATATCATTCATGTTCTTTCGACTCCTAATTCTACAAAGATTTTTTAGTGCACAACACGTTGACCAGTTGTCTGTTACTTTTTTGCCATGACATGTAATTAAAATTTCCCCAAATGCAACATAACTCTTCTGTTTTAGGCATTTGCTTAGGCTGTTGGTAATTTGCAGAAGCTGTTGGCAGAGAGAGTGCTTTTCAAGAGCTGAAATGTAAATGTGGAAAGTTGGAGGAAGAAAACTGAGAGTTGGTATTATCTGTCGAGAGTGGCTGGGAAAGAGCGTGTTATTCAGGAAATGAAATGTAAAATTGGCAAGTTGGAGGAAGAAAACCGATAAAAGATCTGGGTGATAAGAGGGAAGAAGATATTGTGAATTTGAAAAAGTCATTAGCTGAAAATGAAATGTAATGTTGTATAAGTCTTATTGTTTCAATTTGTTTCGCTTTTATAGAGTACAATGCCATTTGCAAAACTTATTGTTTCACTTTTATAGCGTATAATGCCGTTTTCAACCAGTTCTGTCAAATGTAATGTTGTACAGAAATGTTTGCTACCATGTTTATGAGGGTTGAAAAACCCGAGTTAGTGTCGTGGATAGAAACATGTTCTTTACTCAAACTACACTGCTTCTGTTTATATGCTCTGCTACAACGGGGTTAAAATCTAAAGTTGAGAAACATCGTACGTTTGATTCTTTTGCACCAAAATGCTCTACTGAATGGAGACTTCTGCTATGAATAGGAAGTTATGGTTATGAATGTATTTATGCCGTTATGAATTCTTAGCTATTTTTTGTAGTTAAACTTTGTAGTTATGTAATTTCAGTAAGCACGCCACTTGACAGCTACCAGATATGGTTTTGAAACCATTTATTTGTGTGCAAAATTTGTTTGAAAGCATTAAGGAGAGAGCGATGAGCTAAAACAACTAGATAAAAAGAAAACACAAGGTGAAATGATTACAGTGAAGCAATATCTTGCTGAGACAGTTGCATTTCAATATCGTTAAAAGTATGTTCTTCAATTAGCAGATTTAATAAACAATTGGCTCACAAAAGACCACCAATAGCGAAAAAACGTGAACATAACTTTTATTCTCAATATCGAAAGGCGAACATAACAATTTGTTCACCGACCTTTTATAAGTTACCCTTTCACATTTTAAAATATAATCAAAATGATAGATATGAAAATTTCAAACGAGTGAAACAACAAAATGGATATCTAAGTTTTATGAATCACTCTTCACTCAAACTTAAAAAGTGAGTGACATTTTGACTTAAGAGCCAAATGGGCGAGTAACAATTAATCAAAATGATAGATATGAAAATTGGCAATCTTACTCTGTTTAAATTATTGAACATGCTTTCATAAGTCTAGAAAAGTGTAATGCTCGGTTGGTTTTAATTTTAAATAGAAAAGTGTAGCTTGGTTGGTTTTATGTATGGAAACGGTATTTTATAGCGGCACATAACTGATAAAAAAATGTTGATGGGTTATAAAAGAAAAATAATAAAAGTTTAAAAATTTAAGGATTAAATACGATTTAAACTGAATATAATTAATATCGATGGGTTATAAACGAAAATAATAATATAAGTTTAATTATATAAAAGGAAAAACCAAAAACTGAAAAGTTGAAACTAAAAAAGAAATGTTGAAAAACATATATTTTAAAAGGAAACTATTAATACACAACGAAACCGGTTGACCGAGACGCTTCAATCCAAAGGGTTGTCCCAATTCAATTTGACCAATTTTTCGAGCGAAAAGTTTCAACCGGTTGAACCACCGGGTAGAACCGGGTTTCAAAACATTATATCTAATCCTCAAATCAACAATCTTTTATTATTTTCGTTAATAACCCATTAAATTTTTTATCACTAAAACTATATGCCGCTATAAAATCCCATTGCTATGCACGGGTACTTGTCTGGTATGTAGTATAGTATAAAAAATTAAACATATTAGGGTGGATCAATTGGAAAAAACCCTTGCAGAGGTTAAGGGTTCGATCCTCACTTTCTACAAAAAGGCCGGGGTCATTTTCTACCTTTTGTAGAACCGGAAGCAGCCTCTATACCTTAGGTAGGGGTAAAAGTGTTTACATTTCAACTTCCACATACATCGTGAAAAACGGTATTGAGACCCATAACCCGGTATCGGGTTTCTTTTATAAATAAACAAAATTAAGTGTATGAAAGGGCTAATCTATAATACTATAATCTTGAGCCCCTTAATTTAATGTGCAAGAGTAAATGTGCACAACAATTTGTACGGTACAATCCGTGTAAAGCCATATGATTTAATACCAAGAAGTGAAATATGTAAGATGGAATATCAAGTGATGCGGAATATGAATTGTTGCTACGGTTTCGAGTATATGAACCATCTTTGCACTTACTACACATAATGATCTCAATGCTATAAATAAGAAATGTATCATGTGTTGTGGTTACACAATGAACATCGTTGTTACATATCATGTTCCTAAGACTTCTGCAGTTCCTGTTCTTGCTGTGGTTGAAGAAGGTGGTGGATTTGTAAAAGGGATTGTGACTTATATGGTTATGGATGATTTGGTTGTTGCTCCTATGTCTACTGAGGAATATGATTGAGTTAGTATAATTATATGTTTAAATGCTAATCTGTTTATTTTCTTCTACAAAATAACTTACTGGTTGTAATTAAAATGTTAAATGAGTCCATTCATGCTCATGCACCTATAAAAAGGTATTGGGACCTTGATACTAAACGTATTTTTGCAAGTTTGTGTCTAAAATTTCCAGATAAATTACCATAATGGCCTCTGTAAACTAATTTATTGTTATATACTCTTTCAGTTCATCCATAATCAACCGTTTTAATACCCCTAACATGCACTTACATTTATCAAATGTTTATGTTCTTGCAGAGAAGAAGTTTCTTCATCAACAACTACAGATCTACACAGTACCACCATGTGTAAGTTTATGTAAGATTTTTAATTTGTACATACCAATAATAACTCATTTAACAAAGAATCATCACAAACCAATCGTAGCCGCAAAATGGTGTGAGACTACAAAGGATGATAATGTTTTAACTGTTAGTCATGTGAGAGCCACTTTTGCCACTTAAACAGTGATGCACTAACATCATGAAGTTATGTGTTTCCTTTCATTTGCATATCTCAGGGAGTTGGGTCAAAACATGGAAAAGGATAGAAGATAAGAAGTCCAAGTCTCTAAATGTCAACAACGTTCCCTTAAATGCATCGGACCAGAAAAGTTGGCTCGAGTTTTCAATGCCAGAATCAACCATGTAAGTAACTAGGCCTAGATGGCAAGTTGGCAACTCAAGTAGCCAGTGAAATATCTATCCTATCTTTAGAGATAGTTTATATACACACATTTAGCCCGAAAAGATACTAAATCTCTGATTGCAAAATTCAGCTAACATTGTTTAAGTTGAAATGTGGATACACTTATTTGTTTTGAGTGATTGTCCATATATGGTTGAGTGGTTGACGTGACCAACGAAAGTTAGTCATCTGATGAAATATTAAAAATAAAGGTCATAGGTTTGTATTAACTATAAATGTGATGTGTTTTCTGTATGTACAATACCTGTTTATGTTTTACAAGTGCAAGAAAATCCAAATGTATTAATCATGCAGAATTATGATATGCGTTTCTGAGGCCATAGTTTTATTGATTATATGTTGCTATGTCTTTCATTTACTTTCTTATTAGCAAAGCGTAATATAACATGCATGAGTGTTGTCAGAGCCATGTCTTTCTTAGATTAAGGCTCTTAATTGTGTAGTATACATTATATAGTTCTAGATATATGTAAGGAATAGACAGAATGAAAGTGAACAAATAAACATAAACAACTTAAAAAATATATATTTATACGATAAGTTTCACTGTTAACATATGAAAATTTCATAGAATTGACTAGATACAACGTAACGACGTACATATGAAAAAATATATATTTATACACTAGACGATGTACCTAACGTGTATATATAACAACTACCTAGCTTGATTGATTAATTAGTACTAATATATATGCGTGTTTGTTCATGCAGATGGAAAAAATAGGAGAAGATATTAAAGAAGCAACAAAAGAACAAGGAAATAAAAGGAAAGAAGGGGAACAAAAACTCAACTCACAACTTAAGAATTCCGAGAATGTCGTCTCCAAATAACCTGAATCTCTACCTGGCTCATGATCGAACAACTTTGTATCTTAGTAATTCCATATTGTGTATTAATTAATCTATCTTCACTTATGTTCTATCTTCCTTATTACTTATATAGTTATATATGCACAAGTTACGTTATGTCTTTGATGAATTCGATATATATGATAAGATGATTGTCATGCTACTCTTTGTTAATTACGTATATTCTAGGATCTATTTGGAATTAAGCAAGCCGTCTGTGTTGATCGCGTTACATCGATCTTAGGATTTTTATAGTGAAGAAGTATATTTCACTCGCTCAACATGCACTTCAAAAACTAAAACAAGTTTTATCTAAAACAAGATCTTTATAGTGAAGAAGTATATTTTACATCGATCTTAGGATTTTCATACGGAACAAGTTTTATCTAAAGAACAAATAAGTAGATCTCAACCAGCCATCCTTTTTAAATCCAACGGATTAAATTAATTTACATTTTAAATTAAAATTATACTTAGGGGTGTTTTTGGTAAATTCACATTATTTACAAAAACACCTCGAAATTTGCCATTCAAGTCAAAATATATCAAAAAACAATTGGTTTTATAACTCACTATGGCAAAAGTATCAAATAAATAGGATTTTTTTTATGTAACCTACTAATATTAAAATATTACATATGAAAAGCCTCATTTAAATATAACATATTCCAAAAAAGCTCTTCACATGTACTCCTTTAAATTTAAGTAACTATCTTAAATAGTAGGAACCTAATTAGTACCAACCATTTAGCTATGAAATATTAGACACAATCGGTGCATCGCACGGGTTTAATAAAGCCTCTATACTACTAAAGTTATTCGAAATCAGATGCAACCTTGATAATAAAGTAATAAACGATGTACATGAGCGGATGAGCCATGTTACAATCTCTTCGTATCCTGAATAAATACACATTACAAAGTATAAATAGCATAGTTCAACGAAAACTTTTCACTCTCATTTTATTCATTGTCTACGAGTAGTCGATTAGAAAAGAAATACATGTTGTTTAATGTTTTGAATATATAGCCTTGCAATGGATAAGAAAGGTTTGGATGGAATGTTTAATAGAGTTAGTTCTAAATTATGATACTACAAAGTTGGTCTACAGAAGTTGATACATCGAAACTGTTTATAACATATGAAGAAGAGAATAATGTATTAAGAAAATTGTGTATATTGAACAAATTTGAATGCTTTGATATTAAAGTACCTTGGAACCTGTTTAGATTTTGGTAACAATCATATCCAATACTGTTTTCGAACATATTACGATTTCACAAATAAACGGGTATATTGTATTACTTGCTTTTGAAAATGTTAGAATCTCTAATAATTGATAAGTTATAAACCTTGCAATGGATATATAATAAATTTTGTATGAAAAATGGAACCACAATAGTCACTGTAATTGAATTATCCAGGCAAACTTAATCAAAACTCATCTTGGAGGTGCCTGTTACTGTCACTATAGCTCATAAGGGTGAAAAAGAAGGCATATTCGCAATTTGGGTTATAAAGGCGCACGTGAGCTAAACGTAGTGATTCATGAACATTATTTTAAAAGCCATAATATAGTTGTAAAGCTTATCTTACGTAGAAATAATGTTGGAGCAAACAAATACTCCTCTAAACTTGGTTTCCCTTTCCAGTACATTTCGAAAACATATGAGGTTGAGCTATAGTGAACAATTGTAAAATATTTGAAGTTGATTAATGGTGAAAGAATACGAAGTTGTTTGTGTTATTTTTTGGATTCGGATACAACATGAAACTTCAATTTCATACAATTTATTTTGTTCAACATATGCATCATTTATTGGAGAAACTTTTTGAGTAATACATGATAATTTTTAAAATGGCTAATAACCTATTTGTAACTATTTGCATACAAGACGATAATTACACCGACAAAACCATCAATGTTAGCAAAATATGGTGAACAAAAATCACGTGCGTCTTGCTCATTTTTTTGTTCATACTATGGTCAAAGACAAAGGTTTATGTTGCCAATATATTATTGCATGTGAACCACGAGTAGGTAGCTAATTTGTCTAAAATAAATAATCTATATTGTGATGTGTTTATTCTACTTGCATATGGTTATCGATCAACAGCTAAAACCCATCTAATTTGGTCATCTTCAGTTGGTTGGTTAATGTATCAAAAGAGGTTGAATTAAAAAGGGTCCCTTTTTGTACAAGCCGGGTTGGTTTGACACAAACAAACTTTTTTGTCCATATTATACAATCGAACAGTCAATGTTTGTTTTTGTGCATGATTGGTTTTTCTTCATTTTATCCTCTTTGGTAATTTGTATAAAATAAATAATCTATTATGAAGTCATCTACAGTAGAACTGAAGAAGCAACTTTGGCATATAATGAATGTGGTAGTTATTAATTTGCGAACCATGCAAATTTGCATAACGAAACTCAGGTAAACATTACCCGACAAAGTTACAACTACATTACGCAACAAGAAGTTACCTCCGCCCTACGATAACACATCTTATGATACCATCAATTGCAATATCTTATATGTAACTACTTGCATACAATATTACATAAAAAAAACTTATACATTCGACCCTTACCAATTCAGTGCAACGCACGGGCTTATAATGCCTCGTACTATATATTTTAAGAAAAATGATACTTAAACCTAATAAATTTGCCTAAACTTAGATCTACAAATTTGATTGGGCCACTTGTAATTAGTTTTAACAAAACTAACAAACTATTTTTATCTTTCCTAATATGCCCCTCATTAATAATTAAATGTAATCCAGTTTAACTGATCAGTCCCACCAAATTTAGTATGTCAATATGTCATCATATTATAAGTAAAAAAATCATGTTTATGATGTTCAAGAATGTGACGGGGGGTTTAAATGGATCAAATGATGGATAAAGTTTGTTTTTTTTATATAAAATGTTTAAGAAGTAACAATTATCTTCGTGATGCTCAAGAATGTGATGTACTCTCGTTAGAATATTTTGTATGAGACTATGAGATTTGATTGAGATGGTTGTTTGGGACCTAGCGGTGGAAAAAGAAAAAGAAACACGAGAGAGAAAGAATGTTACAAAAGCTAAAAATTAAGAACATAATTATAAAGGGCAAAATAGGATTAAGAGTAAACTACACCATTCGTCCTTGTGGTATACGTTGACCATCAAGTTTCGTCCTTTGACCAAAAAAATTACACCGTTGGTCCTTAACTGCGAAACGTTACTCAGCGTTGGTCCTTCACTTTAACGGACCACACTAACACCTGTTAAGTCTCCACATGTGACATCCCTATGAAGGTATTTTAGTCTTTTTACCACCTCATTTTTTAACATCATCTTCCTTTGTACATCTTCATACACCATCTTCTTCCATTCAGTACCTCTTTTAAAATCACCATACCACAATTACGTCTACAAAATCTCCACTATTATATAACTTTAATTAATTTTATTCTTCCATCCAAATAAAACACCATATATCACAATCGTAATCCACAGATCTCATTTTCAAATTAGTGATAGGGATGTCACATTCAATTATTATTTAAAGCACCATATATCATTTTCAAATTAGTCATAGGGATTTCATTTTCAAATTAGTGATATG
The DNA here is from genome assembly GCA_022545495.1 of Chrysanthemum lavandulifolium. Taxonomy (NCBI): domain Eukaryota; kingdom Viridiplantae; phylum Streptophyta; class Magnoliopsida; order Asterales; family Asteraceae; genus Chrysanthemum; species Chrysanthemum lavandulifolium. The sequence continues at coordinate 286,205,847 of CM040240.1, forward strand.
GATGCTACCACTAACACATGTTATACAATCAGGGCAGCTACATAACCTTCTCGTTTCAAATGCACAGTAGACTGATTTTATCATTCGACGCACACATACCAACACCAAACAATTAATAAATGCTACTAATAAATCGTCGTCATCATCATCACTCAACATATCTTCTTCAAACTCCTCACTATCATCCAACTCGTTCCTAACACTGATTGACTCCAAATCGTCGTTTGATGGCGTGGTCTTCACCGCGTGAGTTGATGTGGCGGAATCGGATGCGGAGTGTGATGGTGACGGTGACTTTTCGTTTGTTTAGATTGATCTTGGATTTTGGGTTAGGTCGTGTGGTGGTATTGGAGAGTTACAACGGTAATGGGGTACAGTGGAAGCGGTGAATCTTGATAATGAAGATTGGTTGCGAGTGTTTGTTTTTAGGGGTTTATAATGAATATTGGTTGTGAATCCTGAGTGTTTTGATTTGATTTTGTGTGGGGTTTGATTTAATTTAAGTTGTTTGTGATTTTATGAAGGATGTAAATAGAAGGAGATTGTGGTTGACTGAGGTGGTTGATGAAGGATCTATAAAGAAAGAAGATGAATTGTGAAATGAAAAATATACCCTCCACTTAAATAGGCTTAACGCCCGTTACTCATACCAGTTAGGGTGAGGACCAACGATAACGTTTGCTTATTAGGACCAACGGTGCAATTTTTTTGGTCAAAGGACGAAACTTGATGGTCAACGTATACCACAAGGACGAATATTATGAGTTGTGGGGCCTTGTGCGACCACACTACTTGTCATTGTTTTATTCTTCCATCCATAATATGAGTTGTGGGGCCTTGTGCGACCACACTACTTGCACACCCTCTTCGCCGCCACTGCTGTTGTATTTACTCTCATTAGTAAGTCTGTTGTTTTTATGTTTGCTGTTGTTGGTTGTAATGGGTTAGCTCAACATCAAATAGTTTTATTTTCAAAAGTTTACTGATACATGTTGCATTTGACGCGCCTTTTAGTTATTCGCCTGTTACTGTCGTAAAAAACATTTATGTTTTATTTTGGGCAAATAACCTATTGAAGCATCATACTTGTCACAAATGTTAGTTTGACGTAGCGAATAAAAAAAATAACCCTTTTGGCTACTAAACCCGACTAGTTTGTGTTGTATTGGGCATTTTACCACTTGTTCAACCGGTATCCGGTTTAATATATGCAAGTCAGCAGCCACGCTGCATCAGTTGAACAATACTAGTCTTTCCAATAGATGTGGGGCCCTGCAACAAATATAGCACGAGTAAATAAATCAGTGGATACTTTCCAATAGTCTTTACAATAAATCAGTGGATACTTTCCAACAAATATAGCACGAGACAAACTGCAAAGTTGCTTCCTCACACTTTCAGTCAATTCATACTTCCCCACAAAATCATCAGAATTCGAGTCCTTCACAGCATCAAAGTAACTATCAAATGTGACATGTTTGGGTGCTTTCCGGATATATATTCTTCAAATCAAAATCCCAAATATCAATCAGATCCAAAACCTTCACAGCATCAAAGTAACTATGGCTGCTGTGATGGATGGTCTTGTTCCTGTTGATGGTACTGATAATGATAAACCTCGTATTTCATCCATGGTATTGTCAATGTTTGTGTTTGTTATATAAAGATGTTGGACATTTCTGGTGAAGGGTGTTGTTGGTATTGCCGGTAACGATAGCTCTTTTTCCGGTAACTATGTGTTTTTTGGTGTGTGTTTTTATGTAAGAGGATAAAGGTCAACGAGGTAGATATGAAAAATGGGAAAATATTTGGTAAAGTGAAAGGTTGGGAAAATATTTGGTGGCGGAGGTGCCTAATACTCCGATCTATGTCAATGGGAGAAATAGAATAATGGTTGAGGTGAGAAAATGTTTGCAAAGAGGTGAGAAAAAAAAATGGTTGGACTTTGGATTTACCACATGATGGGAGGGTGAGAAGAAGGAAAAGAAAATGGGAGGGTGAAAGAGAAGATGTTTGGTAAGAGGTGAGAAAGTCTGGTAATAATAGTGCACGTGGGGGTAATAATGCATCAAGGCTTGAGTTGGATTTACCACCTTTCAGGTTTGACCAGACTAGCAGTAACCGGCTAAGGTGTACTATATACTTGCAGTTGGGGGTAATAATGTATCATAGAGACAAAATAGACAAGATAAGTGGGCAAAGGGGCTATTTTTTTTGTTCGCTACGTCGAACTAACATTTATGACAAGTATGGTGCGTTAATAGGTTATTTGCCCTTTTATTTTTGCCGTCTGTTGTGTTATCTATATATGCACACATATTCAGTCATACAAAGTTATGCAACTAGTGAATCATAACATGTTATGGATACTGTGCATTCCTTGACTAGTACGTGTTCACTTAGATTTCCTTTTGTCATTGTCAACACAAATTACATGCCAAAGAAAGAGGTTTTCTACCTCCTTGAATGAATGGGCGGTTGGGTAACGGGTTGAAGTGGGATACTTTTAGGACCTGTATTATGACTTAGAACAATACAAGAAAGACGGAACCGGACACTGAGTCTATGAAAAGGTAAAGTCAGTTTATACACCTTTTTAACACATGTCATGGTTTTGCTGTGTTTGTTTACGATGATACATTATATTTAGAGTTAATTACTTGGGTCATGTGGTTTGTCGGGTATAACGAAAATGGTCCCTAAATGGTCCATGTGGTTTGCCATCACCAACCACCACCAGACGTGTTGGGATCTGGTAGGTGGTGGTTGGTGACGGCTGTAGTGACAATGATGAGTGGCGGCTATAGAGGTGGTGATTGGTTCAGAATTCAGATGTGGTCAACAATGCCGAATCACACTAATTAAACCTCAGAGGGTGAGTGAGCTTGTTTCAATGACACGGATAAATGACCGTATGTGTGCAACTTCTTCGAAAAAGAAGATTTTCTAAGCTTTAATTCACGTGAATTACTGTAGTTGACTAACAACAATTCTATTTTCGAGCTAATCATTAGTGCAATTAGGGCGAACATGATTTAATCTACTGCAACTCTAATATTTGGTCTACATTTCTAATTGTACCAGGTAAGCTAAAAAGCGGTAACGAATATTGATTAATACAGTGATATGATCCTTAATTTCATAACTTGATAGAAAAGTGTAATGCTTGGTTGGTTTTAATAGACAAAATTAAATTTATTCAAGGGCCAATACTAATTTTAATAAGTCGGTTAGTGTGGTATATATATGGATGCAAACCTTTTTTCATTCGCTCAATCCGCACGAAAGAAAGAAAACGGTAAACTTTTTTACTATATAAAACCGATCGACACAACACACAAAACACATAGTAATACACCTTGAGAAACACACAAACATTCTCGACCAGCACAGCAGGTAAACTTTTTCATTGTTTTTATTTTCTTTATCTTGCATTATTGTTGATTGATTAACTAACTAATGAATTAAGTGTTTTTTTTTGTACGATGTTCGATGTTATTAATTTGGTTAACCAGGGTTTGTACTTTTTTTCCCCTTTTATAGGCTGTTTAGTAACTGTGTGTTTTATGCTTTTGGGGCTTTTCTATATTACAAATTGATGTTGAAACCAGAGTTGAATAAAGAACCTATGAAATCATGATTTATTATTACTTTGGTCAAAGTTCTTATGTTTCTATTTGTTACCAGACAAATGGATAGATTAACAAAGAAATCGTTCACTCCCTCCCCAAACTATGTAAGTCTATCGTTATTAATGTACTCTGTAACATTATTTTCTTTTGGGCAAATGCTCTAAAAAGTCATAAAACTTGCCACTTTTCTATACCACAAACTTTTAATTTTCCTATTCTAGCATACAATTTCCTTAATCTTTATATTCGTAGGCATCCAACCTCCTTAATTTTTCTATAGCTAGAGAGCTACAATAGGCTAATTAAGTAAGTTGTGTCCTACAATAGGAAAAAGTGGCAAGTTTTATGACTTTTTAAACCATTTGCCCTTTTTTTTTTTTTTTTTTTTTTTTTTTAATTTCACTCGCCTGTCTTTTATGTAATACAGAACCGTGATAGATCAATGCTGCACCAAGAAATCGAAGGTATATTTGGTCGATGTGTGGAAAGATGTTACCCTGATTTAAAGGACTATGCATTCATCCGTCCTTTGAAAGGGGATGCTCGTAGAGATTATGGTGACTATGTGTGCTTGAGCGTATTGGAAATATGTGAGGAATTAAGGGAAAATAATCCACATCTTTTGGATAATCTAAAATTAGTCGGAATTGCATCGGTGAAGCATCATATTCTCCTTTTTTAAAGTAATCTATGTACTCCGTATTATATATATCACTTTTTCGGTCTAATATTTTATTATTGCAGCAAATTATGAATCGAATTTCAGTTGAGGACACTACTGGTATGATAGAAATCCCCTCATATTGCATCATGCTGGTATCATAACCTTCCGGTTAGACGGGTCCTCGATAGCTCATGTATTTTTTCTTTTTTTTTGTTCTCTTCTTTTCCAAACTCTTTTTAAACACACTTTAAAATTCTTACCTAAATTATCTTGTCTACACCTTTTTTTTTTGGTAGAGGATCAATTTGATGCTTACTAATGGCATCAATACATGGGCACCAATCTTCTATGAAAGAAGAGCAAGAGCAGTATTCGTGGAGACGACAAACATGGGCACCGTTAATACGAGCAAGAGTTGTATTCGAGCCACTTGTATCAAAGATGCGCTTCTTAATATGTTTTCGTATTCAGGAGTTGATGTACTTGATGTGGGTAGCGAATTTGAAGAAGTTGTTTCAACTGAATTTATATGGTACTTTACTTGCTAAAGTTTAACAATATATATATATATATTCCCATAAACTTTGTCAACAGCTTCATCAATATTTTTTCCTCACAACAATTCTTCTCTTCTCTAATAATGTCTATGCATGTTCTTTGTGAAAAGTGATACGTTTCACTAATGATGTATGTAGGTATGGAGTTTGCGAGCTTAAAGCAGACATAATGGTATTCGTGACCCCTCACCTACAACGAGAGTCTATTGAAGAACGTATTACTGTACGTAACTTCTACACGGCAGCCTAACTCATAACATGTTTAAATTAAAGATTTGAAGGAGAAATTAGATACTGTTTTTTTTCCAGGCTGCTAGAAGGAAAGAGGGGCCCCGAGCTGATCCAGAAGCTACACTAGCATGTTGTGGATACCGAATTTTGAGTAGCGACCAAGGAGAATATATGGCTCGGCTACTTTCCTCTGATCATGAAAAAAGTTGGTACTAAAATTTTTTCTGTATTTATTCATATTCATATGAAAAAAGTTACTGTTCATTTTTTCTGTATTGTTGTTTTGTGAAAAAATGTTAGTACTAAAATTTTTTTATTGCAAATAACGGGATTGATATAACATAGTTATCCTATCTTTCTTTTTATCAGCCCTGGATGCTGACTATAGTCCTTACGCATATATGTGTTGTCTCATCAAGTAAGATTTTCATGCTTTTATCTTATTTTTTACCCTTATTGTATTATATTGTCATCTCTAATCCGAGTAGAGTGGTAAATGTTATTTTCTCATCAACTTGCTGTAGTCAGTTTTTTATTTACAACGTTTTTATATGATGAACTCAACAATGTAACATGGCTATATTCTTTGTTTCATAAAAGAGACCCTAGTTTCATATTTATTCATATTTATAGTTTTGTGTTTTGTGTTCTTAACAGATATACATTGTTAAAGAGTCATGGATTGGCTGAAGTGACATTCAAAATTGAAGATATGATTGATAGAGAGGGAAATACGTTCTCAAATCTACTAAGAACGAAAGCTAAAATACGTGCAGTTATTGAGAATTCGGAATCTTCCGGTATATCACCATCAATAGAGGTTAGACTTTTCTTTTTCTTTTCAATGTTACAACATTCTCATCTCGATCCTTTTTTTTTTTTTTTTTTGGGTAACCATGATTTCCGACCTTTTGGCCGACTCTCAGACCCAGTTTTATTAGTGCTTTCTTGTTCTTGCCTCTAAACAGGCTTTGGCCGGCAAAGGAGAACGTGAGTTGGGATTACGTCTCATAGAGTTCACTTTGGTAATACTTTTCTTTGTTGAATTAGTGTTTGGAATTGAATATATTGTTTTAATTTCCTAGGTTACTCCAAAACATAGTTTCTTCTAATATGCTTTTAAATGTGTAAAGTTATTTAGTCTCATGCTCAAGGGTAAGATATCATACAAAATGATGTTGTATCTAGCAATAGTAGAGTGTATGGAAAATTTGAAAATAATGAAACAAATAATCGTACCAATTATAAATTTATCTTGTTTCTAACTGGGAGGACATTTCACAAATGTAGATGAAGTAATGAAGTGAAATTTTGGTTTTATAGATTTTCCTAATTTTGTTAATATTAATTATATTTGTTATTTTAACTTTCTTTTCCAGGCTATCAAAATGGCTTGTACGGGTTTGGTGCCAGATGTTGTGTGCGAATACCTCTTTGATTTATCCAAGTTATTTATGAGCTACTACCGCGATAACTACTACGGCCAGGTATATTTACTTGCATATGTTTTTTCTCATACAATATTGAATCTAAGTTAATTCACAAAAAGTTCAAATCTTTATAAAAGCAATTGTGACATCTTTTGTCCTGGTTAGTGAAAGCATAGATCATTGATACATTACCTAAATGCTTTTTTTTCATATAATATTTTGGTTTCCTTAAACTAAGTTAATTTTCTAAAAATTAGCTTTTGATTATTAAATGTTAATATGGTTTGGTTTATTTTGGCAGGTTCGGCCTAGCAAGACCATGGTAGGGCTGTGCAGGGCAACTGAAGTGGTGATGTGTGAATGCTTTCGTCTTTTGGGGATCGATCCGGTAGGCCTTTATCTGCAGATTATTTATTTATTTATTTTTTAAATTTGGTTTTTAGGTCAGGATCCTGTTATGCGGGACTATCTTTTGTTCGTCAAGTTCACTCCTTTTGTGAAAAGCAGTAGTCAAGATTTGTTTATGAAGAAGCTAAGTATAAAATGATTATTTTTTTTTCAAAAACTATTAGTATAAAAAAACAAAGTTGGTCACAATACCACATTTTATAAGCACTTCTAAAATATATATATATATATATATATTTTTTCCGTATAGTCATCGGGAGAAGCTGCAGCCGAGAAACTCGTATCATCAGCCGAGCAACTCGTATCATCAGCCGAGCAACTCGTATCATCTCTGGAGCGACCATTTAGAGAAACGCGGGCAAATGATGATAGGTAACTACATGTTTGGACTTTGAAAATAAAGTTTGTTTCAGTTCATGGAATTTAAGTAAAATATATGATTGTTTGCGTAAAGTATTGTACCTTTTCATTATGTCTTGAAAATTGACTTCTTGTAGCTTGGGTCATTTTGTATTCTGTAATCGAAATATTATATATAATTAAAATTAATTTTTTTTAATAAATTTAACAATTTTGTTAGTTTTTTAATCTTACTATTTATAGAGTTTAACAATTTTATTAGTTTTTTAATCAGTTTTAAAGAAACTAGTTTCACACTTTTTATTGTGAAATGACACAAACCGGCTACAAAGCTATCTTTAGTAACTGAGGCTCAATCGTGCGTTTTCATTTTGAACCTTCGCAGTTATTTCTTATATATAAATGCTTACAATATGACCCAATGTTACAATGTTAGAATTGAAATTCTTTTATATAAATGCGGGTTTCTACAATATTCTTATATATGAATGTGGATTTCTTCAATATTCTTGCAAAAAATTGCTATTAGTTCACTGTTTGCAAAATGACCCAACGTGCAAAAAAAACCCATCTTTTAGTGACTTGTATGTGCAAAAGAAGTTCAATGACTTCAACCATACAAAAGAAATATTTTGTGGTGGGTGCTTTTTTGCCAAATAAAACACCTATGCTTGTGTCTACGAAAAGTTTTTAAGTGAAATTATCATTGGGTGATTAGGTTCTTACGACTTTAGGAAATTAGCGAAAGATAAAAATTCAGAACTTTTTCCAACATATAATTCTGAAGCACGATGTTCTGTAAGTTTAGTTTGTGTTTATAAATTAGACAAATTTCTTCCATTCAAATATAGATTAATTTCTTTCATTTTAAACTTAGTATGTGATCATTAAATTAAGATACTGATCAATAACTGTATTTTCATTAGACAAATATTTATGATACATAATATTTATAATCTAGTGTTTTCATGCAATTTTGTTATGTGTAGTTAATTTTTGTTTTAGTTTTGTGATGGTTGTTTTATTTTCATCAGGTTTTCTCGATCTCGGTTTGAGCTGTTTACTATGATTGTGGGTGTTGCACATCCCGATTTTGATGTAGGCAGTATCTTTGGGAACATTTGGGTAAAAGATGCAAATCTGGAAAGAGCGGATGGGTGGAAGATGTCGGATGATACAGGTTCCTGTTTTGTGTCGTATTTCAACCATGAATGGCATAAACCATTAGACATCGACTACGGTTCCTGCATTCCTTTTGGCGACCCAAGTTGCCGTCGTTCGGTCTCCGTCTCGTCCTCCTTTGAGGTTGATGTGGTGCTTCATGCTTTGAACAAGGAGAAAGATCAAGTTTATTTAATATTCCATGGCAAACATGTTCAACCCCTCTCAAAATTTTGGGACGAGGATCGAGAAGCAGAGTGTGGGACTATTCAGTTGGAAAGCGAAGTTGGCCGGGTGCTTGTTAACTACATTCTACTCAAAACTGCGGTAGATGCGTCAATGGAGCTGACGTTTGGGTCGTCCAACCCCACTGTTCCTGTACGGATTTCGGGCTCCATATTCGCTTATTATGGAGACAATGTTGCCAAAGATAATGGTGGTATCCTAGGTCAATATAAGGCGGAAATATTTAGAGCCAACAATTTTGAATTAACCGGAGAACAAGTTTTGTTGCCGCTGCACAAATCCTTGTTGGCTGTACCTGCCAACGGGTGCCTCAAGATTGAGGCATTTCTGATGGATGTTGAGTCAAAAAAAGTTATTGTGCGTGACAAGATGGATTTCCGTGCGAGACCGGGCAATGCCGACGACAATTGGTGTATAAAAGGCGGAGAATACTCTTTCAATCTTAGAGTGGCTTGGAGCTGATAAATTGGTGGTTTTAGTGCAGGTCCTTTGTTTGGTTTACCTCAGTTGATGGAACAATTGTGTTTGTGATATGTCTGAATTTTATTACCTTTTAGGACCAAATGTAACTGACAGAACTGCAGTGCAGACAACCATTAGAATCCCAGAATTACCCTTCCGAAGACAAAAACAATGATCATGTCTGTGTTGTTTTTGTTGAATGTTTTATTATGTTTATGAATGTAAAGCGGAAATATTTTCTAGTCAATTTCTTTCTTTACCGATTTACTGTCTCGTTTGTTTATAATCTTGCTTTGCATTATGCTATAATACATGTTTATGTATCTACTGTTCTAGTGAGTACTAGGACATGTTTAAGAAGGTCGAGAGTTGTCGTCCACCAGGTCAGTCATGTCATCGTCTTCCTGTTGCTGCGGTTATCGAGTTACTTTGCTTTGTGATTTGTGTTGTCATAGTGTAGCTTATAAGGGAATCCTTGTTACGGCGATCACCCCTACCGGTGATTGACCGTTGACCAAGCGGTAATTTTTCGTCTTTGGTTAATAATTGTTGTTTCATACAACGTAGCCTTTTACGGTTGTTGTGGTTGCCTGAGATCTATTGGTGTTGTTTGGGTTATTCTTGTTGTTGTTGATGTTGTTTTTATTTAACTATAGTTAACATTATGGAGTATTATTTTTCAAACACCAAAAATAAAAAAATAAAAATAAAAGAAATGAAAGTAGTGACCTTTTTTTTAATTTTTATTTTTTTCAAAATTGTATCAATTTGATAATGAAGAATTTTCTTGTGAAATCGGGTAATCGGCATTCAAAAAGGGTGCACGGGTCGAGTTTCCTTGCCGATTTAAACTTTTTGAAGAGTAAAGTAGTAAAGTGAAGATGATCAAGGAAGGAAGCATTGTTACCAAATGAATAAAGGTTGTGTTGGATAGGATGATGAATGCAAATTTAGATGTAAAACTGCAAACAACAATAAACAAAAAAGTTCAAATACTACTAATTCAACAACAACAATAACAAAATAAGAAAGAAGATAAAAATGTTTACTTTATTTCCACATCTTCTGAGATTGTGACAACAACGTCATCACCATCTTAGCTTGTTCAAAAACAAAATTGATGTTGAATTGTGAATAATAATCTTGAAATCAACCTCAGCTCCTGGTAAAAAGAAACAGATCACCCATGATTCATCCAACATTAAAAATATGTGTTAATGTTTTTTTTTTTTTTTTTTTTTTTTTTTTTTTCAATTTAGCTCATTAACATAAACACATTGAAAAAGAAACAAAATTAAACAAACAACCAACCTTGAAACTAGGCTTTGATTACAAAAAAAGGGTCGTATAAATAAACCAACACTTTACAAAATTAATCAATCTGCAAAACAAAACAGAATCATCAGCCTTCTATTAATAGAAATGATTAAGCAGATCAAATGCATCGACAGTAATCAAACAATCTAATATGAAATGAAATGAAGAAGCTCTGTTATTAAATTCTAGTTAAAGCTTCTTTTGATATAACAAAATGAAATGAAATGAAATGTAACAACAACACCACCTTTATTTTCACTCACCCTTCAAATTATGTTATTATTTTGTGTGTGTTGTGTGTGATTTGGTAATGGAAGGCGTTTAAATAGCAAGAGTGCGAGACTCTTCTTTCAGGAATTGTTTTTCGTTCATGTTTATTTATTACCTCTATATATTAAGCGTAAGAAAAGTGAAAGTGAATAAAGTACTCCACTTCCGCTGTTTTAGCGATTATTTAATTCTTTGGTGGGCCTCGACCGTTTTAGCCCTTTTGTTGGTCCATTTGTGTGTCTGCGTTGATACCGGCCTCCGAAGCCCAAATGGAAGCTATGTGTTTTTTTGGCGGTGGATGAGTACATCTCATCTTCATCTTCATCATTTTCACCTCCATTTTCCCACATCTGATTTGGATAACGATTATCCGTGGCTCCTCACCGCCTTAAACTCGATCGTTTCTTTCTCATCAGGTGACCAACTTTTAGGGTTATTCATACAGGCACTCATTTTTTATTTGGGTTTTGGTTTGTAGATGAGTTTGGTTTTTATTTTTTGTGCTGTGTTTGATGATTCGTTGAAGAAATCATAAAGTTCGTTTATTCTGCTGATAATTTTGAAATTCTCATTAGGTAATAAAACCCTCTTTTATTTTATAGTTTCTAGTTTTAGGGTAGTATAATTTTGATGTGTGGAGGCTTTTTATTTAATGATTTTTAAATGTCTCAAAATTAATATTATTACATTATGATTATTAGTATTAAAAAATATTATTATTAACTTACTTTCATTAATTACGGGCATATATCACCAAAGGGAAAGTATTGTTGAAGATAAACACTACTACACAAGTGAGCTAATGCTATGGAAATTTCTAAGAGAAAATTTCCGTAGCAAATATGCAACGGTTTTGCGACAGATTTGCAACGGGTTAACAACCACCAAAAAACCCATAGCAAATCCGTTGCAAAAACTTAAATTTCTTTTTTATTTATTTGTAAATATTATGTTGCAAATCCTTCAAAATTATTCAAAATTTGTTATGGATTTGCAACAAAATAGTAAAAATATGTATATATATGAAAAAGTTTTATTAGTTTACTTTAGAAATTTGTTGCAAAATCTCAAATAATTGCAACGGATTTGCAATAGGAAATAAACAATAATTAAATTTCTATTTACTTTTAATATTCAGTTACATATCCGTTGTGAAATCATTGCAAGATTTGCAACGGTATAATAAAAAGAAATTTAAAGAAATTATTATTAATTGTCTTTGCAAAATTGAGGCAAAAGCGTCATTGAAAAATCGAAGCGTACTTCGTTGCCACTTTGCCAACGAACCAAAAATGTATTTAGTGAAATACGTGAAATATAACTCAATATCGGATCAAGACGTTGTCGCCATATGGCCACAAACATTCCAGATAGCATAAAAAATGTGACCCCCTAAATACACCGTCGCCATGTTTGACTGCGAGCTTGAGATCTAGCAAGACGTTGTCTCCAAAAATCCAAAATGTTGTCCCCACTTTTAGGTTAAGTCTGGCTTTCCTGAAAGAACGAATGGTATCATAAAAAAAAGTTATTTGTTGAAACGGATTAAGATAGGGCGAAAATGAGGAAACAGTTGGATGAAGATTTATATATATGACAAGTTAGTAACTATTGTTAAAAATTGGTTTCAAAATTTTAAATAGCTATTATGACTCGATCCCTTTGAATCCCATGTTCACTTTGCCTATAATTAGCAACCTTATAGTGGCATATTATTACTCACTTTACAAAATCTAAGAGTACAAAAAGGGTCATATAAATAAACCGAAGAGTACAAAAAAGGTCATATAAATAAACCAACACTTTACAAAATTAATCAATCTTCAAAACAAAATGGAATCATCAGCCTTCTATTAATAGAAATGATTAAGCGGATCAAATGCATCCACAAGAATCAACCAATCTAATATGAAATGAAATGAAGAAGCTCATATTAAATTCTAGTTAAAGCTTCTTTTTGATATAACAAAATGAAATGAAATGAAATGTAACAACAACACCACCTTTATTTTCACTCACCTTTCAAATTATGTTATTATTTTGTGTGTGTTGTGTGTGATTTGGTAATGGAAGGCGTTTAAATAGCAAGAGTGCGAGACTCTTCTTTCAGGAATTGTTTTTCGTTCATGTTTATTTATTACCTCTATATATTAAAGCAGAAGAAAAGTGGTGCGGGAATAAAGTACTCCACTTCCGCTGTTTTAGCGATTATTTAATTCTTTGGTGGGCCTCGACCGTTTTAGCCCATTTGTTGGTCCATTTGTGCGTCTACGTTGATACCGGCCTCCGAAGCCCAAATGGAAGCTATATGTGTTTTTTTGGCGGTGGATGAGTACATCTCATCTTCATCTTCATCATTTTCACCACCATTTTCCCACATCTGATTTGGATAACGATTATCCGTGGCTCCTCACCGCCTTAAACTCAATCGTTTCTTTCTCATCATGTGACCAACTTTTAGGGTTATTCATACAGGCACTCATTTTTTATTTGGGTTTTGGTTTGTAGATGAGTTTGGTTTTTATTTTTTGTGTTGTGTTTGATGATTCGTTGAAGAAATCATAAAGTTCGTTTATTCTGCTGATAATTTTGAAATTCTCATTAGGTAATAAAACCCTCTTTTATTTTATAGTTTCTAGTTTTAGGGTAGTATAATTTTGATGTGTGGAGGCTTTTTCTTTAATGATTTTTAAATGTCTCAAAATTAATATTATTACATTATGATTATTAGTTTTAAAAAATATTATTATTAACTTACTTTCATTAATTACGGGCATATATCACCAAAGGGAAAGTATTGTTGAAGATAAACACTACTACACAAGTGAGCTAATGCTATGGAAATTTCTAAGAGAAAATTTCGTAGCAAATATCTAACGGTTTTTCTGAGATTGCAACGGGTTAACAACCACCAAAAACCCATAGCAAATCCGTTGCAAAACTTAAATTCTTTTATTTATTTGTAAATATTATGTTGCAAATCCTTCAAAATTATTCAAAATTTGTTATGGATTTGCAACAAAATAGTAAAAATATGTATATATATGAAAAAAGTTTTATTAGTTTACTTTAGAAATTTGTTGCAAAATCTCAAATAATTGCAACGGATTTGCAATAGGAAATAAACAATAATTAAATTTCTATTTACTTTTAATATTCAGTTACATATCTGTTGTGAAATCATTGCAAGATTTGCAACGGTATAATAAAAAGAAATTTAAAGAAATTATTATTAATTGTCTTTGCAAAATTGAGGCAAAAGCGTCATTGAAAAATCGAAGCGTACTTCGTTGCCACTTTGCCAACGAACCAAAAATGTATTTAGTGAAATACGTGAAATATAACTCAATATCGGATCAAGACGTTGTCGCCATATGGCCACGAACATTCCAGATAGCATAAAAATGTGACCCCTAAATACACGTCGCCATGTTTCACTCTGAGCTTGAGATCTAGCAAGACGTTGTCTCCAAAAATCCAAAATGTTGTCCCCACTTTAGGTTAAGTCTGGCTTTCCTGAAAGAACGAATGGTATCATAAAAAAAAGTTATTTGTTGAAACGGATTAAGATAGGGCGAAAATGAGGAAACAGTTGGATGAAGATTTATATATATGACAAGTTAGTAACTATTGTTAAAAATTGGTTTCAAAATTTTAAATAGCTATTATGACTCGATCCCTTTGAATCCCATGTTCACTTTGCCTATAATTAGCAACCTTATAGTGGCATATTATTACTCACTTTACAAAATCCAGAAGAGTACAAAAAAGGATCATATAAATAAACCAGAAGAGTACAAAAAAAGGTCATATAAATAAACCAACACTTTACAAAATTAATCAATCGCAAAACAAAATAGAATCATCGACCTTATTAATAGAAATGATTAAGCGGATCAAATGCATCTACAATAATCAAACAATCTAATATGAAATGAAATGAAGAAGCTCATTATTAAATTCTAGTTAAAGCTTCTTTGATATAACAAAATGAAATGAAATGAAATGTAACAACAACACCACCTTTATTTTCACTCACCCTTCAAATTATGTTATTATTTTGTGTGTTGTGTGTGATTTGGTAATGGAAGGCGTTTAAATAGCAAGAGTCGAGACTCTTCTTCAGAATTGTTTTCGCTCATGTTTATTTATTACCTCTATATATTAAAGCGTAAGAAAAGTGGTGCGGAATAAAGTACTCCACTCACTTGTTTTAGCGATTATTTAATTCTTTGGTGGGCCTCGACCGCTTTAGCCCATTGTTGGTCCATTTGTGCGTCTCGTTGATACCGCCTCCGAGCCCAAATGGAAGCTATATGTGTTATTTTGGCGGTGGATGAGTACATCTCATCTTCATCTTCATCATTTTCACCACCATTTTCCCACATCGATTTGGATAACGATTATCCGTGGCTCTCACCGCCTTAAACTCGATCGTTTCTTTCTCATCGGTGACCAACTTTAGGGTTATTCATACAGCACTCATTTTTTATTTGGGTTTGGTTTGTAGATGAGTTTGGTTTTTATTTTTGTGTTGTGTTTGATGATTCGTTGAAGAAATCATAAAGTTCGCTTTATTCTACGATAATTTTGAAATTCTCATTAGGTAATAAAACCCCTTTTATTTTATAGTTTCTAGTTTTAGGGTAGTATAATTTTGATGTGTGGAGGCTTTTCTTTAATGATTTTAAATGTCTCAAAATTAATATTATTACATTATGATTATTAGTATTAAAAATATTATTATTAACTTACTTTCATTAATTACGGGCATATATCACCAAAGGAAAGTATTGTTGAAGATAAACACTACTACACAAGTGAGCTAATGCTATGGAAATTTCTAACGAAAATTTTCGTAGCAAATATGCAACGGTTTTGCGACAGATTTGCAACGGGTTAACAACCACCAGAAAACCCATAGCAAATCCGTTGCAAAAACTTAAATTTCTTTTTTATTTATTTGTAAATATTATGTTGCAAATCCTTCAAAATTATTCAAAATTTGTTATGGATTTGCAACAAAATAATAAAAATATATATATATGAAAAGTTTTATTAGTTTACTTTAGAAATTTGTTGCAAAATCTCAAATAATTGCAACGGTTTGCAATAGGAAATAAACAATAATTAAATTTCTATTTACTTTTAATATTCGATTACATATCATTGAAATCATTGCAAGATTTGCAACGGTATAATAAAAAGAAATTTAAAGAAATTATTATTAATTGTCTTTGCAAAATTGAGGCAAAAGCGTCATTGAAAAATCGAAGCGTACTTCGTTGCCACTTTGCCAACGAACCAAAAATGTATTTAGTGAAATACGTGAAATATAACTCAATATCGGATCAAGACGTTGTCGCCATATGGCCACGAACATTCCAGATAGCATAAAAAATGTGACCCCCTAAATACACATCGCCATGTTTGACTACGAGCATGAGATCTAGCAAGACGTTGTCTCCAAAAATCCAAAATGTTGTCCCCACTTTTAGGTTAAGTCTGGCTTTCCTGAAAGAACGAATGGTATCATAAAAAAAAGTTATTTGTTGAAACGGATTAAGATAGGGCGAAAATGAGGAAACAGTTGGATGAAGATTTATATATATGACAAGTTAGTAACTATTGTTAAAAATTGGTTTCAAAATTTTAAATAGCTATTATGACTCGATCCCTTTGAATCCCATGTTCACTTTGCCTATAATTAGCAACCTTATAGTGGCATATTATTACTCACTTTACAAAATCCAGAAGAGTACAAAAAAGGGTCATATAAATAAACCAGAAGAGTACAAAAAAAGGTCATATAAATAAACCAACACTTTACAAAATTAATCAATCTTCAAAACAAAATAGAATCATCAGCCTTCTATTAATAGACATGATTAAGCAGATCAAATGCATCCACAGTAATCAACCAATCTAATATGAAATGAAATGAAGAAGCTCTGTTATTAAATTCTAGTTAAAGCTTCTTTTGATATAACAAAATGAAATGAAATGAAATGTAACAACAACACCACCTTTATTTTCACTCACCCTTCAAATTATGTTATTATTTTGTGTGTGTTGTGTGTGATTTGGTAATGGAAGGCGTTTAAATAGCAAGAGTGCGAGACTCTTCTTTCAGGAATTGTTTTTCATTCATGTTTATTTATTACCTCTATATATTAAAGCAGAAGAAAAGTGGTGCGGGAATAAAATACTCCACTTCCGCTGTTTTAACGATTATTTATTATTTAATTCTTTGGTGGGCCTCGACCGTTTTAGCCCATTTGTTGGTCCATTTGTGCGTCTACGTTGATACCGGCCTCCGAAGCCTAAATGGAAGCTATATGTGTTTTTTTGGCGGTGGATGAGTACATCTCATCTTCATCTTCATCATTTTCACCGCCATTTTCCCACATCTGATTTGGATAACGATTATCCGTGGCTCCTCACCGCCTCAAACTCGATCGTTTCTTTCTCATCGTGTGACCAACTTTTAAGGTTATTCATATAGGCACTCATTTTTTATTTGGGTTTTGGTTTGTAGATGAATTTATCAGTTTGGTTTTTATTTTTTGTGTTGTGTTTGATGATTCGTTGAAGAAATCATAAAGTTCGTTTATTCTGTTGATAATTTTGAAATTCTCATTAGGTAATAAAACCCCCTTTTTAATTATTGTTTAATTTGTGTTTGTTTTTACTAATTACTTTAATTTTTTTAGGAACCAAAGATAAGCGTCAATGAAGATTCATGATGGAGTAGCTCTGTAAATTTGTGTTTGTTTTTAATTATTGTTTAATTTGTGTTGTTTTTACTAATTACTTGGTGAGTGTTCCTGAAAATTTATGAAAAGTTAGTAGTAACGTTGTTGTTTCAATACCTCATATACTCATTAGGACGATAGTCTTGTGATTGGTTTGAAGTTATGATGAAACGGTTTTAAATCTCAAGTTAAGTCATCAATTGGAATGATTAATAGGTTCATGTTATGGTATGGAGTAAAAGCTACTACTAATTAGTGCTCAACTTTCTAAATGTTCCAAGATTACCTCTTTGCAAGCAAAACTCCTAATTTATTTGGAACTTTTTAAATAGAAAATAGGATATATAGAGTGTTTGTATTTAAGTGTTTATGTGCTTATTTACGGCGAATAAGTACTTAGAATTAAGCAGCTTTGTTACCTTCCAATTTTGAGCGGATAAGCAATTAGAAATATGCAATCTCGTGCACCCCATAGGCTTCTTAAAATCCTTAAGTATTCTTAATAATATCACTTATAAAGAAAATCGTTAACAATACATATACATTGGATTTTATTTTGGGTTTTTTGCCATGATAAAATTTAAAGGAAAAGGGCCCTTTTGCTAAAGAAAAGGTTTTTCAGTTTAACACCAACACCCAAAGGGTTTTTTTGGAAATTTTGAGTAAAATTGAGGGGGGTTAAATGGTTTTTTTTGTTTACAAAAACCACTTTACGGGGGTAGGGAGTTTTTAATTAAAAAGGGGTTTTCTTTTGAAAAAATCAATTTAAAATTTATGGGTATGTTTTGCAAAAATTTTTGGTCAAAAGTTTTTTCCAATTTTAACAACCAACTTTTTATTTGGTTTTTGGAAACCTTAATTTAAATTATGGGTTAAGTGGTTGTTTTAAATTTAGAAAAAAATTTTTAATAACAAAATTAAAATTTTAAGGGTTTTTAGGGTTGGTTTTAATGGGCAAATTTTATTGCCTTTAAAAAGAAAAGAAAATTTCCCAAAACAAACACAAAAAAAATTTGGAAAAAAAAACCAGAAATTTTTTTTTTAAAAATTTGATTTTTTTTTAAATTTTAATATTTTGGTTTTTTTACTTTTTTTATGGGAAATTTTTTTTTTTTTGGGGTTTTTTAATTGTTTTGGGTTTTTAAAAAAGAAAAAAAATTTAAAATTTAGTCTATTTTTAAGGGAAAATTTTGTTTTTTAAAAATGAAATTTTTAAACCAAAAATTTTCCCCCCAAAAAAAAAACGTAAATTTTTTTTAAAACTTTTTTTTAAAACCAAAACCAAAATTTTAATATTTTTTAAAAACATTTAACCCAACCCTAAATTTTTTTTTTTTAATTTTCACAATTTGGTTTATTTTAAAATTTCCTTTTTTTTTTTTTTTTTTTTTTATTTCTTTTATTTTTGGAAAAGGGTTCTTTTTTTAAAAAAAGGGTTAGGTAAATTTTATTTTCCTTTTTAAAATTAATTTTAAAAATTTTTTGGCTTAATTTTATTTTTGGGCATTTATTGGGAAGGAAAAAATTTTTTGGGAAACAAAAATTTCTTCCCTTAAACCATTTTTTTTTTTTTTTTTTTAAATCTTTTTAAAAATTTTTTTTTCCAAATTTTTCCAATTTTTTTTAAACAATTTTTTTAAAACCCCAATTTTCTTACAAACTTCTTGGGGGCCCTATTAGGGTTTTTTTTGGGTCCCAAATTTTTTTAAAACCTTTTTTTTTTTTTTTTTAATTTTTTAATTTTTTTTTTGTAAGGAAAAATTTTTTTAATTTAATTTAAATTTATAAAAAAAATTGAAAAAAACCCCTTTTAAAAAGGAGTTTGGAAAAGGGAAGAAAGTTTTTTAAGGGTTTTAAAAAAAATTTTGGTTAAAAATTTGGAATTCATTTTTAAAAAATTAAATTTTTTTAAATTTAAAAAAATTTTTATTTTTTTTACTTTTTTTAAAAAAAAATTTTCCTTTTTAAAATTTATGGAAAATTTTTGGAAAGAAATTCAATTATTATGTGGTAAAATTTTTTGGGTTGAAAAATGTTTTTTTTTTTTTTTTTTAAAACTTTAAACCTTTACCTCCAGTTGACTTTCGTTGACCAAAGTAAAATTTGAGATTAAAATCGAGTAGTGAGTGTAATAAGTAACTAATAAGCTAGCTTGAGCTTATAAAAGCTTTTTCAATCCTTAGCAACAACTAAATACAACATTTGAGTGTTTGAGAATTTAGACATAAAAAAATAAGCATAAACCGAATTTATGAAATCAAATTGAAATTAATACTTGTAATAGGTTTATATTACATTAAAAACTTTAACAATACAAATTGGAAGCTTAATTAAATCGAAAATTAAATTTTAACTAAAACGAATTTTTAGACTAAAACTACACTATCGCCTTTTTCTTCTCGCTTCAATCTCTTATTTATTTGATTTCATTATTTTCCTTGTCGACATCGATGCTTTCCCACCTCTTTTCAATCCTTGATTCATCCGAACCATCCAGTTGTAATTTGGCGAAAAGTCTAAATAGCGTGTAGTAGCATTAAATAAGGTGGGGGTTGGTTAGCAAGGTGGAAAGGTTGAAGTGAAAGGTAAGTATGTCTTGAGAGATAAGGGTAGTGGAGGTGTTGAGAGTGAGTGGTAGCAGTGTGAGAGTGGAAGATGAGATGACCGCTGCTTCTATTTTAAACACTTGGTCGGGTTTGGTTTTGGGCTAGGGTGTTTGGGCTTGCTGGTTTAAGTGGATTTGGATTTGGTTTAATAATAGCAAAGGGTCCAGATAGTATTATTAGTACAAAAGCCCAAGGACCTAAGTTGTATTTTCGATTTCTTGAAGGACCTTGATCAAAATTCCAAACTTCATATGAGGACCAAACTCGCCATAACACACTTACACAAGGACCAAAAGTTGTATTTTATTTATATTTAAAACTTCAAAGGACCTAAAATGTAAATTTGGATTTTGAGGACTTGTTTTGTAATTTCCAAAAGTTATCAATAGAGTTCCAAATTGTAATTTATGCATAGTACAAGGGTATATTTTGTAAAATTTCCAAGTTTGAATACCAGGACCATTTTTGCCAATTTTGTAACTTAAGGGACCAAAGATGTAATTTTCCAAAAGTTTATCATAAGGACCAATTTTGTCGATTATTAATAGTACAAGGTTAAAATTTGATAATTTTCACTTTTAAATTAACCAAGGACTATTTTGACATTTTTCAAACTTGAGGGACTAAAGTTGTCATTTTGTGATTTTAAACTTTAAAGGGTTTATTTTGACAACTTTTGAATCTTATGGACCTTAAATGACTTTTACAAGTTTTGAATTACCGTGGACTAATTTTGACAACTTTTGTAACTCGAGGGACTAAACGCCAATTATGCAAACTTGATACGTTTTCACCGCTTTTGATTTTTGCATTTAAAACATATAAAACATCGTTTTGTGATATTTTTATCATTTTGATATGTTTCGAGTGTTTTCGATGCTTTTGGCATTCTAACAAGATAAAAATGATGAGTATTTAGACACTCATCACTCCTCAATTCGATCAACAGAATCATTCAAATGTACCGCAAACAACAGCATTACAATAAAACACACGAAGTGTCTTTGATCACTTCGTTGAATTGAGGTACACGCCCACTTCCCGCTGATCAAGACAAGCATCGCCTGTGATCGGTAGAATTGAGAATCCTCGCAGGGTTTCACAATGCTCTAGTCGTTCTCAAACCGAACGTCTCAAAGAAGACAACACGGAGTGAGTGAACCAAGATTGAGATTCACGATTGAAGAAAAATTGATTTGAAAAACAATCGCGTATTGCTTAGAAGAAGAGTTTTGCAATACGACAAATGTTTTATGAGAAAGATCAATTTTCAATCAAAATACCTTTTGTATTTGAAAAGAGTACACATTCAATGTGCTAGATAAAATAAGAAATTTGCACATCGAACGGTTTTTCCAAAAGTATTTTTTTTCAATCAGAGATACTTTTTGAATTTGAAATATGAATACACATTCGATGTGCTAGAGAAAGAAGATTTGCACATCGAACGGTTTTCCAAAAGTATTCGTCAATTCATTTCATGAACCAAGGTTGATTCACGAGTGAATCGCCCCATCGCTTCTATCCGCTTGTCACAAGTTTGATCTTTAGAAAAGATCTCACATGTCACCCACCAAGAGTTTGTTTGATTTTGCCTCTGAAGGTTTCCATCTTCATCGTGAATATTTTTACATATCACTCGGATGTTCGGTAATACCACAAGGATAATGCGTAGGACTCATAAAATATTCTTACTTTCCACTTTTTTTTAAAAAAATTTTTTTTTAAAAAAACCCCAAAATTTTAAAAAAAAAAAAAAAAAAAAAAAATTTTTTTTTTTTTTTTTTTTATTTTTTGGTTTTTAAAAAATTTTTAAAATTTAAAAATTTTGGGAAAAAAATTTTAAAAAAAAAAAAAACAAAAAATTAAATAAAAAATTTTTTTTAAAAAAAAATTTTTAAAAAAAAAAGGGGGTTTTTTTTTTTAAAAAAAAAATTTCCCAAATTTTTTTTTTTTTTTGGGTTTTTAAGGGTTTTAAAAAAACCCCTTTTTTTTTTTCCCCAAACCAAAAAAGTTTTCCTTTTTAAAAAAAAAAAAATTTAAAAAAAAAAATTTTTTTTTTTTTAAAAAAATTTTTTTAAAAAAATTTTTTTTTTTAAATTTTTTTTTTTTTTTTTTTTTTTTTAATTTTAAAAAAATTTTTAATTTAAAAAAATTTTAAAAAAATTTTAATTTTTTTTTTTTTTTTTTTTTTTAAAAATTTTTTAATTTTTTTAAAAAAATTTTTTTTTTTTTTTTTAAAAAAAAAAAAAAAATTTTTTTTTTTTTTTTAAAAATTTTTTTTTTTAAAAAATTTTTTTAAAAAAAATTAAATTTTTTAAAATTTTTTTTTTAAAAAAAAAAAGGGAAAAAAAAAAAAAAATTTTTTTTTTTTTTTTTTTTTAAATTATTTTTTAATTTTTAATTTTTTTTTTTTAAAAAAAAATTTTTTGGGGGGGGGCCCCGGGAAATTTTTAAAAAACCCTTTTAAAAAAATTTTTTTAAAATTTAAAAAAATTTTTTTTTTTAAAATTTAAAAAAAAATTTTTAATTAAAAAAAAAAAAAAAAAAAAAAAATTTTTTTTTTAAAACCCTTTTTAAAAAAAAACTTTTTAAAAAACCCCTTTTTTTTTTACCCTTTTTTTTTAAAAAATTAAAAAAAAAGGGAAAATTTTTTTTTTTTAAAAAAAATTTTTAAAAAAAAATTTTTTTAAAATTTAAATTTTTTTTTTTTTTTTTTAAGGTTTTTAAAGGGGGTTTTTGGGGGCCCCCCTTTTTTTTTAAAAAAAAACCCCCAAAAAATTTTTTTTTTAAAAAAAAAATTTTTTTTTTTAAAAATTTTTAAAAAAATTAAAAAAAAAATTTTTTTTTTTTTGGTAAAAATTAAAAAAAAAAAAAAAAAAAAAAACCGTTTAAAAAAAAAATTCCCTTTTTTTCCAAATAAATTGGTAAAAAAAAGGTTTTTTTTTTTTTTGTAAGGGTTGGAAGAAACCACTGCGATGCAATGAGACTTCTACGTTGCATTTTTATGCCAACCGAGGTCAATTAAGTTCGCTTCTTCATTTCCGATGAAGAAACCCATCTCCGATGCAAGGAGACCTCTTATGTTGCATTTTTCCATGCCAACTCTCCATAGAAGTCTAATTAAGCTCTGCTTTTATTTGTCAACCCAAGATATCGCTATTCTTTCCTTTCAAAGATCCAATCATCATCTATTGTGGATCCAATCGAACATTCTTATATGCCAAGATACCCGCATATGTTAGTAGACATACCGACAAATATATGGTGGTCGATAACACCCAAACAACAATCGACTAATAAAAGTCAATCCAACATATCAATCATATCATAAAAGGTATTGGAATAATGTGTTTATCAAACTTTAATCATCTAATCCAAACAACCATATCCTAGGCACCTAGTCCTTCAACGTAGGTTAACATCATTTTTCAGTTAAGCATTTAGGATAATTAGATAAGTCCGATAGATGATATAAATTTGAAAACATTCTCCCCCTCAATCAATGACTCATTTTTCTGAAAATTTTAAAAGCGCTGAAGTCATTGATTGAGTTTTCAATTTTTACGAAAACTCTGAATCTGATAGATTTACAGGCAACTCATTTACCACCAATTTTTGAGATAACAAATATTTTTCTAAAGATTTTATAGAAGGAAAAACATTTGTGTTGGAACAGCAGTCCTTCGACATACTTTCCTTAATTTGTTTTTAGGATAAGTGCACGAAATTTTTGAAAATTGGTTTAACGCAAGACTTTCCTTTCTTGAAGAACGGTTACTATCTAAATAATAGCAAGCTATAGTTTTGAAGAGCGGGTTACACCAAGTAACAGAAGCTATTTTTGAAGAGCGGGTTACAGCCAAATAACCAGAAGCCATATTTTGTGACATGTTTAGAGTAAGAAATATTTACACCTCCTCAAACTTCATCTATGGTCCCGTGCCGTTATTGAATGATATTTCTAAGACCGTAGATGTTATCGATATCCGAAGACATGTATTTAGGAAACATATTTTTGGAATTTTTAAATTTTCTGATTTTTATGGGTTTTTGAAATTTTCTATTTTTCTAATTTTCTTTTTGTTGGTTTTATATTTTTGTATTTTGTTTTTGATAAATATTTACAAAGATAGATTAGATGATATAATTTAAGAGGATGATGATACGAGTACCGAGATAAGGATATCAAGCAGCCCCGTTGTAGAAGATAGAAGTCATCATCTCTTAAACATTCACCACCAAAGCTTCCTGTGCTCCGTAATAGAAGATAGAACATGAACCTTGAGAAAGAGAGACTTTAGCGACTTCCCCCAAACCGAAAATCCATTAGATGAGTAGATTCAAGCTCTATTCAAGCTTGCTTTAGCTGTGTGCAGAGAAGCACACATTATCATAAATCCCGCCGCTCTTTTAAGAACGATAATCAGATTCTCCATTCGGGTTATATCATCAAGAAGAACAAGAACGATCATCCCACTCATAAATTATCTTCTCAAATTTCATAACCACTTAAGTCCAGGTTATCCATTCCAAAAGGTGTCAAGAGAACACTTACGCGAGTAGTTGAAATGATGCGCCTGCCTCTTAGAATAGAGCTCAAGAACTATCTCGAATAGACATCATTCATGGAAAGAAAACACCTCCCAATGTTTGTGGTAAACAATGACTTTCTTCCCTAATGATCGTGTTCAAGCTCAAGAACCCAAGTACACCAATATCCCGTAATCCTCCCGAATACACATCATGCCCAAAGAAAACACCTCCTTAATGTTTGTGGTAAACAATGGCTTTCTCCCCGATGATCGTATGAAGCTTAAGAACCAAGTACACACATTCCCACCGAAAGAATAGCCGATAACACCTCCTCATGTTATACATTTATCTCCCATGAATATGTCATACTTGTGTACCTCTTTATCTTCGTAAACTTTCTAACATCACTTCCCCACGTAGTTGGAATAATAACACTAAAAGCCTTGATGAGTAAAACTTGAGTTTCTCTCGGTCATGACATTTGTCTTCCCAAGATATCTTCAATGACTTAGAAGAATTAAGTTCATCAAGTTTACTCGCTTTGTGTTTAGATGCGTGTCTCCTTCCCTCTTCTTTGGTTTTGACACTTCGTAATCAAG
This sequence comes from Chrysanthemum lavandulifolium, assembly GCA_022545495.1. Classification (NCBI taxonomy): domain Eukaryota; kingdom Viridiplantae; phylum Streptophyta; class Magnoliopsida; order Asterales; family Asteraceae; genus Chrysanthemum; species Chrysanthemum lavandulifolium. Next base: position 286,231,081 of record CM040240.1, read on the forward strand.
AACTCATTTTAAGCCCATATACTTGAAATCTTTTGAGAAGAACATCATTAGCTCAAATGTATCTATGAGAATCAACTTGTCAAGATTAGAGCAAGTCTAATTGGGATTAACTTCTGGCTTTTCACTCTCCCCAATTAGTGCTATCCTCTAAACCAACAATCTTTACGATGAATGCTTGAATAAGAAGAAGTCTTTGATAATCAAATGCAACTCGCCTTTAGTCTTTTAACATGTAGTGAAAATGTGAACCGATCGAGACTCGACCTTCTTCAAGATTGTCCGGTTGGGGCATATAAAGTCAACATCTTCTCTTTACCAACCTGATTCCGCTAACTTACAAACAACAAATACCTTTAAATCAAATCCCTCCCAATCAAACAAGAACAGTAAAGATGTTCATCAAGGAAATCAGCCCAAGAATCGAAGAACTTTGTCATTAATCTCATTATCCGTAGGAAGATGTCAACCAACGGTTTTAAGAAACTCCATGTAAAGATGACCCGATAAGAAGAAGCTCGGTTCTTACATGAGTTTGGAGCCGCTTGACCATTTATTCTCATAAATCAATCATCATGCGAGTTTCACACTTTTCACCCTCAAGAATTGCAAAGCGGAGTTGCCATTCTTGATTGAATAAGTGAATATCTTCAACAATGTAGTCTGCTCACACTTCCCCCGCAAAATTAGCATGATGTCGCCATCGTCATTATAGTTGAGCAAGTGGAATAAGAAAACAATGAACAATAGCCCTGGCTCACTTGATAATTGAAAGCGCATGGAAAAGCATGAAGCATGTTGATGAGAATGGTCATAATAGAAGATTTCTTCTTCTCGACAGACAAAGCGCATCGACACGCACACTTTTCTTTTCTTTAGAGTACGAGGTTTGAACTGTTGTGTTCAAACGATATAAGAAGATTTCACTCTTCAAAAGATAAAGCGCAACCGAGACGACACTTTTCTTTTCTTTAGAGTACGAGGCATGAACTGTTGTGTTCATATATCATAATCTCTCTTTTCATCATCTCTTGGCAAAACATGTAATCATCACCATTATCATTCAAGAGGCTCTTTGTTGTGACAAACGATGGAGAAAACCCAATATGATGAATTTGACCAAGTAAACTATCCCGAACTTGTTACTTAAACTTGACATATGTAACAAAGAGCGGCGCGAGACTTCATCCTCCATTGAATCTCTAAGTACTCTATACTCTTCATCCAACAAACCATCAAGTATAAGACGACATCACCTCTTGAAAATCCACAATTGAATGCGACATCCAGCACTACAACGTAACTCCTTAAAGTGATAGTTATTTTGTGTGGTAAGAGCCCAATTCCCCAAGTTGTAAAAGAAAAGGTAAAAGTCACCCAATAATAACTAGATTTAAGTCTTTGTTTTTGATAATAAGCTCGAACAAGGATCTTGAAGAATCTTCATCCAACCATCCCCGATACCTTCAGATACTAAGTACACTTGCCTGTGATATTTCATTTCAACCTCAAATAAATAATAGTGAATTAACCCTGTTGTCACATCTTGTTAAAAGGTCAAATCTAGCCTCCTTTGACCTTAATGTTGAACTTTGATAATGATTTCATCCCACCATGGTTAAAAGCACATAACCCCGTGAAACCATGTAATAACCAAACCGCCATGATGATATCCAAACACACATCCAATACATGAAGTACACCCTTTTATCCCTTCTTCAAGTAGAAACCGTAGCACCAAAGATCGATAAGATCCCTAAATACACTTTCCTTTCTCCGTGATGGTTCCATCATTACGGATTTTACAACTCTATAGTTTAAACCGAGAAATAGTTTCTTTCATGGGATTTTACAAAACCAAGAATAAACCGAGATAGAGCCGAAATGCACTTTACTTATCAGATGTTTCCGTTGTCACGGATTTTACAAGTATATGATTTAAACCGAGAAATAGGTTCTTTCGCGGGATTTTACAAAATCAAGACAAAACCGTAAACAATACGCTTTGAATGTGTTATGACAACTTTGGTTTTGGTGAATATCCGCTTTAGGGAACATGCAGACGGCTCATCAACTGCTCATTATCCAACAACAACAATATCATCAACCATCCAATAAACACTTTGTAAACACATCATACACGATTATGTTGGCTATTGCAGAATAACACGGTGAAGTAAACCCGATATGTCAAACTTGATCATGAAGTAAAATTTCATTTGTTACTTAAAGCTTGTACTAATCCTTGTGAAAAGAAACGTGTACCCAATGTATAAACCTCTTGACATTCTCAATCGAGTGAGACAAAGTGGATAGCTACGCTGTGGGTTAAGCGAGAAAGAATCACAAACGAGATAAATGGCCAAGTCTTTATCACCCTCTATAAATGCCCAAACACGCCATCTTCAAGGAAGGGCAGAAAGAAGGAAGAAAATAAGTAAACGCCCCGAAAGCCTCACTTCAAATCCAATAAGAAATAATCGAACAAACAACCTCGTAGAGTCAACATATTACAACCATTAAAGTCGCTACATAATAATCTTCGTGACAATGTATAATCCAGTGCCAAACAACATAACACGATTTAATCTCATCATCTCATCAATTAACATCAAATCTCACCATCAAGTCGCATGACTCGGATCTTATCAATCATCAAATCTCACATTATTCAAATATCGGTAGTCCCATCCGACTCAATCATGCTGTATGGATCGAAATTGTTACTTGTAATAATCAAGCCCAGCTCATGAAAATCAATTCAATCGCCAAGTTATCATACAATATCAAGTTTCTACAAAACACAAATAAACTCATGCCAAATTTATAGTCACAATGATTAACACCCAATCCAAATCACAATATTATCCTGGTATCACCCAAGCCCGGTCCAAGCACTTTCATCCCATCAAAAATTATACCGGATACATTTATCTGTGGCTTAGTTTCAGGCCCACGAACGAGATTACCATAATGCCACTCACATGATATTCATTACATTTTAAAACTCTAGTCTCGTATTCCCTTACACGCGCACTTTTTTTAAATTAAGTCCACATTCAAACTCAATACTCACCAAGTATCTCTTTGAAGCCCAACTCGTAAACTCATGCCCATATATCAATTAAAGCGAGCAACCCAATGAAATCATTCCAAGCCGAAAATACAAGTATTACATGGTCGGCCCATTTAGACAGATAATGTAATCTCGATCCAAATCCATCCTTACCCTAATCTTTACGGTATAAAACTCCCACATAATCACCCACTTGCCCTAATAATTCTCATACAACCAAACCCTAATCTCATAGTATGTCGCCTCCCTTAATCACAAATAATCGAAATACTCCAAACCCTAATCTTAAAAAAAATATTCCGCCCCCATTTTCTATCTCACATAACCGAACAAATATTAATCCAAGACTCATCTCTTCATCGCCTCAAAATGGGTTCATCCTAGCTGTGGGATGGCTTGAAGGACAACGAATAGGCCATGGATGGCACGGCAGAACATCAACGCCACATGAATGGCTTAAGTTCTTGACAATACTCAAATAAATCAAGGGTCAAAGGTAGTTTAATTGATCATGATTAATTTGTATCATAGTTGTTTAAGACCAATATGACTCAAAGTTTGAGTTAACAACCTTGTTAAACTCATTACTTTATAGTCGAATATTATCAAAACGCTTTGATTGTTATACAAATTAAACGAATCAAAGATTGGAATTAACAATATTGTTAAAACCACATCTTTATTTTCGACATTGTCATAAAGATTAGATCAATGATGTATTAAAAGTCGTAAAGGCCTTTTGAGTCTTGATTTTCACGAAGACTTGATGATTCTCGAGATCTTAGTTATCAAAACTTGTATGATTTGATAGACGCAGTCTTGGTTTGCTGTGAATATACTTGATGCGCTGATATTGGCAATTTCATTTTGAGTTCGAATCACAATAAATCGGTGAAGGAGAAATTGCAAATAGACCCATGATGGTCTTGATGCGAACCATTGAGACACTAATTCAACTGAGATAAAACCCTTTCTTTACAGCTTTGAGTTTTGAAATTCGTTGTGTGATGAGATGAGTAATTTTTGGTCATGGGTCATGAGTCATTTCGATGATTTATGCCTAGGTCTTTCTTCTTCTTTATCTCATTTCGCCAAGTCGCTAACCTTTAGAGTTAAGTCACTAACATATCCTTTTCAGTCACAAGTAGCTAACCTTTTGTCACAAGTCGCTAACCTTTAAATAACAAGTCGCTAGCACAACTCGCTTCAGTTGTTGACTCAATAGTAAACAACTCGCTACCATTAAAAAGGACAAGTCGCTAATGTGTTTAACACCTCAAATCGCTTAGACCAGTACATAGAATCTGACGACTTGTAAAGATAAGTCGCCATTGACTTTTTGACTTTTGTCTGCCGATTTTTCCAACCAAGCTCGACCATATTTATAACAAACCCGTAAAACCGCTATAAAGCATAATATTTTCCCGTGCTTGACCCATGTTCGACCACATGAATGAATGACCATTAGACACCCAAAAGTCACGGTATGGAACAAAACAAGATACATATTGATATTTGTTTGGACAAAATAATAAGACAAGACAAATGTGACTATTGATAGATTATTAGACTTTTTTGACAAAAAAAACACAAACTTTAAAACTAATACGAATAATAGGAAAAAGTTTTCCTGATCTAAAAGAATACGGGTAAAACAGATTTAAAAGATGATACAAAACCAACATAAATCATCAAAACATAACCATGGTACGAAACCACACACAATCAACACAACACACAACCATGGCTCGTACCAATTGTTAGGATCTTATATTTATTGTGTTTGATGATTCGAGAGGCCTTGGATGATGATGATACAAGTATGCCATGTTTTAGAGAGAGAAAGAGAGAGGGTGTTTCTTGGTAGAGACTTGGTATACAAAAATATGAAAGGTTAGATTGAAAGCACCACCCTTCCAAGGATGGAAGCGGTATTTATAGTTACAAACATAACGTCCTCCTCGACGGACCGCGATCGTGCATAAAGTGGGTAAAGACCCGTCCTTCCTCCACGGTGTTACACTACGCTAAACTACGCTACAACCTAACTAATTAACTACTAAATAACGAATAACTGCAAGTCTACGAGCCAAAATATGCTAGACCATAATTAGGCGACCGACACTTTAACATGGAATTTCCACCTCTAATGCACTGTACCCAAATTGGGAGCATGTTTGCAGCGACACAAGAGGCGGGTTAACATCGAGTGTAATGATACTATAAAACCATTTGGTCGAGCGTTAATTGCTGCCTTCATACGGTCGCTGGAGGTAATGCTTTTGTGCGACGCTAGTACCGCTCTTCCGATCGCTTTTTGTTATGCACGCCACCGATTCTTATGTTGGTTAGTTGCAATGAGATTAAGAACACCCATAGTTCTTATTTCGAATCGAACTTACGATATTAGACACCGAGACCGATACAACTCGTCCATCATGTAGGCAAGCTTCGCAGGTTAGAGGTAACAATAAATTACATTGCTTATTTTGATAATTAATCACCTAACATTTGTTTATAGAATCTACAAATACCCTCATGCATGAGTCGCCATCCCCTAAAGTTGCAACATTGAAATCAAACTAATAAGAACATAAATACATGATTAGCTCATAAGTGAGATACAATTATCGCTACATTACCAAGGAAATTCAGATTTCGTTAGTTATATGCATGAATTTCCATGCACAATAACATGTAATTGATTATTCACATATGCATCATAATTAGAACACCGATAAAATATATCATGCATTGGTTTCTTTTTAATGTAAGATGTTGCATATGAATTACTTAAATGTAGTGTAACCTATATGGCAATAGAATGATCGTGAACGCCTTTAAGAAAATGAAAAATTACCGAATTTGAAAAGCCCAAAGCGCAGAGATAACCGCTTAAATTTTCCCGAAAAGAGAAATTTGGGTTATTTCTTGATTGTTTTGACTCATTTTTTACAACGGAAAGATCATTAAGAATGGCAATGTTTTTCTTGAAGGGCATAAGACTAGGCATCCTTACAAGTTATGTTAAAAGTACTATTTATTAATTTATTTATTTTTTGTTTTTTATTGTTAGGCAATATATCTTTTATGGGCTTTGCTAACATTTGGAGTGTCGATAATGGAGTTGATGCATGGTCGCAAGGCCAAGATAACGTTGCTTCTACCTCCGCATCTAAAAGATACGCTCTTTACTAGGCTTACACTCGATAGACTCTATTTCCACACCACGCACGTAACCCGTGAGAAGAATTGCCATCGTGGTCGTGATGTTTGTAACATGGTGTGCTCAGTGTCATCGAAGATTTGAAGAAAGCAAAACATCAAAACTTCATCAGAGCTAAAGGTCCTTGGTACGACTCGGTATTGCTTGTAGGAAGAGCACAACTTTTACAATCCGTGAATACCCTTCCATTATACAACAGAATTTTCCGATGCTCGGCCTTGATTTAGTCTTAGAATTTAAATGTATGTGATTATTTTCGATATGTACTTGAGAGAAATGCTATAATATAAGTACCAACATTCCTACAAATGTTTCATTTGCCATTTTACTTTTCTACAATTGTTTCATTTGTACATTTAAATGTATGCCATTGAACTAATCGAACGCACTAAGAGTACATACTACCGCCTCTGTTAGATATTTCAGGTACATACCCTATTAACATATATGTTTGAAGTTTTGTTATGTTTGTATAGATATCTAAACGCTATCTGATGTAGCAGTGAAAAAACTTTAAATAAAGCTCACCTAAGATCCGCGTGAACGCGCTTTGACCGCCCTTACTTGTTTTTATATAGACAGAGGAGTGGAGGATATATGTAAATAATATATCTGTGGTCGTTGATTTATTATAATCCAACGGTTGAGATGTTTTATACACGTTCACCACTTACGTAAATTACTACTTTGCTCTTCAAATAATTTACCCCACATCATGTAGTAAATGTTAAAAGTTAAAGTTACGTAGTACTACTAGTAATTTGTTTTCTCGCCGTTACCTAACTTGACGGAATCTTCGCTTGTTGTTTCATAAACTACTGTATTATTGTTTCTCTTTTTTCTTTTCTTTTTTATGTTATATTTAAAACTATGACTTTTTTCAGTTTTTCTTTGATCAAAATACGTTATGTTCATCATTTTCGAAACGCCAACAATATTATTGTACGCTTGTCATAGACGCAGCGGCTTTATTTATAAACTTATAACAAGAATTTTCGACATGTTACTTGTCTACAAAACCGATTGTGTCACTATAAAGTGATCTTACTTATAAGCCCTATTTACAACGGCTTTAGTGCCTAATAGTTTGGGCTCCATTATAACTCCGCCTTACAAGATATTATGTTCAAACATCACAACAATAAACCCAATCCCGCTTAGGCAGGTATGGGGAGGTAAAATGTAGACAGTCCACCCCTACACCGGTGGTAAACCCTGTGTAGAGACTGCTTCAACGAAACCTCCGACAAGTGCATGTGTGCTAGTGCAAAAGGATAGAGATAGCATAATGACAAAAAACAATAGGCAAAAGTGTAGTAAAAGAAAGAAAGTAAACAAATGAACAAGGCATACAGAAAAAGAACCACGACAAGCACACCGAAAAATAAGCCAATATCAAAGCGCAATGTAAATAAAACCAAAAGCCGGTGCACACCGTACAGCATCAACAAAAGGCAACCTGTAGCAAAGCAAAAGAAGCACACGAGACATAAAGCTAATGTCAAAAACACGAGCACAAAAAAAACCAAAACGCAGGAGCAATACAGCGGTGCAAAACCTAAAGGGAGCAACAATGGAGCAACAATAGAGAACGGAACTACGACGCGGGCCTAAGACAATACAAAGCAAAAAGAGGCCACACAACAAAACACGCAAGGAGGTGGCACCTAAAAGCCAAGCACCTAGCACCACTACCCATGATCCTAATTCTATCCTCCACCCCTTCCTATCTCGAGATCATGTCCTCACCAAACTAAGCTCCATCATGTCAAGCTTAAGTCTATCCTCCCATCCGATATTTGGTCCGCCTCGCCTTCACGCCATCTACATCTAGCGCTCGACCTTCTAATCCTACCGACCGGGTCTCCTCCTCGACATGTCCGAACCACCTCAACCTTCCTTCTCTCATTTCAAACAATATTCCCGACCTCAAGTTTTGCTCAAAACACTGCTCGGGATCATGTCAAGCAATGTTTTACCACAAGTCCATCTTAACATCTCCGCCTCGCCACCTCTACCTCAAGCATGCGCCTTAATACGGACCAACATTCGAGTCAGACAAGATAGTCGGTCTAATCGCCACCTTATAGAATTTTCCCTTTAACTTAAATGGATGTTCTGCCGAAGGACTCAAGCCGCCCATCTCGCCCACCCCGCCTAATCCAGCTGGTTACGCCCTCATCTATCCTCCCCGACGATGTATTATCGATCCGTGTATCTAAAGACTCTTGGGTGTCGTGGATCTCGATCACCGATATGAATATCAATTTGTTCATGGTGACCGCTCAATCCTCCCAAAATCACATCTCGTGTATCAGCCTTCTCCTCGCCACCCGGCTATAGTCTTCAAGAGCCTTCCTCCAGCTCAAGTCCGTGTTTAACCTTCCACCGATTCCGCCACCAACACAATGTCATCACCAAGATCATGTTCCACGGGATGCCCTCTCGTACCCCTCTAGTTAACTCATTCTAGAATCAAGGCGCAAGAGGTAGGGGTAGACGATGATCCCCGTGGAGCCCAACTTCCACATGTGGAAAACTCGAGGTCCCCATTGGACCTGACACGTAGTCTTTGCACCTCGCATATGTCCCTAATGACTCTCACGATCTATTTGGGGTTCCTCGTCGATAAGAGTTCTCCAATCAACTCGCTGAACGCTATCATAAGCCTTTTCAAGAACAAGGAACGCCATATGCAAGTCCTTTGTCTTTCTCTATACTTCTCCACGAGACTTCGGTATGTGAATAGCCTCAATCGAGGACCTTCCGGCATAAAACCAAATTGGTTCTCCGACACCTCGCTCCCTTCTCAACCTTCTCTCAATAACTCTCTCCCAAAGCTTCATAACTATATGTTTGGGGTTCTTTCTCCCATCCGTGTGCTTAGGTTAAAATCGCCTCAAATGGTAGCTTCTTTGTAATAGAACAATGAAGCATATCGCCTAGTTTATATATGTCTTATGTGTGTAACTCTTCGTGTCTCGTATGGATTATGTTCTTGTTTTGTACATGAAAGCCCTAACTCGTGTTTCAGAATATGTTAAAATGGATATTTTTTAGCGTAAGTAAAATGTTATTGGTTGGGTTCATGAAGAAGACTTGCAAGTTACGGTTTCTTTGGACATAGTTGTGATATTCTGAAAATGCAACAGCTCTAGGTTTTTGACTCGGCTCAAAAGTTAAATTGCTATGTAAGCTTCAAGCTCGAATGGAATATGTGGTTCTTAAGCCACAATCTACCAACAAACAAAGTTCCAAGGCAACAGTTAGATCATTAAAGGGCATGGATTCAATGCATACCAAGTCGTCAACATGAATACTTTTCTTCTACCTACTTCGGGAATAAGAAAACGAACCAACGAGCCGACACAATTCCAATCTATGTAAATAAAAAGATAAGTGCTATGGCACTTTCATAGCTACTATAAAGCATCACAAAACAAATTACAAGCATACATCCATACATGATCAACCAAAAGTTGTTCATATATTTAAGCTAAAGTTAGTAGACTTCAAGGTATAGCTTTTCAAAATCATCTTATAAAGATCACAAAATGTAGCTCAAGTGTCAATTTTGTATATAAACCGTGAGTGTCAATTTTTGGTCAAGTTTATACTTGAAGTTACTCCCGTTTAAGATTGGATAGTCTTTTAATAACGCATTGTCGTAATCTACAGCAAATAGTAAGTTGAAACGAGCATCTCAAAAAACTATTGTCAGTTGACAATAAGTTGATGCACATTTATTAGAAAGTGTTGCACGGGCGGTTTGCCTCGGTTAAAGATTATAACTATCCATCATGCATGGGTAGCTTCATTTTACTATCCGAAACCGAATCAGTATTTGCGCGAATCGGACACGCGGTATTCGAATGAAATAAGCATTACCATTCGCGGTTCGAGTAACGGTTAACCATTTAAAAAATTAATCGAATCGAATTGGATGAACAATAACATAAATTATAATGCAATATGTCATTGTAGTAAAATTAAATAACAATGAAGATATTAGAGTCATAATAATATTGTCATGTCGCAATAAAACATTCAAATTATCATACGTAATAAAATAACTAATACTATTTATTTGACGCTTATAAGGCTACGATCACTTTAATTATATAAAATCCATGAACGCTAAGAAATTATCACATTAGATAAGTAAAAATATTTTATATGATAAAAGTAGTGAATAATATAGTTGATACTTATACATTTTTACGAATTCGCTTATCAAACCTATACGATATTAATCGCGCTTCGGTTCGTGAATCATGATAACTATAATTAAAAATCGAACCGAACCGCATAAGCCTTGTTTTTCCAGCTTCGGTTTTTTCGGTTTTGGTTTCTTCGGTTATCGGTTTCGGATTGAACGGATCGGCTTGGTTCGTCGGTTTCTCGGATTTTTTGAACACCCCTATCATTTATTAATCGAGCTCGAGCTTTACATACAATGCTCGATTATGCTCGCGAGCCTAAACAACACTAGGATATTTTAAGTATTAAACATATATAAAACGTTATGCATTTGTATTATAGGCGAGCTTATAAACGAGTTTAATAACAAGCTTATTAAGGAGCTTAAAATAGATATATTACGAGACTAGCTTCAAATGCTTTTAGATTTTCATCACAAATCAGTATAAACGAGCCGAGCCCGAGCTTATATAACATATCACGAAATGAGCTCGAGCTTAAAAAATAAGGCTCGAACGAGCCGAAAGCTGAGCTCCCATGTTTCTGCTCTGGCTTGACTCTCACCCCTAACACCTTCATCGATAAAAAGATGTACAATATTCATATTGTAAGCGTATAAATACAAAATATACCGCTTAAATTACATTTTGTGACACATTCACAAATCCACCACTCGGGCTTTGTACTAGATTAATGTAGGGTCTCATAACTTTATAAGTAAGATTTCACTTTATAATGAAACTTTGCTCAGAGACAACTCTAGACAAGTACTTGTTGAAAATTTTGCCAATGTCACAGTAGCTTAATTGGCAATTAAGGGAGGCATTTCAAGACCCACCATAAGATCACGGGTTTGATCTTCGACACCTCACGTACCATAACCACCGAAAGTGAGCTACGTGATACCTCACATTTAAGATTCAACTGCTTGAAAATTTTTCTTATAAGTTTATAAATAAAGCCGTTATGTCTGTGGCAAGCGTACAACATTGTTGGCGTTTCGAAAATGAAGAACATAACGTAATTTGATCAAAGAAAAACTGAAAAAAAGTCATAGTTTTATGATAATAAAAAGTAAAAAAGAAAGAGTAGCAATAATGAAGATTCCGTCAAGTTAGGTCACGGACTGGAAAGTTACAAATCATATTAGTAACTTTTTTACTTTTAACCTTTACATAGATGTTGGGGTAAATTATTTGAAGAGCAAAGTACGTAAGTAGAGTGGTGAACGTGTACAAAACATCTCATCCGTTGGATTATAATAAACCAACGACCACATATATATTATACGTGAGCTCAAACTTAACTCGATCTGTAATTTATTTAAAAACACTTGCAAGATCTCGACGACCGCAGATAATGACCATTTATTTTACAACCCGTCAAGATTCGACAAACGTTTTGCGCTATTTTTGTGCTCAAGCTTGTGTTCACGTATCATTTCTCAAAATAAAAATAAACCTGAGAGACTATTTAAACGCCTTCCTTACCAAATCACACACAACACAACACAACAAAAAATAAAATAAAATTATCATCCTTCTTTTATCAGTATTAATATTTTGTTGGAAAATTTTCAAGGGTGAGTGAAAATGTTGTTATCATAGAAACAAAATCAAAAGAGATATTCAAGGTTTGTTTGTTTGTTTGTTTCTTTGAATGTGTTTATTATTATGTTAATGAGCTGAATTGAAATCAAAAGAGATCTTTTGCTTTAAGTTTTGGTGTTTGTTTCTTTAACACACATATATATATATATGTTTTGCATCTTTTTACCAGGAGGTTGATCTATTCAGAATTCAAGATCAAGTTTGTTTTTGAACAAGCTAAGATGATGATGATGTTGTTGTTGTTGTTACAATCTCAGAATATGTAGAATTAAAGTAAACATTTTTACCTTCTTTCTATTTTTGTTGTAATTGTTGTTGTTGTTGTTGGATTAGTAGTATTTGATCTCTTTTGTTTATTGTTGTTTGCAGTTTTACCTCGAAATTCTCATTCATCATCCTATCCTTACACATTTCTAATCTCCAACACAACCTTTATTCATTAGGTAACAAACAATGGTTCCTTCCTTTATCATTTTCATTTTACTACTTTCCATATTAGTTTTTGTTCATTATTCTCCAAAAAAATTGGTATATTCATTATCAAATTGATCAAATTTTGAAAAAGGAAAAAAAAAAAAAAAAAAAAGAAAAAAATTTCATTTCCTTTTTTTATTTTTTATTTTTGTGTTTGAATAATAATAATGTTAACCATAGTTAAATAGAAAAGTGATAAAGTGTAAACCAACTAACCATGGTTAGTTAACAAACATAACAGGTGTATGATACAATATTAAAACATGGACAACAACAAGAACAATAACTCCAGCTATGAAAGTTTGAAAGTTAAGAACGTATTTTTTCGTAATTACACATCTACTAATATATTTTGTTAAGCACAAATTACCAACATACTTTCAAATTTCACTGATCAATTAATACGACCGTTTAGTAGGTTACCAGTCACCCGGCGGCGAAAAATTTGCTCGCCATTCTTCAGGACCAACGATCGTTACCAATGATAACGACCGTTAAAAAAAAAAAAAAAAAACTTTAAACAAAATTTTACTTTTTTTTAAAATTTCAAAAATTTACGTTTTTTTTTAAAATTAAAAAAAATTAAATTTTACGCTTTTTTTATAAAAAATCTTACGCTTTTTTAAATAAAATTTTTAATTTAAAAAAAAATTAAAAATTTTACGTTTTTTTTTAAAAAGTTTTCGTTTTTTTAAAAAAAGTTTACGTTTTTTTAAAAATTTTACTTTTTTTTTTTTTTTTAATTTTACGTTTTTTTTTTTTTTAAAAAAATTACATTTTTTAAAATTTTGTTAAAAATTATTATTTTTTATTATTTTTTTATTTTTATGTTTTTTTAATAAAAGATTACGTTTTTTTAAAAATTTTAAAGGTTTTTTTTTTTTTTTTTTTTTTTAACTGTCAATATCATATATTAACGATCGTTAGTCCCAGAGGACTAATCGAAAGCAAATTTTTCGCCATGCGACTTGCAGAACCTACTACCAACAAGCGCACATATTAACCAGATCGAATAAATTGAAAAGATGCTACTTCATTTTGACCCCTTAACAAAATATATTACTAGACGTGCAATTACTAAAAAGACGTCAAATGACCTTTAATTTTCAATTCCCTAACCCAAATAACAACAATAGATCTCAGCAACAACAACAACCTCTTCATCCACAGATTTAGACTACAAAGGTGGCAACAGCAGAAAGGCTACGCTGATGAAACAACAACAACAATTAACAAAAGACTAAAATTACCATTGTCAATTCAATAATCACCGCCAGGGGTGATCGTCAGAATAAGGATTCCCTTACTAACTACTGGTATTAATCTCCGCCAACGCTCATCGGTTCTAAGGTAATTTTTTCATTTTACCTTGCATTTACGTTAAAAGTAATTTTATGCATTAATAATAGTATATAAAGTTATTGAAAATAATATTAAATTATTAAATAAATAATGCATGTAGACTTTGGTCATTTTATTTGGTAAGAAATTAATAAAAAGTGATAAAAGCATAATTATATCACACGTTATAAAGTTAAAGTGACCAACCAATACTTTTTTATATTTGCTAGAATAGTAATGTACTATATGTTTTAGAAAATTGTTTGACTTTTGGATGTGTGGAAACATATTTACTAGTGATATTTATTCCTGGGACTAATCGTTTTAAACCCCATTGACTCCTAGGGCTAATCCCACGTCGGAAGTTCCGAGACAAAAATCGGTAAAACCTGCTTAAAACGGGTCAACCGCTTAGACCAAGGTTTTAAGTGACCCTGTCATCCCGGTTTAAACCCCACGGTTTGGTTTATCATTTTTTTTTTTTTTTTTTTTTTTTTTTAATACAAAACCTCAAAAAATAAACTCAGAATCTCAGAGGACGACGCTTTGTAAGATGAAACTCAGAATCTGCAGCACGATGACTTTTCAAGTACGATAAACACGTAATCCCGAAGATTTATATTGTTTAGAAAATTACGCGCGCTTATATCCTCGTCCACCTTTGATTCATTGCTTAGAGTATTTAAAATGCTTCGCTTTTTTCACCGCAAAACTAATGCCGACATTACGTGTTTGACAATTAGAAACTGATGTTTGGACATCGCCATAAACCGGCCTAACCGGCCGACCCAATGGCTGAACCTCTACCGACCCAATGACTCAAGATTCTTCTCGGCCGATCACAAACCCGTTTAAAACATCGCCTTAGATTATTAAAATCAAGATATCATAGCAATAAAGTATTCATTTTCTGTGAAATTTCATTTGTATGATTGTTGAAATTGATTGTAACAAGAATTTTGTCTTTTATCCATAGAAAATGTTGTTAGTTGACCAAAGACTTTTTTGTTTTTGTAACCAAGTTACATTTTTTTTTTTTTGGTTTACAAAAACTTTTTCCTAAACTAACTTGCATAATTTTATTTTAGTTGAGAAGAGAAGACATCCTTGGTACATAAAATACACTTAATACGGTATGCCACAGCTATATTGCAAGTCAAGAAAATTATTTTTAACAAAATAGAGGTCTCATTAAATTGTTTATTGTTTTACTTCACCACATTAGTCTCAACACGATCTCAATCCGGCTATGTATCGCTTTCTTTCATATGATTTTTACTTTCGTATCACTAACTACTCATCCTTTATCTAACCACTAAACACACATACGCACACAAAATGAAAGTCAAATCCCAAACAAATTATCGTGAATAGCTAAAATGTGCTGCACTTACTTCAAAATTCGAATCAACACCCAGAAACCACCGCTACATCTCGATTTCACTTAATTTATTAAAGAGTAAATTGCAAAAAAATTCATGTTGTATAAATCAAATCGTTGTCGCAGCCCTTTTTTCGAGAAGTTGATTAGACACCCTATACATAATCGGGACATCCAAATTGAACGTTTGGACATTTATACCTTCACATTATTTTTAGAATATGCTTATCTTCAGAAGAAGATAAACGTTCAATCACCAAATTTCGAGTGTCCTAATCATTTATGAACGCCAGAAATCACCTTCCTTTTTCAAGTTCATCTTCCGAAATTGCAAATGGCGCTTATGTGAGAAACCTTTAGCGTGGACATCATCTGTCTCTAAATAAACGACTAAAATACCTTTTCCTTTAGTGTCATTTCACTGAGGTCGATTTTAGTCATTAGGCGAGACAATATCCATAACAATAGTTTCCGATGATATAAATTTTCAAAAATAAAGATTGTGTGTGAGAGATTTGATCCTAATGGAACAATTTTTGCAATTTACTTTTTAACGAGTGTTTTAAATACTTGCACAAGAGAACAATTTTGCAATTTACTTTTCCATCCAAAAGAAGTTTTTTTTTTATTTTTTTTATTTATCATTTTGTTTTGGCATGTCTCGTGAAATGAAAAAAAGAAAAGCCTTTTAATCTTATTTCGATAAAAGAAAGTTAGTGTTTAAACAGGGAATGGTTTTTTGCGCGACCGATATCGCTTTATTACACTAACTTAATAATAAGAAAAGTCTTGTTGAGTTGATGTTAAGATAACATAACAAGAGTGGCGTGGTCGCTGCGTATAACTAACCCAAGGCCAACGAAACGGCTTCATTGGCTATGATCACCAACCAGGAAGAATGACCACGTTATCTTCTACTAGCTAACCGAATCGCATGACCAGGCCACCTTTAACCTTTCAATCGTTTCGATTACGTCGACCAATCACAATTTTTATTCTCATGTGTGTATTTTTATTATTAGTGGTTTGTGATATATGTTTTATGTGAGTGAATGCGAAAAAAAAAAAAAACCGACATCACCGTAAGACGACCACAATATTACTTGCTACCATTACCATCACCCTCATGTTTTATTTACTTTTATATCTCTTTTCGCTACCATAATGAGACTAGTTTTGGTTGTGTTATGTAAATTAGGGGTGAAGAACGACTCGAACGAACCGAGACCGACCGACGGACCGAATCGGAGACGGAACGGACCGATCACATTCTATCCAGCCCCTGGCCTGAAGCTTTTGGCTAATTTACCTTCTATCCGGTCCGGACTACAAACCAACT
The DNA here is from genome assembly GCA_022545495.1 of Chrysanthemum lavandulifolium. Classification (NCBI taxonomy): domain Eukaryota; kingdom Viridiplantae; phylum Streptophyta; class Magnoliopsida; order Asterales; family Asteraceae; genus Chrysanthemum; species Chrysanthemum lavandulifolium. The sequence goes on from CM040240.1 coordinate 286,247,725, forward strand.
ATTTTAATTATGGACCCGGACCGACGCCCTCAATCTGTGCTTTTACCTAATTCGATCCTCGATCTCGACTTGCACTTGGCCTCGATCCGGACCAATGCTCACCCTAAATAAATCTTGTAAAGTTGTCATTTTAGACATGGTCCCTATAGCTATATGCAAGTGTGGAACAAGGACAGCAAAGAGTCATCCTATCTATCCAACCACGTGTGATTACATAACCCCTAATCCAATCATCTCCACCGTTCATTCCCACTCACCTCTACTCAGATCTTGACACGTGTCCCTCAACTTAAAGACAAATCTCCATTTCATCCTACGGCCAGATCTTGCCCTACACCTTTATACTTGTCGCCGCTGCCCATTTTAGCATCATTTCCAACTTTTTTATAAAAAGTAATCACTAAAATATTATTAAAAAAAAAAAAAAAAAGAAATTTAGAAACAACCACCTCTTTTTATGGCTTGACACATAAACCAAACTATTCCACAACAACCCTTTTATTTTCTATTATCTTCTGATCCACGTCGTTCATGTTAGATCATGCCGCTTCAAAGCTTCATCCTGCTCAAATCGATAACGATAAACGCCTTCACTTTCAAAGTTATAGAGTCTTCACTCTGGTTATAAAAGCTACACGGCAAATTAGCCAAACTAGAAGGGTGCTTTTTGAAGTTTACTTAAATAAAAACAAGAACCTCTTTTAAGGCTTGACATATAACCAAACTACTTCACAACAACCTTTTCATTTCTATATATTTTTTTTCAAACACTTTCATAACTACCTTCTTATTGCTAAAATCGTCTATGCTTGCTTTCAAAGCTTCATCTATACTGTCACCGACACGATATCATGCGCTAAAGTTTTCACAAACTTTCGAAATTGTAAAGCTACACGCATAATTTAGCCAAACTAGAAGGGTAGTTTTGGAGTTTACTCAAATAAAAGAAAACAACTTCCTCTTTTTAAGGCTTGACCAAAAATCAAAAACTTCATTTCCTATATTTTCTTCTCTGAATCACATCTTTCAAAAGGGTACTTTGGTAATTTCACAACCCACTTTTACTTTTTTTTTCACCCATACCTGTCTTTTTTTGTTTTTACTTTCTTTTTTTAATACAACTTTATTCTATCAAAAGTCGTAATATAACAATAGTCCATAACTATAAACTGTTTTTTATTTTTTAAACTTTTATAAACTTTTTTTTTTTGGGAGGAATTGTGAGAGTACTACAATTGGTATGAAGGGTGGTCATCAAAGCAACGGTGATAACAAGAGAAATAATAATCATAAGAACAATAATGGTGGTAACGGGTCAGGAGGGTCATCAGAAACCGGCGCGAAATCATCATCAGGAAATGACATGATGGTTTGGCCACCTAAATTCGCTTATCGGGTTAACGAATAAAGAAAGAAGAAGATTTCTTAGCGATTAAAGGGTCTAAACTTCCTCAAAGGCCGAAAAACGCTAAGTTCATCCAACGAACCATCAATGTACGTTTTCGATTACTACGATTTTTTTGTTAGATGAAATTATATCTGCCCAGTTTTAGGTGAGAACTTTAGTAGTACTATATTAATGTCATGACAATGATTTATATATCCAAAGTTTGCATAATATGTCACATTGCATTCCTTATTATTTTCACGGTACCACTATCCTTGTATGTAACGTTCTTCCTAACGCAATATGTCCACATTACTATTTTTATAACTCTGTGTCATATTATGACATTCAAAGTAGACACTTGTTATAAGACTCCGAGTATGAGTAATTGTTGGAAATGTATATATTTACAACACGTAAATGTCCTGATTCGAACTCGCGACTACTTGGATTGCACACTTTACGATGAGACTCGATGTTTAAATAATTAATATAAAATATTATGTTTAATTATTAAATTATTAATAAACCACTTAACTACAGCGATATGTACTTATCTCTGTAGTGACTATCTCACGTTAAATGTCAACGGATACGAAGAAAGTTAACGAGCCAAGAGAAGGTTTAAGGAACACTCTTTTGGCTTGTTTGTCGAAACTATGGAATCCCACATCTAAAACCATAGTAACTCTGACATCTACTATGCTGCCTATAAATACATTCCTCAGATTCATCCTTTCGTACACCGTGATTTCAACAGGCCAAACTTCTTCTTTCTTCCCTTTGTCTTGGTCGATTTGTTGAATCCCATTGTGCGGATTTACGAGTGACCTTGAGCATAACTAAGATGTTTGGTTATTCTATCGCGATCAAGAACCAGCATTCGTGATCGAATCGCTAATAAGACGCGGTATGACAATGCTAACGGTTGTAAGACATTATTCTTACACCAACAAGTACTTCTTTGGTTTTCTTTGCTCGAGGCTGGTTTACTGCTCGTGGATTTGATATTCGAAGAGCAGACGTTACGCTTACTTCTCGCTTAATTAATTTATTTGTTATGATCTTAAGCCTTGCACGCTTACCTTGACGTCTTTATGTTTTATTATATTTTATATATCATAAACTCATCGATTGGCATCACGAGCCTCAGATAACAAGTAATTAATTATCAAACACATAATTAAAATAAACATGAATGTGTTATTATTTGTATGCTTAGATCTAGGGTTCGCTTAACCTAAACCCTAATTGAGGGGGGGCTTTTATTATGCGCCTAATTAGGTTTTGTAAACTATTGTTTTAATTGGATTAGAAACCCAAAGATGCATACAACTTTATGATGCGCGTAACTTTGATTTAATTGCATTAATTGTTATGTGTCAATTTTATGTCCATGATAATTACATGCATGTTTTATCATGGATCTTCTTTATTGTATGTCTTTCAAGTGTTAAGTGATATACACTAATTTTGATAGATCTAAAATTGGGAAGACCTCAATATATATTAATTGGTTAATTAATAAGATTTATCTAAAACCGCTTTACGCTATGTGGCTATTTGATATGCATGACTTTATTTGTTATGCATTTATTGTTTATTTGTTTATATTTTTTAAATACTTGCTTGTTTGTGTTTTGTAACAAGCGGTATTTTACAAGAAAAATAAACCATCTAAACAATGGTGAAACATGTAATTTTTTAAGAATAGTAATCATAATCGCTTAATCGATTGACGACTTTGGTACAACGACCGAATCCGCCTCACCCATGAGAACGAATCCAATAAAAGTGGGTTTAAAGAAGCGCAGACAACACATCGAATTGACGTTTCAAGGCCGTGCTTTAAGACGCATCGTCCTCTGCGCCTGAAGTTCGGAAAGTGAGCTACTTAAAGCCATTAAATGCAAGCTCATCTTAATGGCTAATTAGCTTTAATCCATGCCACTTGGTGGTAATTATCCAAACACTAAGTGTTTACACTTATGCAAAAGTACGGTGATAATGGATGATAATTAACACTAAATTCCTTGATTGGTGAAACCAATACTCAATTAAAGTTTGATGATGAAAAACTTAAACATTAAAACAAGATATAAATGTTTTAAATAAAACTATGTTACTAAGATGAATGCATGACATCTTTGTACATATTGATTTTACATCAAACTATTACCCTTTAATTTAAGTTATATGCCATCCAACGAAAACTAAACACCTAAGATTATTTTTTTATTTGCGGAGACCGTGACTTAGATCAGTAATCAAAGTGGTAAAATGTCCACGTGTCGTGAGAACTGCATGGACGATTTTGCGCTTTCTTAAGTCGACAACTTAATTGAGTTTTAGTAGTTTAACCTGCAACTCAAGGCATAAGATGGGATAAAACATGTTTACATGGTAATTGAAATTGGCTATATGTAAATCCCATAAATCTAGGAATTGCAATTGAATTGGAAATCGAGCACAAGCTCTACCATTTTGTATAAGGTTCATTACTAGCGCATCAACTGGATGCATGAGATTATGACAATTTGGATCCTAGTTTTTCGTTGAAAATTAAATGGTTATATGCTTATGAACCATGGGTAATTAATTTTCTTGAAAAAGGTTAATTATCTAAAAATACTAAATTGAATTTTGTAATTCTTTTCAATGTATAATTGCAACATTTAACCGTAAACAAAGTTTAGTCTTTGATCAAGAATTGCTCCATTCTCGCTTTCAAACAAATGTTTGATCGAGAATACCCATCGAAAAGACAAACGAAGTCTCTTTCCATGGGAAAGATTAGACTCAATCCTATTCCTTTTCATGAATGAGAAAGGTATAATAGAACGCTTTGAATTGTCTAAATTCTAATGTAACTCATAGAATGAATTGCACGCCATATTTTCCATAAAGATTTCATTACCTTCATTAGGTGAATGAATCCTTTTGTAACAAAACATGAATGTTGGTTAATCGAAAAACATGTATACGAGTTACTAAATTAGAAGCTAGACTAATTATCAAAAATTGGTAAAAGGAAAACTAGCTTAATTTATCTAGTTGTTTTACTTTAACCTTTAAAGGTGCTACATACCAAGATTATGGGGATGTAAGTAGATCATAATGAAGAAATTGGACACCCAATTTTTCAAGTTAATAACTTTGATGGATAACCCATCATTCATAGAGTAGAATACACCTTTAAGACTTAGTAATGATTACGTATGGTTCTTAAAGGTGTAGGAAAGTAAAAAGCAAGCAAGTTGTTTTAATCGGTTATGCAACACTTACAACGTTGTCGATTCGCGAGTGGGAGCATTTGTGTTGGCATTATCGAATAAGAAGTTGTTTTAATGATTTCTAATTCAAATGGAGCTACAAGCCTTATTTCCTCGTGTAGTAACCTGCATTATCTTCAAAGATTATTTCCAATTGTAGACACTTATGTTTTAAGGATAGTCGGTACGCTTCCTTACTAATCAATATAGTCCTACATCTACTTGTTATATCTATGACACAAATCATATTAATCAAATAAACGAACGTGTATCGTGTTGTTTATCCGCCATATGATGGTGTTCCATGCATGCCGGAGAAATCTTTATTGCGCAAGGTGACAACACATATAAATATGATTCTCTCGACCGCGAAGGTAAGAGAGTAACGCTCCAATAGAATTATACATTTAAATATGTATGATTGCCGTGACAAGAACATGTGTCAAGATGATAACAAAGACTACTTTTATTTTAAATATTTATGTTCTTCAATATTTAAGAAACACTTGTAGTTACAATTTATGTCATGCGAGAACGTGAACTAGATTGAGCCCAAGGTAAAATATCCACGTGTCGTGAGAACGAGCATGGATGATTTTGCGCTTTACGCTGAACATTTCATGGAATAACATAATTAAATGAAGTAATCTAATACTACTTTGAATTTAAGTATTACGTTGAATGACTTAAATATATGTAGTCAATATTAACTTGAAATATTAATTGAAACCCGAAAGGGTGTTCATAATTACTTTATTATAAATGTTTATGATTTTGTAAAATCACAAACATGAAGTCTTTTAATACAAGACTTATAATATAAAGTAAGACGTTAACTTGCTATGTTTTAAGACATATGCATGAAGTCAATGAGAGTGATCAATGACTTATAACGCATGATGGGATTATAATCGATATGTCTTTTGACTTGGTCAAAAATACTTGTGTTATAATACATGCAATTGACTTGGTAATTCTATTGTACCATTAAGTTTTACTTTGTTGGTAAATAGATGAGCCAAAGAAGTATGGTTATCTTAAATATCGTTAGATTATCTTACAATATTAATTCTAATGAAATACCATAGTTTTATGGTATGTTCGCCAAGAATCAAATTCTATTGGCATGTTCGATTCAAGATAACTATAGTTTCTTCCAAAAGTTATCAAGGTTAGTAGATTGAGTATAGATTGAATATACTCAATAAGACTCCAACCCAGAAGATTGATAAGACACACCATTTGTTTATGGAATGTGATGAATCACATTAAGTCTTATAAATGAAGTTCTCAATTTGTTAAACTACGTATAGTGAGTTGTAACAAACCTGATGTCGAACTATCAATGTGTTTTGTAATATCCCAAAAGAGAACAATGTATTGTTACTTCACTTTGCTAAACTATTTAAAGGTAATCTTTAAATTGTTAAAGGCAAAGTGGGAGTTTTGTTTAGATCTTGAAAGATTGAATTACAAAATGCATAATCTTCTAAAATGCACTAGCAAGTATCATGACGAGGCTAAACATGAAATGATAACCTTAATATGATGGAATTGTCATTCATAGATCCGCAAGGATATCTCGAGATATTTAATATGTCGAGGAATATGAGTTCTGAGATCATGGTAAGCTCTGTTAATCATAATGATAAATTTACCAAATGTTGTATTGTGGTAAATCAACCATACTATGAATGTGAGATGTCGTCCATGAGATAATCAACTTTAGATATTTGGTTTATCTTAACGAAGTTTCTTCAAAGAATGAAAACCCTAGTGGTTTAAATCTTTGTAGGAATCATATGGAAAATATTAACGTGATTTAATGCATGTCTCAGTGATAATAATATTAATCATATTTAAGCAATTAACTATGATTGAATATTCTTTACTAGATACATTAAATAGAAGTATAAAGATTATAATTGTCATACTTAGTTTCATTGATGTGAAATTTTGACAATGAATATCAAAACTCTTTGTTTTGGAATTACTTTTAGGACTATAAGTAATGCAAAGGAGTTTTATGAATTCAAATAATCTTTGAATATATATTAAACCCGCAAGAATCCATGAATGGATATATGCATGCATCTAGAGATGATTCTTATGCTTAAAATTAAATCCATGTTTGATTTAATAATTAAAATAAGATAGCCGTAAGTATTCCCGAAAAGCTTAGTGAGTATTATTTTTAAATCTTATATTGTATGGCAACTACATTCCACCTAAATTAAGTTTTAGTTGAGAATGAAACTGCTTGTAAGATTTGGAAAATAAAATATAACCTCGAATATATATATGTTTATTATTATAAACATATGCGGTAGAACAACGAGTCTAATGTAACATGATAAAGTACATATCTTTGACAAGATAGTATATGAATGAGATCTTAAAGTCTCAATCTTGAAGATTCATCATGAACATCATGCCGAGCATAGTGTCATTGTATCATGTTTGATTACAAGATGATTTAACAACATTGTAATATTTATGTTTGGATTTAGAATCGCATTCCAGCACACCGAGTTAAGCCTCATTCTATACAACAAATTGTTGTAATTGTCATAGTCAACACTCTTGAGGTTTGTATGCGACACCAAACAAATAAATATTCAAAGTTCACGGATGTTTAAAGAGCATATCGTAAGACATTAACGATGTCGGGTATAATCGAGACTGACACTCAATTCTAGCCAGTAAGGATCGGTGATGACCATATTGACGAGTTATGCTCAATTAAGTAAGCACAACAGCATTATACATTAAAGAACGTAGATCACTTTAAACTTTAAAAGTTTTGAAAGATGATTGTCATATAAAGGTGGTTCGAGGTTATCACGCACCTTATGGAATGACATGATAATATCAAGATATGTAACACATACATACAAAATTCAATTATTGAATTTTTGAAATAAGTATTCTCAAAATTCTTGTAGATCAAAGTTAGTTGAAATTATCTCTTGTCAGCAAGTACGAGTAGCATGACTTGTGGCAAAATTCATTAACCGAGAATTATCATGCATTGATTCTATTTAAGATTCGGATAAAGGATGTTAAACAATTATTATTTATAATGAATTAAAGTACCGTATACATTTAATTTCATTTATAATATTGTGTCCTCTGTTTGCATGTTTAAATCCATTAATAACTAAGGTTATTCTAAATAGTCCGCTGTCGATCAACAACATGAGAACGATATCGACCAAGCACAATCTGAAGTATTGGTTAGAATATACTTGAAAGTATATTGATGCGCAGCACGACTAATTTCGAGATGATATTCAACGAATCAAGTATATGACTTATCCCACGCACACGACGATACTTTACTGATCATTGTCATTAAGTATATCAGCTGATATTTATCCTCGACTTGAGATACAAGAGATATGTCATGGATGTAGTGCATTTTGTGAAACAATCTAACGCTATCCGTGGCGGTAGTTATAAGGGTTGTTTTTCGAGAGTGTTGCGAAATTTATGATTTACTTGTAGTCAAAGCGGATTTGTTCGCCTTCAATTTATTTTGAAGTATATTCTTGGGCCCTCGTAGGGTTGTTAAGATGTTTGCGTAAAATGCACAGTGTACGGAATATGTTCGGAAAATTGGTAATCTTGATCAATCACATAAAGCGAGAAGCAGAATAGTTAATTAAGAAATAAGTGAGATCATATTCTTATTAACATGGTATTACAAACAAAGGATGAATATGATGATGAATCATGGCTTGGTTTCTCAGAAAACCATACGAGTTGTATCGGGCATTGGCGTGTTGCGGGCAACTAATGTCATTTCCGTTTTGTAAACATATCCAGTGGGGTGTTGAAATGTATATATTTACAAAACGTAAATGTCCGGACCGAACTCGGACCAGGGACGCACCTTTCGTAGGGACTCGATGTTTAAATAATTAATATAAAATATTATGTTTAATTATTAAATTTAATGATTAAAAACAAATCGGTGGACTATCGATTTAAATGTCCGGGAATGAAGAAAAGACCAGGCCAAGAGAAGGTTTAAGGAACACTCTTTTGGGCTTGTTTTTGGCCGAAACTATGGAATCCCATGGAAACCTAAAACTTGACATCTACCTAACTATAAATCTTCCCTTGATTCATCCTTTTGCCCTGATTTCAATAGGAAACTTCTTCTTTTTTCCCTTTTGTTTGGTCGACGGTGAATCCCATTGTTGGGTTTGGTCCTGACATAACAAGATGTTTGGTTATTTATTGTGATCGAACTAGCCGTTATCGAATCGGGCAAAAGCGATTGCTAAAGAACGGGTTTAAAGACTTATTTTACACCAATAAGTTTCTTTGGTTTTCTTTTTCGAGGGTGGTTTTACTTTGCTGGGGATTGATATTCGCAAAGTGCCGTTACTTCTTTCGTTAATTAATTTTTTTATGATCCAAACCCCGTGTTCTTTCTTGATGTCTTTTAGTTTTATTATATTTTATATATCCTAAACTCATCAGAATGTATATTTTAAGGTCAAATTGGCAACCTTTTTGTTTTGTTTTTGACGTGTGAATCAATTTGGTAAACTAGGTTATGACTATTGTTGTTTTATATTTGCGAATAGTTGGTTTGCCCCGGTGGATGGCTGTGTGATCTAACATTGGAACGATACGAAGTCAAAGAAGAAGATCACAAAGAAGGTATTGTTAGTCTATATGATTGTCGTGTTTACTCAAAATGTAATAAAAAACACTATCGTTGTAACTAAGATTCTATACTTTGCTTACAGAGACCGAGAGGATTAAAAGCGATGGGAAGCATTGAGTCGGAATCAGAATAAAGTGTATGTAGTGGCTTTTGTTTTAGTATGTATAACAATGGAAACAAATGGTCTTGTAGCTTATATAAATTTCATTTGATTTGGTATGCTATCTACATAAGTTACTATTAGACATTTGTTTTTAGGTAAGTAGTAGGAGGAGATTGATTGAGCTTTATTTAGTATTTTCATCAATTTTTCCATCTTTAGTACATTGGTTATCTTTAAATGTAGACAAGCTGAGGTTATGTTATAACCAAACAATCGAAAAGTACTCTCATTTCCTTATTTTACAGTCATGCTCTTTTTCCACCCGATCGAAAATTCAAAGTGTCTAATGTGCATGTTGATGAACATTAGGGAAAAGAAAAAACTAAAGTAATTAATCAAAGTGAAAGAGTCTATAAACAAGTAATAGATCAAAACCAAACATCGAAATTTCATGACCATATTCATTTTGGAAAAATCATTAATTTTGTACCGATCGATGTGGTTCACAAAATCACGGGACATCGAAGATGTCCTTAGGTCCCTTGGGTGTTGTGTGCAGAACTCTTACATCAAGTGCTTTGCTAGTCTCTACATTTGGTTGGGTTTTTTCTAATGGCTAAAAGTTATTAATCCAACGTAACTCTACATTTGAAAATGGAAGAGGCATTCATTGGCTCCTTAGACAACTTTGCTGTGTAGTTTTGTTTAGGACACACACACGATAAACGTCCAGTTGCGGTTTCACATATGTTGCTGGTTTTTCTGCACAATGGGTTGATGGGTCGGCGCTTGAGCGTTATGTAAGTAACAAAATACAAATTAACCAACTCGGATACATGATAACTTGATCTTGAAGAATTCATCCAATTTGGGACCAATCATACATACTATATATTGAACATAATACCATTTCAACCATACATATCTGCCACTAAAGCAGTCGGGTTACGACAAAAATAATGATGACAAACTAGTTCGGTCCAAAATATTGTGATCTTAAACGAAATACTACAATAAGACTCTTGGTTTAAATCGCTCCCAATCGCATGTTACAAAAAGCAAAACGGAAATAACAAGATACAAAAACCAGTCACTCAAAACTACACTAATCATAAATAAATTCATTGAAAGCAACACTAATCCTAACTTTGCTACCTAACAAAAAGAAAGTATATGTCGGCAGCTTTTTTTTCAGACTAGTTTTTTCATGGAGAAGGAATTTTTGTTGATGCTGTGGATTGAAGACAGCGTGTTGGGGTACATGATAAAATTTGGAATCAATCCATCAGTCATAACCGACGATGTTGGTTTTATGTAAAACACCACTTTTCTAGGTTTGTAAACAAAACGCATACCTTCCATTGCCACCGCTTGCTCTTTATTAATATATCTCAGTCTTTATTCCAACAACCCATAACTTCTATGTAACAGCCATAAGGAATGTCTTCTGTATCAATCTGACAGTGTGGCACCCATTGTTTCTGCTTCAATACCCAAACCTCCATGGTCCTACCTACACATATCCAACTTCACCATTTAGATCAACCAATTGATCGTATGTACAACTAGAGTTTCTCCATAAATCATACATTCTTTTGGGAGAATCAATCAACCCAAATTCCTCTTCTTCTCATACGAACCATATTACGTGCCTTCCACCATCTTCGGTTTTGATGCCAAGATAACTAACCAACCAATGCAAATAACCATTAGCAAATATGGCATTACCTGTTATTGGATAAGATGGGACTTGGGGTATTTCTCGCCATGAGTTTGTGCTAAATACATGCACCATTGTGCATAGTTTTTCCTAACCATGTCAGGGTTATTAATTGGTGCACCCTCTTTCAGAAAAACACACACCATCTTCAAAGTGTTAGTGGAAGTATCAAAACTAAGCCCGCAAGACTCTCTGAACATCCAGCGATAGGAAGAGGTGGAAGCTAGTAACATCTCTTTCCTTAGAGGATGGACCACAACCAACGTGGTGACTACATTATTCTGATCTTGTGACAAACACATCAGCCCATTGCAAGAACCTCGGACTTGAATTCTCACATTTGAAGATTTAGAGAAAGGTTTCTTGTTTAAATATCTCCAAAGCGGGCCCTCTTTCGGTTCCAAGACATAATGAGTAGTTGCAGGTTGTTTAGATTCGATGACATGGAAACATAGGCTGCGGTTGTTCTATCACGAGAAAGATGTTGATGGTACAAGATGGGTGTTGGTTCTTCTACAACCTCGCTTGTCATGAATTATCACAAGGTAACGATCATCAATGTAGTTACACCATACTTTTGATACGCACTGGATTGAGCCAAACATTTAACGGTACTCTTGAGAAGATGTTAAATATGATATTTGAAGGTAATCTGTCCATGAAGGAACTGCTTAATATAAACAACTATGATTAGGTGGTGATATATATGCCGCTCAAAAAAGGTAGTGATATATATACCGAAAAGCAGCTATCATTAAAAAACAATTCGATTCCTAATTTAATAGGAAAGCAGGTTATATTAGATGAAATATATATGAGAAATTTGTAAATAACGAAATTTGTAAACTGTAATCTTGCTTTTGAAAGACATTTAAAGTATCAATATGACATGCTGCCATGGATGTTATTTGGTTGCACGAGTTATGAACCATTGGAATTTGCTTTAATTTAAGAACGGGCTAGAAAGTCGAATCCATAAGTTTATTTCATACAACTGTAATGAAAATTCAATTTTGTTAGAGAGGAATTTAGACAAAACACAGTGAAAGTTTAAGGCAAAACATATAAGAGAAGTAGAGAACTATACATCTTGAAAGATACTAGTAAACTGTGAACATTAAGCCTTTCTCATTTACAACAAAAGGAGCAAAAACATAAATTCCGACATCTCAGTACATTAAATATGCAAGATACATGTTCATCATATGAAATTTGCAGCCTTTCTTTTGGTATGAACAGGTATACTCCTATTTTTGCTATCTGAGATCTGAAATCCGTTTTTTCTACCTGTGATTGTTAGAATTAGGATTCGTTATGGAACCAATTTATGAAGGCTCACTTATATTCCACCAAACAATAAAATTCGCTATTATGCAAACTATATAACTATGCAGGGAAAAAACATATTGAAACAGCAAAAAACCTACTATCTATATACTGAAAGCATGTATCTAGATCAAGTGCTTGCTTATAACTATATATTACACTCTCTTAATAGGCTGCATTTATGTGAAGCACACAAACACGTCCAAACCTTAGAAGTTAGAACAGACATGGAAGAAACAAAAAGCTAAAACCTGAATATCTCTATAACAAAAGCACAACATACATTTGTAGGTTTTAGGTTTATTTTAAAAGCCAACAACCGACCGAACTGGCTCTTGGTGGTTTGTCGGAGCGACATGTACTGGCCTGTTGTTCAGTTTAAGCTTTACTTAAACCGAATCTATCGTTAACCTAAGAATTTTGAGAAAATATGGCCTGAGCGAACCGTGTACAGCTCCTAGCTCCAACCTGACTTCAAGCTCATGTTGCTACATATGATTCCTACCACGTTTGGATTTTATACCTCTCTTTCACCCATTCAGTATTTCCTTCCATGCCTTATATACGTTGGATATGGAGGTGTGACATTTCGTTTACATAAAAGTGACGACTCTTCCGATGGAGAAGCTTGTGAACTTAAAGTTGGTCTTTTAGTCTTATAAAAGGATGCAATTATTATTCCAAACTTTAAATTATATGGCATATGTTGGAATTAAATATTTACATATCCAAATAAATAATCACAAAACATCAAAGTAAGAATGCTAAGTCAGTACAGTGATTTATTAATGAACAATTAATTAATATAAAAGAATATCGTCTTTTCCGATTCAGCGAACAAGAATCAAATCCACAAACTAGCAACGGATGAACCTAATTTGATTTAGTTAGGATTATGTGAATTACACTACTGTTTGTAATTCAATAAGATAATAACAGTATGTTATTACTATGTTCTTGTACACGTACTAAACCCGAGATTAAAGTAACGCTAGTTTTATCAAACAAATAACTTGATGTTTGGAAAAATGTGTCGACACCTTAGGGGTGGTCGTGGTTTTGAGACAAGAAACACACACAAAACAATTTTTGGGTTTGTTTATGGCCGAGATGGAAAAATAAAACCCGGCCTTGTTTATATCCCAAAGAAACTTGGTAACAATTTGGTTTTTCTTTCCTTGTTTTTGGTCCCTAGGCCCGATCGGTTAAGGGAATCCCGGGATTCCGGAACCTTCCCAACTTTTGCAATTTAGTCCTTTCTATAAACTTTAACCAGTTAGTCCATTACATTAATTACTTAACGTCCGTTGGTTATTTCGTTTAATAAATAAATAAATACAACATTTATATTTAATTATTAACTTTAAATTCTCATACGTAAAGTGTAATCCCATAGTCTCGAATTCGATCCTAACTCCGCCTACTAATTTATATCCATAAAACCAATGAAACCCAACTTGGATATTCTTAATAGGTGATCACATTCTTACGCCTAGCAAACCGATGCCTCAGTACAACCTCGAGCAAGGCTCCTGGAAAACCTTTTAATGATTTCGAATTATTATCCTTTTGTTTCTAATACCACGTTAAATAAAGATATGGAATTAAGTCATTCTTTATATAACTATTTTCCTTCGTTTGTGTGATTGACCAAGATTAAATCATCAAACATATTTAGGGGAGATTTGGGTCACCCAAACATCTTCCAACCCTACGAGGGGCCAAAGGGTAAATTAAACTCCAAATAAATTTGAAGGAACAAATTCTATTTTGACTACAAGAATAACCCACAAACTTTGTAACATTTTTTAAAACCAACCTTATGACTACCATTCTTATAACGTTAATTGTTCCAAATGCACTACATTCATGAACTTATCCGGTATCTCAAGGCCAGGGATAACTATTCATAATTTACTTATAACAATATCCAAAAGTAAATTATGGAGTTATAAGTCCTTATTCAATTCATTGAATATCATCCGAAATTGGTATGCATTCTCATCAATATACTTTCAAGTATATTGTACCACATCTCCAGTTTGTCTTAGTTTAATGATACTCCCTATATTAATCGACAATGGGACATTTAGAATAACTTTCGATTACTCACGGATTAAAAATGCAAATATAGGACAACAATATTATAAATGAAAATAAACATAATCCAAACTTTATTTCATCAAAATAATAAATGTTTTACAATATCCTTTATCCAAATACTAATCACGTTATGCATGAAACTATTAGCTTAAAGTCCAATTCCATTGGCAAGTCCTACAAGCTTGTTTTTAGCTAAAGCCTTAGTGAACGGATCCTAAGTTATCATCCGGAACTTCGGAATTTATTTCACCTTCCGGACTTGTTCCCGAACATAGTGATACTTCCAAAAATGTCGGTCCCTTTATTCCGGGTTCATTGGCAAATATGATTCTGGAATTGTCACAATACATATCAATTGGCGATTCAATTCAAGGAAATTTCAAAAAATTTTTTGAAATTTTTCCAAAACCCAAATTTAAAATTTTTTTTTTTTTTTTAAAAAATTTTTTTTTTTTTTTTTTTTAAACCAAAAATTTTTTTTTTTTTAAAAATTTTTTTTTTTTTTTAAAAAATTTTTTTTTAAATTTTAAAAATTAAATTTTTTTTTTTTTTTTAAAAAAAACAATTTTAAAAATTTAATTTTTTAAAGGGGTTTAAATTTTTAAAAAAAAAAAAAAAATTTTAAAAAAAATTTTTTTTAAAAAAAAAAAAGAACCCCCAAAAAATTTTTTTTTTTTTAATTTTTAAATTAAATTAAAAATTTTTTTAAAAAAAAATTTTTTTTAAAAAAAAAAAACCCCAAAAAAAATTTTGGGGAAAATTTTTTTTTTTTTAAAAAAATTTCCCAAAAAAAATTTTTTAATTTTTTTTTTAAAAAAATTTTTAAAAAAAATTTTTAAAAAAACCCAAAAAATTTTTTTTTGGGGGAAATTTTAAAACCCCAAAAAAGGGGGAAAAAAAAATTTCGGGTTTTAAATTTTAAAAAAAAAATTTTTTTTTTAAATTACTTTGCCTTCGGTTAAAGATTATAACTATCCATCATGCATGGTAGCTTCATTTTACTATCCGAAACCGAATCGTACTTAGCGGGTAATCGGACACGCGGCATTGAATGAAGCGTTACCCGCGGTTCGTAATTGCTAACCATTTAAAAAATTAATCGAATCGAATTTATGAACAATAACATAAATTATAATGCAATATGTCATTGTAGTAAAATTAAATAACAATGAAGATATTAGAGTCATAATAATATTGTCATGTCGCAATAAAACATTCAAATTATCATACGTAACAAAATAACTAATACTATTTATTCGACGCTTATAGCTACTTATCACTTTAATTATATAAAATCCATTAACGCAGAATTATCACATTAGATAAGAAAAATATTTTATATGATAAAAGTAGTGCAATAATATAGTTGATACTTATACATTTTTACGAATTCGCTTATCAAACCATACGTATATTAATCGCGTTCGGTTCGGATGAATCATGATAACTATAATTAAAAATCGAACCGAATCGCATAAGTCGGTTTTTCCAGCTTCGGTTTTTCGGTTTTGGTTTCTTCTTACATTTGCTTTGGATTGAACGGATCGGCTTGGTTCAATCGGTTTCTGATTTTTGAACACCCCTATCATTTATTAATCGAGCTCGAGCTTTACATACAATGCTCGATTATGCTCACGAGCCTAAACAACACTAGGATATTTTAAGTATTAAACATATATAAAACGTTATGCATTTGTATTATAGGCGAGCTTATAAACGAGTTTAATAACAAGCTTATTAAGGAGCTTAAAATAGATATATTACGAGACGAGCTTCAGCCAAGCTTTAGATTTTCATTGCCAAATCGTATAAACGAGCCGAGCCCGAGCTTATATAACATATCACGAGCTGAGCTCGAGCTTAAAAAATAAGGCTCGAAACGAGCCGAGCTTGAGCTCTGACAAGCTCGGGCTCGGCTTGACTCTCTACCCCTAACACCTTCATCAGATAAAAAGATGTACAATATTCATATTGCAAGCGGTATAAATACAAAAATATACGGCTTAAATTACATTTTTGTGACACATTCGTCAAATCCACCATCGGCTTTGTACTAGATTAATGTAGGGCTCATAACTTTATAAGTAAGATTTCACTTTATAGTGAAACTTTCGGTTTCGTAGACAACTCTAGACAAGTACTTGTTGAAAATTTTGCCAATGTCGCGTAGCTTAATTGGCAATTAAGGGAGGCATTTCTGCACCTACCATAAGATCACGGGTTTGATCTTCTAAGACTCTCACGTACCATAAACACGAAATGAGCTACGATACTCTCACATTTAGATTCAACCGCTTGAAAATTTTTCTTATAAGTTTATAAATAAAGCCGTTATGTCTGTGGCAAGCGTACAACATTGTTGGCGTTTCGAAAATGAAGAACATAACGTAATTTGATCAAAGAAAACCGAAAAAAGTATAGTTTACGATAATAAAAAGTAAAAAAGAAAGAGTAGCAATAATGAAGATTCCGTCAAGTTAGGTCACGGACTGGAAAGTTACAAATCATATTAGTAACTTTTTTACTTTTAACCTTTACATAGATGTTGGGGTAAATTATTTGAAGAGCAAAGTACGTAAGTAGAGTGGTGAACGTGTACAAAACATCTCATCCGTTGGATTATAATAAACCAACGACCACATATATATTATACGTAGGCCTAAACTTAGACCTTTGATCTAAAATTTATTTAAAAACACTTGGCAAGATCTTGACGACTGCAGACAAGGACCCGCTTATTTTACAACCCGTCAAGATCTTGACAAATGTTTTTAGGTCTATTTTTAGGTTCAAGTTTAAGCCTATGTATCATTTCTCAAAATAAAAAATAAACCTGAGAGACTATTTAAACGCCTTCCTTACCAAATCACACACAACACAACACAACAAAAAATAAAATAAAATTATCATCCTTCTTTTATCAGTATTAATATTTTGTTGGAAAATTTTCAAGGGTGAGTGAAAATGTTGTTATCATAGAAACAAAATCAAAAGAGATATTCAAGGTTTGTTTGTTTGTTTGTTTCTTTGAATGTGTTTATTATTATGTTAATGAGCTGAATTGAAATCAAAAGAGATCTTTTGCTTTAAGTTTTGGTGTTTGTTTCTTTAACACACATATATATATATATGTTTTGCATCTTTTTACCAGGAGGTTGATCTATTCAGAATTCAAGATCAAGTTTGTTTTTGAACAAGCTAAGATGATGATGATGTTGTTGTTGTTGTTACAATCTCAGAATATGTAGAATTAAAGTAAACATTTTTACCTTCTTTCTATTTTTGTTGTAATTGTTGTTGTTGTTGTTGGATTAGTAGTATTTGATCTCTTTGTTTATTGTTGTTTGCAGTTTTACCTCGAAATTCTCATTCATCATCCTATCCTTACACATTTCTAATCTCCAACACAACCTTTATTCATTAGGTAACAAACAATGGTTCCTTCCTTTATCATTTTCATTTTACTACTTTCCATATTAGTTTTTGTTCATTATTCTCCAAAAAATTGGTATATTCATTATCAAATTGATCAAATTTTGAAAAAAAAAAAAAAAAAAAAGAAAAAATTTCATTTCCTTTTTTTATTTTTTATTTTGTGTTTGAATAATAATAATGTTAACCATAGTTAAATAGAAAAGTGATAAAGTGTGTAAACCAACTAACCATGGTTAGTTAACAAACATAACAGGTGTATGATACAATATTAAAACATGGACAACAACAAGAACAATAACCCAAGGTGAAAGTTGAAAGACTGAACGTCTTTTTCGTTCTTACACATCAGGTATAATATATTTTGTTAATTGAAAATTGTTAACATACTTTCAAATTTCACTGATCTGTTAATACGACCATTTAGTGGGTTACCGTGTCACCTTGGCGAAAAATTTGCTCGATTAGTCCTCTTCTGACTAACGATCGTTAAACTAGATGATAACGACCGTTAAAAAAAAAAAAAACTTTAAACAAAATTTTACTTTTTTTAAAATTTCAAAAATTTACGTTTTTTTTTAAAATTAAAAAAAATTAAATTTTACGCTTTTTTTATAAAAAATCTTACGCTTTTTAAATAAAAATTTTAATTTAAAAAAAATTAAAAAATTTTACGTTTTTTTTTTAAAAAGTTTTCGTTTTTTTTAAAAAAAGTTTACGTTTTTTTAAAAATTTTTACTTTTTTTTTTTTTTTTTAATTTTACGTTTTTTTTTTTTTTAAAAAATTACATTTTTTAAAATTTTGTTAAAAATTATTATTTTTTATTATTTTTTTATTTTATGTTTTTTTAATAAAAGATTACGTTTTTTTTAAAAATTTTAAAGGTTTTTTTTTTTTTTTTTTTTTAACTATCGTTATCATATATTAACCATCGTTAGTCCCAGAGGACTAAGCGAGCAAATTTTTCGCCAAGTGACGCAGAACCTACTACCAAAGGCCATATTAACAGATCGAATAAATTGAAAGTATGTTAAAATTTTTTGACCTTAACAAAATATATTACCAGATGTGAATTACGAAAAATACGTTGCGACGCTTTAAATTTTCACCCTAACCCAAATAACAACAATAGATCTCGGGCAACAACAACAACCTCTTCATCCACAGATTTGACTACTACGGTGGAACCTAGTAAAGGCTACGTTGTATGAAACAACAACAACAATTAACAAAGACGAAAAATTACCGCTTGGTCAATCGGTCAATCACCGCTAGGGGTGATCGCCGAATAAGGATTCCTTACTAACGGCGGTATTAATCTCCGCCAACTCATCGGTTCTAAGGTAATTTTTTCATTTTACTCTTGCATTTACGTTAAAAAGTAATTTTATGCATTAATAGTTGTATATAAAGTTGGTTGAAAATAGTTACGCAAATTATTAAATAAATAATGCATGTAGACTTTGGTCATTTTATTTGGTAAGAAATTAATAAAAAAGTGATAAAAGCATAATTATATCACACGTTATAAAGTTAAAGTGACCAACCAATACTTTTTTATATTTGCTAGAATAGTAATGTACTATATGTTTTTAGAAAATTGTTTGACTTTTTGGATGTGTGTGGAACATATTTACTAGTGATATTTATTCCTTAGACTAATGTTTTGAAACCCAGGTTGACCGTACGGTTAATCCACTGGACCGGCTCCGGACAAAAACGTAAAAAAGGGTTTTAAAAACGGGTCAACCGCTTAGACCCATGGTTTAAGTGACCCGTCAACCTGTTTAAACCCGGGGTTTGGTTTTATTTTTTTTTTTTTTTTTTTTTTTTTTTTTTAATACAAAACCTCAAAAAATAAACTCAGAACTCTCAGGACGTATGCTTTGTAAGATGAAACTCAGAATCTCGCAGGATTTATGAATTTTCAAGATGTAAACACGAATCCCGCAAAGACGGCTATTGTTTAGAAAATTACGGCGCTTATATCCTCGTCCACCTTTCGATTTGTTGCTTTAGAAGCGTGAAAATGGTTTTTTTTCACCGCAAAACTAATGTTTAGACGTTATGTTTTGACAATTAGAAATGGACGTTTGACATATGATAAACCGGCCTAACCGGCCGACCCAATGGTTGAACCTGGTTGACCCATGACCAAGATTCTTGGCGGGTCGATCACAAACCCTGTTTAAAACATCGCCTTAGATTATTAAAATCAAGATATCATAGCAATAAAGTATTCATTTTCTGTGAAATTTCATTTGTATGATTGTTGAAATTGATTGTAACAAGAATTTTTGTCTTTTATCCATAGAAAATGTTGTTAGTTGACCAAAGACTTTTTGTTTTTGTAACCAAGTTACATTTTTTTTTTTTTTTGGTTTACAAAAACTTTTTCCTAAACTAACTTGCATAATTTTATTTTAGTTGAGAAGAGAAGACATCCTTGGTACATAAAATACAATTTGAATATGAGAGGTCATGTTAGTTATGTTGTGAAGGAAAATTATTTTTTAACAAAATAGAGGTCTCACATTAAATTGTTTATTGTTTTACTTCACTCACATTAGTCTCAACATGATCTCAATCCGGCTATGTATCGCTTCTTTCATATGATTTTTACTTCGTATCACTAACTACTCATCCTTTATCTAACCACTAAACACACATACGCACACAAAATGAAAGTCAAATCCCAAACAAATTCTCAGAATAGCTAAAATGTGCGCACTTACTTCAAAATTCAATCCACACCAGTAAACCACCGCTACATCCGATTTCACTTTAATTTATTAAAGAGTAAATTGCAAAAAAATTCATGTTGTATAAATCAAATCGTTGTCGCATGATTTTTTTTCGAGGAAGTTGATTATGACACTCCATAAATAATTGGGACACTCAAAATTGAATGTTTGGACATTTATACCTTCACATTATTTTTAGTTGGCTTATCTCAGAAGAGTATAAATGTTCAATCACCAAATTTTGAGTGTCCTAATCATTTACGGAACGCTAAATCACCTTCCTTTTTCAAGTTCATCTTTCCGAAATTGCAAATGGCGTTTATGTGAAAACCTTTAGCGTGGACATCATCTTTGTCTAAATAAAACGACTAAAATACCTTTTCCTTTAGTGTCATTTCACTTGGGTCGATTTTAGTCGGTTAGGCGAGACAATATCCATAACAATAGTTTCCGACATATAAATTTTCGAAAAATAAAGATTGTGTGAGAGATTTGATCCTAACGGAACAATTTTGCAATTTACTTTTTAACGAGTGTTTTAAATACTACGGTACAAGAGAACAATTTTGCAATTTACTTTTCCATCCAAAAGAAGTTTTTTTTTTATTTTTTATTTATCATTTTGTTTTGGCATGTCTCGTGAAATGAAAAAAAGAAAAGCCTTTTAATCTTATTTCGATAAAAGAAAGTTAGTGTTTAAACAGGGAATGGTTTTTGGCGCGACCGCTATCGCTTTATTACACTAACTTAATAATAAGAAAAGTCTTGTTGAGTTGATGTTAAGATAACATAACAAGAGGACGTGGTCGTCGTTACAACTAACCCAAGGCCAACGCAAATGGCTCTGTTGGTTGACCGCTCAACCGAAGAATGACCACGTTATCTTCACTAGCTTAACCGAATCGGTGACCCAATCACCTTTAACCTTTCAATTGTTTCGATTTGTCACCAATCACAATTTTTATTCTCGCTTATGTGTGTATTTTTTTATTATTAGTTTTGATATATGTTTTTGTTGTGGTGCGAGTTGAATGTAAAAAAAAAAAAAAACCGATATCACCGTAAGATGACCACAATATTACGGCTACCATTACCATCACCCTCATGTTTTATTTACTTTTATATCTCTTTTCGCTACCATAATGAGACTAGTTTTGGTTGTGTTATGTAAATTAGGGGTGAGCAAACGACTCGAACGAACCGGACCGACTGATGGACCGACCGAGACCGGACCGGACTGATCACATTTATCCAGGTCTGGCCTGTGCAGGCTTTAAATTTAGTCTTCATCCTATCCTGACTACAAACCAACTATTTTAATTATTGGACCGGACCGACGTCCTCAATCTGTGCTTTTACCTAATTCGATCCTCGATCTCGACTTGCCCATCTGCGATCCGGGACCAATGCTCACCCTAAATAAATCTTGTAAAGTTGTCATTTTAGACATGGTCCCTATAGCTATATGCAAGTGTGGAACA
Source organism: Chrysanthemum lavandulifolium (assembly GCA_022545495.1). Classification (NCBI taxonomy): domain Eukaryota; kingdom Viridiplantae; phylum Streptophyta; class Magnoliopsida; order Asterales; family Asteraceae; genus Chrysanthemum; species Chrysanthemum lavandulifolium. The sequence continues at coordinate 286,269,975 of CM040240.1, forward strand.
AGGACAGCAAAGAGTCATCCTATCTATCCAACCACGTGTGATTACATAACCCCTAATCCAATCATCTCCCACCGTTCATTCCCACTCACCTCTACTCAGATCTTGACACGTGTCCCTCAACTTAAAGACAAATCTCCATTTCATCCTACGGCCAGATCTTGCCCTACACCTTTATACTTGTCGCCGCTGCCCATTTTAGCATCATTTCCAACTCTTTTTTATAAAAAGTAATCACTAAAATATTATTAAAAAAAAAAAAACAGAAATTTATAAAACAACCACCTCTTTCTATGGCTTGACATATAAAACCAAACTACTCCACAACAACCCTTTTATTTTCTCTATTATCTTCTCACGTCGTTCATGTTAGACTGCGTTTGGGCTTTCAAAGTTTCATCTGTTCTCAAATCAGATAACGATAAACGCGTCTTCACTTTCAAAGTTATAGAGTCTTCACTTTCGAAGTTATAAAAGCTACACGTGCAAATTAGCCAAACTAGAAGGGTGCTTTTTGAAGTTTACTTAAATAAAAAACAAGAACCTCTTTTTAAGGCTTGACATATAACCAAACTACTTCACAACAACCTTTTCATTTCTATATATTTTTTTTTTCAAACACTTTCATAACTACCTTCTTATTGCTAAAATCGTGTCTGCGCTTTCAAAGTTTCATCTATACTCGTGTCAGCTGACACGATAATTGTGCGCTAAAGCTTTCACAAACTTTCGAAATTGTAAAAGCTACACGCGCAATTTAGCCAAACTAGAAGGGTAGTTTTTGGAGTTTACTCAAATAAAAGAAAACAACTTCCTCTTTTTAAGGCTTGACCAAAAATCAAAAACTTCATTTCCTATATTTTCTTCTCTGAATCACATCTTTCAAAAGGGTACTTTGGTAATTTCACAACCCACTTTTACTTTTTTTCACCCATACCTGTCTTTTTTGTTTTACTTTCTTTTTTAATACAACTTTATTCTATCAAAAGTCGTAATATAACAATAGTCCATAACTATAAACTGTTTTTATTTTTAAACTTTTATAAACTTTTTTTTTTTGGGAGGAATTGTGAGAGTACTACAATTGGTATGAAGGGTGGTCATCAAAGCAACGGTGATAACAAGAAAATAATAATCATAAGAACAATAATGGTGGTAACGGGTCAGGAGGGTCATCGAAACCGCGCGAAATCATCATCAGGAAATGACATGATGGTTTGGCCACCTAAATTCGCTTATCGGGTTAACGAATAAAGAAAAGAAGAAGATTTCTTAGCGATTAAAGGGTCTAAACTTCCTCAAAGGCCGAAAAACGTGCAAGTTCATCCAACGAACCATCAATGTACGTTTTCGATTACTACGATTTTTTTTGTTAGATGTGAAATTATATCTGCCCAGTTTTAGGTGAGAACTTTAGTAGTACTATATTAATGTCATGACAATGATTTCCATATATCCAAAGTTTGCATAATATGTCACATTGCATTCCTTATTATTTTCGCGTACCACTATCCTTGTATGTAACGTTCTTCCTAACGCAATAAGTGTCCACATTACTATTTTTATAACTCTGTGTCATATTATGACATTCAAAGTAGACACTTGTTATAAGACGGAGTATGAGTAATTGTTGGAAATGTATATATTTACAAATACGTAAATGTCCGGATTCGAACTCGTGACCACGGGATTGCACACTTTACGTATGAGACTCGATGTTTAAATAATTAATATAAAATATTATGTTTAATTATTAAATTCATTAATAAACGACTTAACGAGCGATATGTACTTATCGGTAGTGACTATCTGGTCGTTAAATGTCAACGGATATGAAGAAAGTTAACGAGCCAAGAGAAGGTTTAAGGAACACTCTTTTGGGCTTGTTTTGGCCGAAACTATGGAATCCTACATCTAAAACCATAGTAAACTTGACATCTACCATAAGCGCTATAAATCGTTCCTTCAGATTCATCCTTTGGTACACCGATTTCAATAGAGGCCAAACTTCTTCTTTTCTTCCCTTTTGTCTTGGTCGATTTGTGAATCCCCATTGTAAGGATTTCTGGTGACCTGAGCATAACTAAGATGTTTGGTTATTCTATTGTGATCAAGAACTAGCATTCGCATCGAATCGCTAATAGACGTACAGTCAAGAGCGTGGTTGTAAGACATTATTCTTACACCAATAAGTACTTCTTTGGTTTCTTTGCTCGAGGGTGGTTTTACTTTGCTCGAGGGATTTGATATTCGCAAGAAGTGCGTTACGCTTACTTTCGTTAATTAATTTATTTGTTATGATCTTAAGTCTTCCGCGTACTCTTGATGTCTTTATGTTTTATTATATTTATATATCATAAACTCATCGATGGCATCACGAGCCTTGTATAACAAGTAATTAATTCTTGAAACACATAATTAAAATAAACATGAATGTGTTATTATTTGTATGCTTAGATCTAGGGTTTGCTTAACCTAAACCCTAATTTGAGGGGGTTTTTATTATGCGCCTAATTAGGTTTTGTAAACTATTGTTTTAATTGGATTAGAAACCACAAGATGCATACAACTTTATGTGTATATGCGTAACTTTGATTTAATTGCATTAATTGTTAAGTGTAATTTTATGTCCATGATAATTACATGCATGTTTTATCATGGATCTTCTTTTATTGTATGTCTTTCGTGGTTAAGTGATATACACTAATTTTGATAGATCTAAAATTGGGGAAGACCTCAATATATATTAATTGGTTAATTAATAAGATTTATCTAAAACCGTTTGCATGTGGCTATTTGATATGCATGACTTTATTTGTTATGCATTTATTGTTTATTTGTTTATATTTTTTTTAAATACTTGCTTGTTTGTGTTTTGTAACAAGGGTATTTTTACAAGAAAAATAAACTGATCTAAACAATGGTGAAACATGTAATTTTTAAGAATAGTAATCATAATCGTTTAATTGATTGATGACTTTGGTACAAATGACCGAATCACTTTCACCCAGAATGAACTAATAAAAGGGTTTAAAGAAGTGCTTGACAATCACACCGAATGGATGTCTAAGGTTGTCTTTAGACGCACAGTCCTCTGCCTCTGAAGTTCGAGTGGAGCTACTTAGTAAGCCATTAAATGTGCAAGCTCATCTTAAGGCGCTAATTAGTTTTAATTCCATGCGCCACTTGGTGGTAATTATCCAAACACTAAGTGTTTACACTTATGCAAAAGTACGTATAATGGATGATAATTAACACTAAATTCCTTGATTGGTGAAACCAATACCTCAATTAAAGTTTGATGATGAAAAACTTAAACATTAAAACAAGATATAAATGTTTTAAATAAAACTATGTTACGAAGATGAATGCATGACATCTTTGTACATATTTGATTTTACATCAAAACTATTACCCTTTAATTTAAGTTATATGCCATCCAACGAAACGGAAACACCTAAGATTATTTTTATTTGCGTGAGACCGTGACTTAGATCGTAATCAAAGGGTAAAATGTCCACGTGTCGTGAGAACGGCATGGACGATTTTGCGGTTTCTTAAGTTGGACAACTTAATTGAGTTTTGTAGTGAGCGGCAACTCAAGGCATAAGATGGGATAAAACATGTTTACATGGCAATTGAAATTGGCTATATGTAAATCCCATAAATCTAGGAATTGCAATTGAAATTGGAAATTGAGCACAAGCTCTACCATTTTGTATAAGGTTCATTACTAGCGGATCAACCGATGTGATGAGATTATGACAATTTGGATCCTAGTTTTCGATTGAAAATTAAATGGTTATATGCTTATGAACCATGGGTAATTAATTTTCTTGAAAAGGTTAATTATCGAAAATACTAAATTGAATTTTGTAATTCTTTTGAATGTATAATTGCAACATTTAACCAGTAAACAAAGTTTAGTCTTTGATCGATAAATTGCTCCATTCTCGCTTTCAAACAAATGTTTGATCGAGAATAATTCTTGAAAAAGACAAACAAGTCTCTTTCCATGGGAGAAGCGTTAGACTCAATCACTATTCCTTTTCATGAATGAGAAAGGTATAATAGAACGTTTTGAATTGTCTAAATTCTAATGTAACTCATAGCAATGATTGCGCGTCATATTTTCCATAAAGATTTCATTACCTTCATTAGTGAATGAATCCTTTTGTAACAAACATGAATGTTGGTTAGCTGGAAAACATGTATATGAGTTACTAAATTAGAAGCTAGACTAATTACTGCAAAAATTGGTAAAAGGAAAACTAGCTTAATTTATCTAGTTGTTTTACTTTAACCTTTAAAGGTGCTACATACCGGTATGGGGATGGTAGACACATTAAGGAAGAAATTGCATACCCAATTTTTCGTTAATAACTTTGATGGATAACCCATCATTCATAGAGTAGAATACACCTTTAGTACCTTAGTAATGATTACGTATGGTTCTTTAAAGGTGTAGGAAAGTAAAAAGCAAGCAAGTTGTTTTAGCGGTTATGCAACACTTACAATGTTGTCGATTCGGTGGGAGCATTTGTGTTGCATTCTTGAATAAGAAGTTGTTTTAATGATTTCTAATTAGGTGGGAGCTACAAGCCTTATTTCACGTGTAGTAACCCGCATTATCTTGAAGATAATTACTTTCCAATTGTAGACACTTATGTTTTAAGGATAGTCGTATGCGTTTCTTACTAATCAATATAGTCCTACATCTACTTGTTATATCTATGACACAAATCATATTAATCAAATAAGCGAGCGTGTATCGTGTTGTTTATCCGCTACATGATGGTGTTCCATGCACAAGTGGGAGAAATCTTTATTGTGCAAGTACAACACATATAAATATGATTCTCTTGACCGCAAGGTAAGAGAGTAACGTTCCAATAGGAATTATACATTTAAATATGTATGATTGCCGTATTAAGAACATGTGTCAAGATGATAACAAAGACTACTTTATTTTAAATATTTATGTTCTTCAATATTTAAGAAACACTTGTAGTTACAATTTATGTTGCGTGAGAGCGTGAACTAGATTGGAGCCCAAGGTAAAATATCCACGTGTCGTGAGAACGAGCATGGATGATTTTGCGCTTTCTTCGTTGAACATTTCATGGAATAACATAATTAAATGAAGTAATCTAATTACTTTGAATTTAAGTATTAGTTGAATGACTTAAATATATGTAGTCAATATTAACTTGAAATATTAATTGAAACACGAGGTGGTGTTCATAATTACTTTTATTATAAATGTTTATGATTTTGTAAAATCACAAACATGAAGTCTTTAATACAAGACTTACAATATAAAGTAAGGCGTTAACTTGCTATGTTTTAAGACATATGCATGAAGTCGATGAGGTGATCAATGACTTATAACGTCTGATGGGATTATAATCGATATGTCTTTTGACTTGGTCAAAAATACTTGTGTTATAATACATGCAATTGACTTGGTAATTCTATTGTACCATTAAGTTTTACTTTGTTGGTAAATAGATGAGCCAAAGAGTAGATGGTTATCTTAAATATTGTTAGATTATCTTACAATATTAATTCTAATGAAATACCATAGTTTTATGGTATGTTCGATTAGAAGAATCAAATTCTATTAGCATGTTTGATTCAAGATAACTATAGTTTCTTCCAAAAGTTATCAAGGTTAGTAGATTGAGTATAGATTGAATATACTCAATAAGACTCCAACCTAGAAGATTGATAAGACACCATTTGTTTATGGAATGTGATGAATCACATTAAGTCTTATAAATGAAGTTCAATTTGTTAAACTACTTGTATAGTGAGTTGTAACAAACGATGTCGAACTATCAATGTGTTTTGTAATATCCCAAAGAGAACAATGTATTGTTACTCTCTTGCTAAACTATTTAAAGGTAATCTTTAAATTGTTAAAGCAAAGTGGGAGTTTTGTTTAGATCTTGAAAGATTGAATTACAAAATGCATAATCTTCTAAAATGCACTAGCAAGTATCATGATGAGGCTAAACATGAAAATGATAGACCTTAATATGATGGAATTGTCATTCATAGATCCATGAGGATATCTCGGATATTTAATATCTTTGAGGAATATGAGTTCTGAGGATCATGGTAAGCACGTTAATCATAATGATAAATTTACCAAATGTTGTATTGTGGTAAATCAACCATACTATGAATGTAGAGATCTTTGTCCATAGAGATAATCAACTTTAGATATTTGGTTTATCTTAATGAGTTTCTTCAAAGAATGAAAACCCTAGTGGTTTAAATCTTTGTGTAGGAATCATATGGAAAATATTGTACACGTATTTAATGCATGTCTAGTGATAATAATATTAATCATATTTAAGCAATTAACTATGATTGAATATTCTTTACTAGATACATTAAATAGAAGTATAAAGATTATAATTGTCATACTTAGTTTCATTGATGTGAAATTTTGACAATGAATATCAAAACTCTTTGTTTTGGAATTACTTTGAGGACGATAAGTAATGCAAAGGAGTTTTATGAATTCAAATAATCTTTGAATATGTACAAAGCGCAAGAATCCATGAATGGATATATGCATGCATCTGGAGATGATTCTTATGTTTAAAATTAAATCCATGTTTGATTTAATAATTAAAATAAGATAGCTTCGTAAGTATTCCCGAAAATTAGTGGGAGTATTATTTTTAAATCTTATATGTTGTATGGGCAACTACATTCCACCTAAATTAAGTTTTAGTTGAGAATGAAACTTAGTTTGTAAGATTTGGAAAATAAAATATATAACCTTGAATATATATATGTTTATTATTATAAACATATGCGGTAAATAAATGAGTCTAATAGAACATGATGAGTACATATCTTTGACAAGATAGTATATGAATGAGATCTTAAAGTCTAACTTGAAGATTCATCATGAACATCATGTTGTGTATAAGGTTGTTGTATCATGTTTGATTACAAGATGATTTAACAACATTGTAATATTTATGTTTGGATTTAGAATTGCATTCCACACCGAGTTGCTCCAGCATTCTATACAACAAATTGTTGTAATTGTCATAGTCAACAAACTTGAGGTTTGTATGACACCAAACAAATAAATATTCAAAGTTTACGGATGTTTAAAGAGCATATTGTTGTACACAATGATCTTTGGTATAATTGAGATGACACTCATTCTAGTCATGGTATCGTTGGTGATGACCATATTGACTAGTTATGCTCAATTAAGAGCATAGTTGCATTATCGTTAAAGAATGAAGAATACTTTAAACTTTAAAAGTTTTGAAAGATGATTGTCATATAAAGGTGGTTCGGGTTATCACGCACCTTATGGAATGATATGACAATATCAAGATATGTAAACACATACAAGAATTCAATTATTGAATTTTTGAAATAAGTATTCTCAAAATTCTTGTAGATCAAAGTTAGTTGAAATTATGCCTTGTCAACAAGTATGAGTTGCATGACTTGTGGCAAAATTCATTAACTGAGAATTATCATGCATTGATCTATTTAGTATTTGGATAAAGGATGTTAAACAATTATTATTTATAATGAATTAAAGTACGGTATACATTTAATTTCATTTATAATATTGTGTCCTCTGTTTGCATGTTTAAATCCATGAATAACTTAAGTTATTCTAAATAGTCGTTGTCAATCAATAACATGGAATGATATTGAATTAAGACAAATCTGAGTATTGGTTAGAATATACTTGAAAGTATATTGATGCGTAGCATACTAATTTCGTATGATATTGATGAATTGAGTATAGACTTATCCCACCCACATGATCTTTATGGATCTTTGTCATTAAGTATATCATGGATATTTATCCTCGACTTGAGATACAAGAGATATGTCATGGATGTAGTGCATTTTGTGAAGCAATCTAACGCTATCGTGGCGGTAGTTATAAGGGTTGTTTTGAAGTGTTGCGAAATTTATGATTTACGCTTGTAGTCAAACGGATTTGTTTCCTTCAAATTTATTTTGAAGTATAATACTCTTTGGGCCCTCGTAGGGTTGTTAAGATGTTTGCGTATCACCGTGCCAGTCTACGGAATATGTTCGGAAGAATTGGTAATCTTGATCAATCACATAAAGCGAGAAGCATAGTTAATTAAGAAATAAGTGAGATCCATATTCTTATTAACATGGTATTACAAACAAAGGATGAATATGATGATGAATCATCAAACTTGGTTTTCTCCGAAAACCATACACGAGTTATATCGGGCATTGGCGTGTTGCTGACGCTAACTAATGTCATTTCACGTTTTGTAAACATATCCAGTGGGGCTTGTTGGAAATGTATATATTTACAAACGTAAATGTCCTGATTCGAACTCGTGACCACGGATCTTACACTTTCGTATGAGACTCGATGTTTAAATAATTAATATAAAATATTATGTTTAATTATTAAATTCGCAATAAACGACTTAACGAGCGATATGTACTTATCGGTGGTGACTATCGATCGTTAAATGTCAACGGATATGAAGAAAGTTAACGAGCCAGAGAAGGTTTAAGGAACACTCTTTTGGGCTTGTTTTTGGCCGAAACTATGGAATCCCACATCGGAAACCATAGTAAACTTGACATCTACCATAATTGCTATAAATCGTTCCTTGTATTCATCCTTTGGTGCACCAGATTTCAATAGAGGCCAAACTTCTTCTTTTCCCTTTTGTCTTGGTCGACAGTGAATCCCCATTGTAAAGGGATTCTGGTGACCTGAGCATAACTAAGATGTTTGGTTATTCTATTGTGATCAAGAACTAGCATTCGCGTCGAATCGCTAATAATGCGTGTGTCTGAGCGTGGTTGTAAGACATTATTCTTACACCGATAAGTCTTCTTTGGTTTTCTTTGCTCGAGGGTGGTTTTACTTTGCTCGAGGATTTGATATTCGCAAGAGTGCGTTCTGCTTACTTTCGCTTAATTAATTTATTCATATGATCTTAAGTCTTGTTGTGTCTCTTGATGTCTTTATGTTTTATTATATTTTATATATCATAAACTCATCAGTAATGTATATTTTTAAGGTCAAATTGGCAACCTTTTTGTTTTGTTTTTGACGTGTGAATCAATTTGGTAAACTAGAGTTATGACTATTGTTGTTTTATATTTGCGAATAGTTGGTTTGCCCCGGTGGATGGCTGTGTGATCTAACATTGGAACGATACGAAGTCAGAGAGAAGAAGATCACAAAGAAGGTATTGTTAGTCTATATGATTGTCGTGTTTACTCAAAATGTAATAAAAAAACACTATCGTTGTAACTAAGATTCTATACTTTGCTTACAGAGACCGAGAGGATTAAAAGCGATGGGAAGCATTGAGTCGGAATCAGAATAAAGTGTATGTGAGTGGCTTTTGTTTTAGTATGTATACACAATGGAAACAAATGGTCTTGTAGCTTATATAAATTTCATTTGATTTGGTATGCTATCTACATAAGTTACTATTAGACATTTGTTTTTTAGGTAAGTAGTAGGAGGAGATTGATTGAGCTTTGTATTTAGTATTTTCATCAATTTTCTCCATCTTTAGTACATTGGTTATCTTTAAATGTAGACAAGCTGAGGTTATGTTATACACCAAACAATCGAAAAAGTACTCTCATTTCGCTATTTTACAGTCATGCTCTTTTTTCACACCCGATCGAAAATTCAAAGTGTCTAATGTGCATGTTGATGAACATTAGGTGAAAACGAAAACAAACTAAAGTAATTAATCAAAGTGAGAAGAGTCTATAAACAAGTAATAGATCAAAACCAAACATCGAAATTTCATGACCATATTCATTTTGGAAAAATCATTAATTTTGTACCGATCGATGTGGTTCACAAAATCACGGGACATCGAAGATGTCCTTAGGTCCGCGCCAGGGTGTTGTATGCAGAACTCTTACATCAAGTGCTTTGCTAGTCTCTACATTTGGTTGGGTTTTTTTCTAATGGCTAAAAAGTTATTAATCCAACGTAACTCTACATTTTGTGAAAATGGAAGAGGCATTCATTGGCTCCTTAGACAACTTTGCTGTGTAGTTTTGTTTAGGACACACACACGATGAAACGTCCAGTTGCGGTTTCACATATTATTGCTGGTTTTTTCTGCACAATGGGTTGATGGGTCGACGCTTGAAGCGTTATGTAAGTAACAAAATACAAATTAACCAACTCGGATACATGATAACTTGATCTTGAAAGAATTCATCCAATTTGGGACCAATCATACATACTATATATTGAACATAATACCATTTCAACCATACATATCTGCCACTAAAGCAGTCGGGTTACAGACAAAATAATGATGACAACCAGTTCGGTCCAAAATATTGTGATCTTAAACGAAATACTACAATAAGATTCTTGGTTTCAACCGCTCCCAATCGCATGTTACACAAAAGCAAAACGGAAATAACAAGATACAAAAACCAGTCACTCGAAACTACACTAATTTGCAACAAATTCATTGAAAGCAACACTAATCCTAACTTTGCTACCTAACAAAAAGAAAGTATATGTCGGCAGCTTTTTTTCAGACTAGTTTTTTTCATGGAGAAGGAATTTTTGTTGATGCCGTGGATTGAAGACAGCGTGTTGGGGTACATGATAAAATTTGGAATCAATCCATCAGTCATACCGACGATGTTGGTTTTATGTAAAACACCACTTTTCAGGTTGTAAACAAAAAACGCATACCTTCCATTGCCGCCGCTGCTCTTTATTAATATATCTCCGTCTTTATTCCAACAACCCATAACTTCTATGTAACAGCCATAAGGAATGTCTTCTGTATCAATCTGACAGTGTGGCACCCATTGTTTCTGCTTCAATACCCAAACCTCCATGGTCCTACTACACATATCCAACTTCACCATTTAGATCAACCAATTGATCGTATGTACAACTAGAGTTTCTCCATAAATCACACATTCTTTTGGGAGAATCAATCAACCCAAATTCCTCTTTTCTCGTCGAACCATATTACGTGCCTTCCACCATCTTCGGTTTTGATGCCAAGATAACTAACCAACCAATGCAAACAACCATTAGCAAATATGGCATTACCTGTTATTGGATAAGATGGGACTTGGGGTATTTCTCGCCATGAGTTTGTGCCAAATACATGCACCATTGTGCATAGTTTTTTCCTAACCATGTCAGGGTTATTAATTGGTGCACCCTCTTTCAGAAAAACACACACCATCTTCAAAGTGTTAGTGGAAGTATCAAAACTAAGCCCGCAAGACTCTCTGAACATCCAACGCATAGGAAGAGGTGGAAGCTCGTAACATTCTTTCCTTAGAGGATGGACCACAACCAACGTGGTGACTACATTATCTTCATCTTGTGACAAACACATCAGCCCATTGCAAGAACCTCGGACTTCAATTCTCACATTTGAAGATTTAGAAAGGTTTCTTGCAAAATACTCAAAAACGGCCCCTCTTTCGGTTCCAAGACATAATGAGTAGTTGCAGGTTGTTTAGATTCGATGACATGGAAACATAGGCTGCGGGTTGTTCTATCACGAGAAAGATGTTGATGGTACAAGATGGGTGTTGGTTCTTCTACACCTCGTTTGTCATGAATTATCACAAGGTAACGATCATCAATGTAGTTACACCATACTTTTGATACGCACCGGGATTGAGCCAAACATTTAACGGGTACTCTTGAGAAGATGTTAAATATGATATTTGAAGGTAATCTGTCCATGAAGGAACTGCTTAATATAAACAACTATGATTAGGTGGTGATATATATGCCGTTCAAAAAAAAAGGTAGTGATATATATACCGAAAAGCAGCTATCATTAAAAACAATTCGATTCCTAATTTAATAGGAAAGCAGGTTATATTAGATGAACATATATAGAGAAATTTGTAAATAACGAAATTTGTAAACCGTAATCTTGCTTTTGAAAGACATTTAAAAGTATCAATATGACATGCTGCCATGGATGTTATTTGGTTGCACGAGTTATGAACCATTGGAATTTGCTTTAATTTAAGAACGGGCTAGAAAGCCGAATCCATAAGTTTATTTCATACAACTGTAATGAAAATTCAATTTTGTTAGAGGAATTTAGACAAAAACACAGTGAAAGTTTAAGGCAAAACATATAAGAGAAGTAGAGAACTATACATCTTGAAAGATACTAGCAAACTGTGAACATTAAGCCTTTCTCATTTACAACAAAAGGAGCAAAAACATAAATTCCGACATTCCGTACATTAAATATGCAAGATACATGTTCATCATATGAAATTTGCAGCCTTTCTTTTTGGTATGAGCAGGTATACTCCTATTTTTGCTATCTGAGATTCGAAATCCGTTTTTTCTACCTGTGATTGTTAGAATTAGGATTGTTATGAACCAATTTATGAAGGCTCACTTATATTCCACCAAACAATAAAATTCGCTATTATGCAAACTACATAACTATGCAGGGGAAAAAAACATATTGAAACAGCAAAAAACCTACCATTCACATACTGAAAGCACGTATCTAGATCAAGTGCTTGCTTATAACTATATATTACACTCTCTTAATAGGCTGCATTTGCGTAGAAGCACACAAACACGTCCAAACCTTAGAAGTTAGAACAGACATGGAAGAAACAAAAAGCTAAAACCTGAATATCTCTATAACAAAAGCACAACATACATTTGTAGGTTTTTAGGTTTATTTTAAAAAGCCAACAACCGACCGAACCGGCTCTTGGTGGTTTGTCGGGCGACTTGTACTGGCCTGTTGTTCGGTTTAAGCTTTACTTAAACCGAATCTATCGGTTCGCCTAAAATTTTGAGAAAATATGGCCTGAGCGAACCGTGTACAGCTCCTAGCTCAACCTGACTTCAAGCTCATGTTGCTACATATGATTCCTACCACGTTTGGATTTTATACCTCTCTTTCACCCATTCAGTATTTCCTTCCATGCCTTATATACGTTGGATATGGAGGTGTGACATTTCGTTTACATAAAAGTGACGACTTTTCCGATGGAGAAGCTTGTGAACTTAAAGTTGGTCTTTCAGTCTTATAAAAGGATGCAATTATTATTCCAAACTTTAAATATATGGCATATGTTGGAATTAAATATCAAGACATTCAAATAAATAATCACAAAACATCAAAGTAATAATGCGGGCGTATAGGATTTATTAATGAACAATTAATTAACATAAAAGAATATCGTCCTTTTCTTGATTCTAGCGAACAAGAATCAAATCCACAAACTAGCAACGGATGAACCCTAATTTGATTTAGTTAGGATTATGTGAATTACCCTTACTGCTTTGTAATTCAATCCAAGATAATAACAAAAGTATGTTATTACTATGTTCTTGTACACGTACTAAACCGAATTAAAGTAACGCTAGTTTTTATCAAACAAATAACTTGATGTTTGGAAAAGAGTGTGTCGACACCTTAGGGGTGGTCGACCGGTTTTGAGACAAGAAACACACACAAAACAATTTTAGGGTTTAGCTTATGAGCACAAGAGATGGAAAAATAAACACCCTAGCCTTGTTTATATACCCAAGCAAACTTGGTGAACAATTTGGTTTTTCTTTCCTTGTTTTGTGTCCTAGGCCGATCGGTTAAGGAGTCCCCAAAGGGATTCGGAACCTTCCCAACTTTTGCAATTTAGTCCTTTTCTATAAACATTTAACGACCGTTAGTCCATTACATTAATTACTTAACGTCCGTTAGTTATTTCGTTTAATAAATAAATAAATACAACATTTATATTTAATTATTAACTTTAAATTCTCATACGTAAAGTGTGCAATCCCATAGTCTCGAAGTTCGATCCTAACTCACGCCTACTAATTTATATCCATAAAACCAACAGACTCCCACTGGATATATCTTAATAGAGTGATCACATTCGTTAGCGTCTAGCAACACTTCGATGCCTCTAGTACAACTCGAGCAAGGCTCTGGAAAACCTTTTAATGATTTCCGATTATTATTATCCTTTTGTTTCTAATACCACGTTAAATAAAGATATGGAATTAAGTCATTCTTTATATAACTATTACATTTCTCGTTTGTAAGTGATTGACCAAGATTACCGAATCATCTAAACATATTTAGGGAGATTTGGGTGCGGCCGCTGACAAACATCTTGTCAACCCTACGAGGGGCAAAGAAGATTAAACTCCAAATAAATTTGAAGGAACAAATTCTATTTTGACTACAAGAATAACCCACAAACTTTGTAACATTTTTGAAAACAACCCTTATGACTACCGATTCACGATAACGTTAAGTTGCTCCACAAATGCACTACATTCATGACACTTATCCGGTATCTCAAGTCCGAGGATAACTATTCATAATTTACTTATAACAATATCCACAAAGTAAATTATGTAGTTGGGATAAGTCCTATATTCAATTCATTGAATATCATCGAAATTGGTATGCATTCTCATCAATATACTTTCAAGTATATTGTACCACATCTCTCGTTTGTCTTAGTTTAATGATACTCCCATATCATTAATCGACAATGGACATTTAGAATAACTCGATTACTCACGGATTAAAAATGCAAATATAGGACAACAATATTATAAATGAAAATAAACATAATCCAAACTTTATTTCATCAAAATAATAAATGTTTTACAATATCCTTTATCCAAATACTAATCACGCTTATGCATGAAACTATTAGCTAAACGAAGTCCAATTCCATTGGCAAGTCCTACAAGCTTGTTTTTAGCTAAAGCCTTAGTGAACGGATCGGCTAAGTTATCATCTGTGAACTTTCGGTGATTTATTTCACCTTCCGGACTTGTTCCCGAACATAGTGATACTTCCTAAAAATGTCCGGTGCCCTTTATGACTCTGGGTTCATTGGCAAATATGATTCTGAGAATTGTCACAATACATATCAATTGGCGATTCAATTGAAGGCATAACACCAAGCCACGAAATGAATTTCCTAATCAAACGACCTCCATTGCGACTTAGAGCGGTATGTATTCGACCTCTGTCGCGGAACATCGCATCATACTACGCTTCTTGCTCTTCCAAATCAATCGCTCCTTCATTGATGACAAAGACATAACCCGTCGAGACTTCGTATCATCTTTATCACACTTGCCGGGCGCATCACAAGAACTCTGTAACACCAAGCTCGTATGCGGATTTCCACCATACACTAAAAACATATCTTAAGTATTTCTAAGATACTTTAGAATATGCTATGACAATCCATGAAGTTCACCGGATTACTGTTGATATCGATGGTCATGTTTTGAGCGAACGCCACATCGGCCTTGTGCATCTCACAACATACATAATAGATCCTACAATAGAAGCATAAGGAACTTTACGCATGCGTGCCACCTCAAGCAGTGTTGAAGCACACATATCGCTACATAAGCCATGCTTTACTTCCATCGGCAAATATCCTTTCTTGGAATTTTGCATCTTGAATCTCTTCAATATTTTATCAATGTAAGCGCTTTGACTTAAACCAATTAACCGCTTTGACCTATCTCGGTAGATCTTGATTCCCGAATGTATGACTTCTCTAAATCCTCCATGGAAAAACACTTCCCAAGATATGCCTTAACATTTTGCATACTTGGAATGTCTTTTCCCATAATTAATATGTCATCGACATAAAGAATTAGGAAAATTACATCACTCCCACTAACTTTGTGATATACACATGGCTCATCAAGATTTTGAATAAATCCATACCTTTTGATTTCTTCATCAAATCTTTTATTCCATTGCCTTGATGCTTGCTTCAATCCATAAATGGACCTTTGAAGTTTGCATACACGGTATGGAAATTGTGGATTCACGAACCCCTCAGTTGCTTCATATAGATGTCTTCATCTAATCGACCATTTAAGAAGCGGTTTTGACATCCATTTGCCATATCTCATAATCATAGTATCTTGCTATAGCTATGAGAATTCTAATAGCTCTAATGTCCTTCTGAGGAGAAAAGGTCTCCTCGTAATCAATGCCATAAGTTTGAGTAAAACCTTGCGCAACTAGGCGAGCTTTATAGACGTGTACATTGCCATCCATGTCGGTCTTAATCTTATAGAGCCACTTACTCCCAACCACCGAGGCGTTTGGAGGTAAGTCGACCTCTACCAGACTTCATTTTCTCTCATGGATTGCATTTCCCCATTCATTGCAACATGCCATTTAGCCTTGTCGGGACTTGCCATGGCAGCTTTATAACTAGTAGGCTCTCCAAGATCTCCTAACATAGTTTCCTCAACCTCTATGTTAAGACATAGGCGTTCAGTGCACGTATATTCCTTACGGATCTGACGGGAATCACTTCAACTTCGGTGGAGGACCCGGACTATCGAGTTCTCACCGAAGTGCGTTAGTGTTTTCGAAGGTAATGCATCTTCTTGATCATCTTCCGGATCATAAACTCTCCCATGAATTCTTGAGATCGAGATCTCTTTCAAGAAAATCTCCATACCTAGCAACAATTACTTTATTTTCGGTTGGATAGTAAAGTAGTAACCCATAGTTTCCTTAGGGTATCCTACGAAGATACACTTCTGAGATCTTTTTGGAGTTTATCTGCTGAGTCACGCCTAACATCGCCTCGCAACCCCGACCTTTAAATAAGACAAAGTTAGGAGCTTTACCATGCCATAAATCATATGGTGTCTTATCAACCTTATTTGTGGAACCATATTTAGAATCTGAACAATGATTCCAAAGCATAATCCCAAAAGGATAAAGGTAGAGTGGTAAGATTAAACATAGATCGTATCATGTCCAACAATGTACGATTTCTTCTCTCGAGATACACCATTTTGTTGTGGAGTATATGGAGAAGTGAGATTCTGACAATTCCATTCTCGCCTAAGTAATCTTTAAACTCTTGGCTTAGATACTCGCCTCCTCTATCGGATCGAAGAGCTTTAATCTTCTTTCCCAATTGCGTTCTACTTGACTTTGAAAACCTTAAGTGTTTCAAACACCTCATGTTTATGCTTAAGTAAATAAACATAACCATAACGGTGAAATCATCGAGAAAGGTTAAGTAGCTAGCACCTCTCTTTGACACATGTCTAAGTGGTCCACACACATCAAGATGAATAAGACCAAGTAGATCGAAGCCCTCCATATTGCTATGAAAAGGTTTCTTAGTCATCTTCCCAGATATGCATGACTCACATTTATCAAATGATTCATCATTGATATTTTGCAAAAGCCCTTCTTGTTGCGACTTATGCATGCGAGCCTTGCTTATATGAGCAAGTCTACAATGCCAAAGATAAGAAGAATTCAAGTCTAACTTTATCTTCTTGTTAATGCTAAACATTGAATTATTATTATTGTTAGATTCATTTCAATCACATCAATTTCAAACACACCATTCACGATGGTTGCTTTAAAATAAAATACACCATTTAAAGAAACATCAATTCCATTACGTGAAATAGTATGAGTAAAACCATCATCCAACAAAAGCGAAAGGAAACAACACCTCTAATTATAGAAGGTGCGTAATGACAATTGTTTAATAACGAGTACTAAGCCAAGGCAATACTAAACTAAACGTTCCTATGGCTTCAACAAATGCATATGCGCCATTTCCCGTCGAGATATTGCTCCCCATAGGCAAGCTTCCTTTCCACTCTAAACCCTGCGGTGTATTACAAATGTGAATACCACGGCCCGTATCATATACCGGGAATTATTATGATTTAGAGTAAATAATTCAATGACAAATAAATTACGAAATCTGGCGCCCATGGACCGCTTCATACTTCATTTTATTTGCCGCAATTCATCAAGATAGAGTACGCTTTCTCTTCCAATGCCCAACGCTCTTACGGTGGTGGCATGCTTGATCCTTTTAGGATTATCCTTCCTAGGAGTAGGGTTCTTCTTGGGTTGAGGTTGATAGGCCATCACCGTTTGCCTTTGTCAACCTTACCTTACCCTTCACCTTTTGTTGTTCGCACTGCGGTTTTGGCTTATTAATTGATGCGTGCCAAGCGGTCAAGCTAAATCACAAGCCCGCCACTTGTGAATGGCGGACCGTAACACTTTAAACCGCTAAGCGTGTCGCAATGAAGATCGAGGAGTATAGTGTTTCCCGGTCGTTATGTCCCAAATGAGTTGTGCAATGGATTATCGAGCGATAGTGATCGGGAGATTTGAGCGGAAAAGGAGATTGCGAATTAATTATAACTACGTAAAAAGCCGAGAAATAAAACGGCTTAAATGCACATTAAAGAAAATTAAAAGATAAAACTATTAAATAAACGCTATCACTATATTTAAAATGATGTTTTGTGATTTTATAAAACAAAATAACTTAAATAAACTATTTTAACTAAAGCGTAAACTTAAAATATCTAAAGCGTGGCCTAAAATGAAAACGTCGTTATGTACGAAAATTCTGTTGGGCGCAAGATAAAACGTAAAATTTGTGAAATAAAAGTCCTCACGAATGTAAAAACAATTTTCTCACGTACTACATGACAAAAGAAAATTTTAGGAAAAAGCGGAATATTTTTGAGTTTTATTTTATTTATTACAATTAAAAACTAATTAACACTAATTAATTAATTAAAAATACTAAACATTTTAAAAAAAACTAAGAAAATTACATAAAATACTTTGAATAAAACTAAATCTAAGAAAAATAAAAATTTGCAACCCGCCTTTTTAAAATAAGTCAGAAAAGGAAGTAAGCTTAATAAGCTTAAAATAACAAAAGACTAACCAACTACTTTAAGTATTAACTATGGGAGACTATGACATGAAACAACTAGTAGGGAGATGGTAGTGTAGCTGTTGGTTGGGTTACGAGCGCCTGACGCAGTTCGAATCTCGGTGCATGCATTTTTGTTACCATTTTTTTTATTCTTTTCTTTGCGAACTTTGTAACACTTGAAAAGGAGACGTTATATAAAAGCAAACGTTTCAAAACAAAAAAAAAAGCAAGCAGAGGGTCTGTTTGGTTATGGTCGGTCGAAGGAAACTAATGAGCACATGAAGTAACTTTAAAAGCTACGAAGGCTTGCAAAAACTAATGTACACTACTATAACTTACCTAAAACATTACGAGAAGACTAATTGAGCTAAATTAAATAAAATGAAAAAAACTAAATGTGTCCTAAAATTTTGCTTTGACAATGACACAACCAAACACTCTCTTCCAACTATTAAGCACAAATAAGTAAATAAAATAGGACTAAAAGCACTAAAGAAGCTAAATCGTATCTACCCTAAACTAATGTACCAATGAGCAATAAAAGAAAACTACATAAGTTGAGAATAAGATCTAATTAGCGCAAGAAGGAAGACAAAAAAAAGCAGCGGTTACTACACCGATAAAGTAAAAAAAAAAAAAAAGTGGCTAAAGGGCACTAATTAGGCTTGAAAATAAGAAGTCACAAGTAAGCACTAATAAGCAAGAAATGGTCTATTCTAAACTAAATTCACTAAAAGGCACTTAAGAAATCTAAATAAGCCAAGATTAAGCACTAATAAGCACTAAAAAAGATTGTCATTGTTGTATGATTATCGCCATAAAGGGCTTTTGAGCATATTTATAAGTCGCTAAATGAGTTTGTCGATCCTTGAAAGTTGCTAAAACTAAAAGCCTACCTACCCTAGTTTACTAAAAGCAAATTTTAAATTGTAACAATCTTAAATGAGCTTATTGAGGTGAAAAAGGATCGATGAAATGCAACAAAGTGTGATGATTTTCGATACTACTTAAAATGCCATATTGCAACTAAAAACATTGAAACAACTAAACTATTACAAACATTAACTTATGAAACTATTCTAAGAACCCAACATGGGTCAAAATGGGTTTTGACCCAAGAACAATCTAATCAAAATGACCCTTAAGGGCCAGTTTTGCCTTTTTAAAACTGTTTTGAACCATACACTTGTAGAATTTTGTTAAAAACAATGTTTTAATGACTGGATAAAGTTTAAAAATTAGAATTATACTGAATTTGAGTCACTTGAACATGAATCATGAAAGAACTTGATGAACATTAAAACTTGACAGATTTCATTAACTAAAAAAAAACATACAAGACAGGAAGTTAAAAACTGGAATTTAAACTTTTTAACATTACAATAATAAAAATTAAACATGGACTAGAAGGAAATTCTAGACTCGAAACAAGAAACTAACTTGAAACTAAAATTAACTAACACAAAGAAAACCAACTAACTACTACTATCGACTAAAACTAACTCACTCATCCACGCTTCTTTCTTCCTTTTATAGCTCCAAGTTGCTTCTCTCTCCTCCTCATTGTTTCCCACCACTTTTAGGCCTTTGGATCACTGAAGACATCTTGGCCCTTCATTGGTTTTAGCGGGAACTTGGATTTTAACAGTTTAGGTTGAGTGAGGAAGGATAAGGTAATTAATGATTTCTTGGATGTAGTGGAGGAGGGAACATGGAAGGAGATAAGGGATGGGATAAGGTGAGGTTTGGTTGAGTGTAGCGAGTTTGAAGCGAGGCTAGAGGTTGAAGAAAGTAAAAGGGCGGGTAGGGGGTCTTTTGACCAGTGTTTGACTGACCAGGTGTATTATTTTATGAAGGGGAGTTCAAAAAGGCAAAGGGTCCAAAAGGTTAGAGTGGCAGGGTCATATGGGGTTAGTGACAAGGTCCAAATTGGTTTAATAGGTTAAATAACATAGGACCAATTGTGTAAATTCGAAACTTCAAGGACCTAGGTCACCAATTCGAAAAGTTTCTCCAAGGACTAAAACCGACAATCTCAAAAGTACAAGGACTAGACTTGCCAATTTCAAAATTCGAGGGCCAATCTCGCCAAATTTCAAACTTGAGGACCATTTTGTAATTTTCTCAAACTTTTACATTTTCACCAAAGGACTAAATTTGACAAGTTATGATTTAAAAGGACCTTTGGTGACTTTTCTTTGAAATTTTGACTCGGGGACTATTTTTGACAATTTTAGAAACTTGGGGATGGCGCTAATTATGCAAACTTTGCTCGTTTTCATCCGATTTTAAACATTTTGCATCCGAAACATATAAAATGACATTTTGAGATATTTTCAAGATTTTGATGCATTCGAGCATTTTAGACGTTTTGCGATTCAGATTGACCCAAAATGATGAGTATTTACACACTCATCATTAATCCTTCCACCGAATAGCAAGTACACGGCGGTAGGAACCTTTTGAGGCAACCCTTTCTCATAATCAATAAGCAATGCGTGTGGGTCATGCTTCGTCTTCCCACGCGATGGTATATTGAAATTCGACAAAACCATTAAAATCCTTGTTAAGGATCGATTAATCGATTCGCGACCATGTCATCATCATAAGTTTTGCCAAGTGCTTTAAGTCGGTCCATGTAACCTTTCATTTCCGGACATGAGCACTCACGGGTTTACCCTCTCCCCGCCACACCGTAACGCGCGTCGGTCAAGTCATAAATCTCAGCGGCAATGGTTTTCAAACATAGTTCAAGTTCATTGAGCATATTATATGGAAATAATGTTGAACGCTTTTGAAGCGATTCCATTGTTCCCAACATAAGACAAGCCACATCATTATGATGCTTATACTCAGATTTCCACTCGTCCTTTTGAGCTTGGTAGCCGGGACCGGTTGGTTCAAGAGGCAAGGTTCATAAAGATATTTCAAGCGATCGAACTCTACGAGACAATTCTCAAAGCGGTGCCAATCAATGAAATTCTTAGAACCAATCAACTTTTCGATCAAAAAACTTTTGAGCAGAATTTAGTGCGATGTTAGTGTTATCGTTATTTTGAGCCATTTCTACGAAAAAAGTTCAAGTATTAGTATTTTCGATAATACAATTTTTCAAGAAAATAAAATATACCCAACGGTAATATAAACATATAACCATATAATTTTCTAAAACTAGGATCCAAATTATCATAGGTTCATTACATCGAGTTGATCTGCTAGCAACAAACGATATAATAAGGTAATCTGCCGAACATTAATTGGCAAACAATTTCCAACTCCTAGATTATTATGGGATTTATATTTTCCAACGCTATTGCAAATATAAACATGTTTCATCCCATCTTATGCCATTGAGTCCAAGTCTCACTTCCTACTCAACTTAAGTGTCTAACTTAAAAAGCGCAAATATGTCCATGTAAGGTCTCACTTTACATAGAGATTTACCTCTCCATCACAATCTAGCCAAGTACTCTCATGACATAAATTGCAACTTCAAGTGTTCCTTTTAATTAGATGGCATATAACTTAATTTAAAAGGGTACTAGTTTTGATTTTATGTGGTCAAATCAAATATGTACAAAGATGTCATGCATTCATCTTGTAGCATAATTTAATAAAAAACTTTATATTAGCAATTCTTAAAGATCAAATTATCAAAGTTTTGATTGAGGTATTGGGTTCACCAATCAAGGAATTTAGTGATAATTATCATCCATTATACCGTACTTTTGCATAAGTGTAAACACTTAGTGTTTCGGATAATTACCACCGAAGTGGCGCATGAAATTAAAACTAATTAGCCCTTAAGATGAGCTTGTACATTATATGGCTTACTAAGTAGCTCCATTCGAACTTCTGAGAGGCGAGAGGACGGTAAGCGCAAGCGCATAACCTTAGACATCCATTCGGTTGTATTTGTCACTTCTTAAATAACCCTTTATAGTTCATTCGAATGGGTGAGCCGTTCGGTCATTGTACCAAAGTCACCAATCAATTAAACTATTGAAAACTTAACTCTTCCAAAACAATTAAATTTTGCCATTGTTTAGTCCGTATTATTTTTCTATTCAAAATTATCCTTTGCTTAAAACTGTCTAACATAATAAACAAACAAGTAACAAATAAAAATAAACTACTAAAAACAATGCGCACATAATAAACAATTTATACGTGTAAACAAGTAGCCACATGCAACTTATTCGATAAAACCCTATTAATAATCAATATCTAGGTTAAATTAATGTATATATTAATTTAGGGTTTCACTCCAACAATAGAAAGTGAACCACATACATCGATAAATCGATTGCGTAAACCCTTAATTAATTATACCAAATTGCACATAATTGATTCATTAATATATATATATAATTGAGTCTTCCCCAATTCAAGATTTATCGTAAATAAATATGTCCCAACAATTACAATTATCAAAGCAACTTATCCATGACTAACATGCATGTATAATCATGGATATCATAACAATTATACAAATAAGTCACAAGATCGCATATAAAACATTCCATGACACATAACAAATTATTCATGAATTAATCACGTAATCAATATTAATTCTAGGTTTTAATAAGGTTAGCAAACAATTTTCAAAACCCTAAAAAAATTATTCATGTGTCGACATTAAAAAAAAATAGGGAACGCCCCATACAAAAAAAATCGACCAAAACATAAATAAAACATAAACCCTAGATAAACATGTCAAACAACATACAAGTATTTGTTTTATTACGCGTTTATGTAATTAATTACTCATTAAAACCAATGACTCGTGATGCCACTTGTTGGAATTAAATATCAAGACATTCAAATAAATAATCACAAAACATCAAAGTAATAATGCGGGCATATAGGATTTATTAATGAACAATTAATTAACATAAAAGAATATCGTACCTTTTCTTGATTCTAGCGAACAAGAATCAAATCCACAAACTAGCAACGGATGAACCTAATTTGATTTAGTTAGGATTATGTGAATTACCCTCACCGCTTTGTAATTCAATCCAAGATAATAACAAAAGTATGTTATTACTATGTTCTTGTACACACGTACTAAACCGAATTAAAGTAACGCTAGTTTTTATCAAACAAATAACTTGATGTTTGGAAAAGAGTGTGTCGACACCTTAGGGGTGGTCGACCGGTTTTGAGGACAAGAAACACACACAAAACAATTTTTAGGGTTTAGCTTATGAGCACAAGAGATGAAA
This sequence comes from Chrysanthemum lavandulifolium, assembly GCA_022545495.1. Lineage (NCBI taxonomy): Eukaryota > Viridiplantae > Streptophyta > Magnoliopsida > Asterales > Asteraceae > Chrysanthemum > Chrysanthemum lavandulifolium. The sequence continues at coordinate 286,293,980 of CM040240.1, forward strand.
AATAAAACCCCAAGCCTTGTTTATATACCCAAGCAAACTTGGTGAACAAGTTGGTTTTTCTTTCCTTGTTTTGTGTCCCTAGGCCGATCGGTTAAGGAGTCCCCAAAGGGATTCCGGAACCTTCCCAACTTTTGCAATTTAGTCCTTTTCCATAAACATTTAACGATCGTTAGTCCATTACATTAATTACTTAACGTTAGTTAGTTATTTCGTTTAATAAATAAATAAATACAACATTTATATTTAATTATTAACTTTAAATTCTCATACGTAAAGTGTGCAATCCCATAGTCTCGAGTTCGATCCTAACTCACGTCTACTAATTTATATCCATAAAACCAACAGCATACATATACTTATGTAATATATCCTAATTTACCGTGCAAAAGATAGTACAACTACAATCAAAGTAAAACTTACAGTTTGAATGCAAACTTGATCGAGTAACTCATAGAACAGTCAAACTTAATTCGAGGAGCATCTTTGTTTTTCATGATAAGCTCACAAGCTAATTAAGCATATACATAAGAGGGAATTTGGATATTAGATAATCGATAAGCTAATTCTTTTTAGTGTTTATGAGCTTATAAACTAATTTATGGCTTCTTTAAGCTCTTAAGCTCTAAGGTGAAAGGCTTAGGGACTCAGGAATGAGCTTACTGTCTTTCCGGATCTCCCACGATAAGCTAATTAATCCAAACACCCTAAATAGGAATGCTGGGATTAAATTCTAGAGTATATAAGCGGGTGTTTGTAGTAGGTTTTATTATGGGATAAGTCGATAAGATCATGTTTTAGGGCCACTAGTTTTTAACTTGAGCTTATGGTGCATTTTGCTATCTTTGTCATCTTTGTTAATGAAAATGAAAATGTGTATTATTAAGTTGAAAAGCTTAATTTCTTAAAGTGACGTGCTTATTGGCTTTTTAGAAAATTTTAGGCGATATATAATTACATATAACTTTTGGTTAACCATGTTGTTATATTTGAATTGTTGGATATATTACTACATTATAAAAGATTATTTTAAAATTTATAAGTTGTGTAAAAGGGTGTTTGGATAAGCTTATTAACTTGAGTTTATGGCTAATTTTTTAGCTCTAAGGTGAAAAGCTTAAAACTTCAAAGTGACGAGTTTATAGGCTTTTTCCAATCGTAATAATCGATAATTCACATCCCTTTAGCTTAATGATGTTGATGTAGTTGATGTTTTGGTCAATCGTTTGATGTTGGAAAATTTAGTGCACTTGTGGGATTAGTTCACACCTTGTAATGGGCTAGGAGGTGCAGTGTACACCCATAAGGTCCATGAACACCACGACTCTAATAGTGGTTTGTATTGAAAGTGCTTGGTGAAATCTTGTTGTGGTTACCATCGATTATCGTGTTTCCACCGAGCGATACTTCCGGATAAGTGTTTCCACCGAGTGGTGTTTCCACCGGTGGTGTCTCATCAGTAGTGTTTACATCGAAGCGGTGGTGTTTCCAGAGCGGTGTAACCACCGATAGACTATGAAATCTTGCTGGTTGTATGAAATCTTGCTAGTGTTAAGGTACCGCTTGTAACGGCTTTGACCTATTCAGTGGCGATTATAAGCGCATTATGACCATGTTTATTTGGTCATGTAACCACTAACGGCTATAATGGGGATAATTATGAGGCTATTAATGGGCGATTAATACTTATAATTCTATTGACTAGCCAAGAGTATTTCCTATAAATAGGAGATCTGTTTTATGCATGAGATACACGAAAACACTAAACACTTATAAGCATGAGGGTTATAGAATTGTGTCTAATTCCATAACTACATTTGGTCTTATCCCAAGTAGATATTCGTGTAACCCGGGCATTAGGGTCGAATAGTTTACTTTGGAAAGTGATCACACGATTCAAGTGATGTCCGGTAACCACCAGTGGTATTTATTCTTCTTGACTATTGTTGTTTCTGTGAAGTTGATTATCTTACCGCCATCTTGGGCTCACGACACCAACAATCAAAGTAAAGTATTTTGTGATAATCAATGGCAACCGCTGCAATGAAACACATGGCTTCAAACTTTACTAAATTGGACAAGTTTGAAGGGTGGACTTTAGGAGGTGGCGAAGAAGATGCATTTCTTCTTTGTCAAGCATGAGTGTGGTTTATGTGCGACTACTCCTATTCACGATGATGGGGATGATGCTCTTGTGGAGCGGATCGGAAGGAGGAGCAAATGGGAGAATGATGACTACATATCAGAGGTCTTATTCTCAATGGTATGTCGATTCTGCTTTGACATTTATCGAACTTTGAATCTTCAAAGAACTATGGATTCCTTGGATGCCAAATATATGGTGAGGATGCATCAAGTAAGTTCCTTGTTAGTAATTTCACAAATTACAAAATGGTGATTCAAGACCGTTATGGAACAATACAATGAAATTCTTGGAATACTTGGAAGGTTTACACAACCTGATATGCACATGGATGAGGCTATTCAAGTCTCTTGTGTTATTGATAAACTCCTCCTTCATGGAAAGATTTCAAGCATACCTTGAAACATATGAAGGAGGAGTTAACTCTTGTTGAGTTGGGCGATCATCCGCACATTGAGGAATCTCTCAAGGTGCGGGATAATGACAAGCGAAGAATAGCAATGCTCTTGGTGCATCTGTTGTCAATATGGTGGAGCATAACAACTCCACGGATACAATGATAACAAAGGCAAACGTAAGTATCATGACAACACAAGGGCGATCTAACAAGAAGGCAACACCTACTTGTTGGAAATGTGTAAGACCGGTCACATTAAAAGGGACTGCAGGTGTTAAAATTGGTGGTAAAGCCAATGGATTAGGCACTAATGGTTCGGGGGTGGTGGTTCACCAACTCACCGAAAGGTCGAAATATGTTTAATAAGTCTTTTCGATTTATTATGTTACATATGTATCTGAATCTTTTATGTGCGGGATGATGATGTTGTGTGGTGGGTTGAATCGGTGCAGCAGTTCATGTGTGTAAAGATAGAAGTCGGTTCAAGACTTATGAGTCAGCGAATGATGGTTCTATTCTTCACATGGGAAATGAGTCAACGACCTTGGTGCATGGTCGTGGTTGTGTAGATCTTAGGTTTAGTTCGGGAAAGATTGTAACTTTGTTTGATGTTATTCATGTTCACGATATCGGGAAGAACTTGGTGCATGTTCACGATAAATTTGTGCTTTCTAAGCATGGTGTTTTATTAGTTTTGGTTATTTATGTAATCAAATGTTCGGGCTTAATATTTCTCCGACAATGTTAATTCGACTTTTGTGACAACCATCGACATCGATTCTAGCCTATGGCATGCAAGACTTGGCCATGTACATTATAAAAGAATGCAAGATATGTCTAGGGATGGTTTAATCCTCGCTTTTGACATGGACACCGAAAAATGTAAAACTTGCATGTTGACCAAGATTACCAGAAACCCTTTCGGGTGTTAGTCGTGAGACTAATCTCTTGGAGCTTATTCACGATGATCATGTGATTTGCATGCCACTCCTTCTTTGGGGAATAAGAAGTACTTTGTGACATTTATTGATGATGCTTCTAGATTTTGTTATGTCTATCTTACACATACCAAGGATGAAGCATTAGATAAATTCAAAGTGTTTAAAGCGAAGTTGAATTACAACTTGGGTCTTTGATCAAAAGATTAAGGATCGATAGGGAGGTGAGTACATGGATACTCATTACTTTCGGTCTGTTGGAATAATCCATGAAACGATCGCCTTATACTCCTCGGCAAAATGGTATTTACGAAAGGAAAAGCAGGTCTTGAAGGAGATGGTTAATTCCATGTTGTCCTATTCAGATCGAGTCAAGGTTACGGGGTGAAGCTATGTTAACGACTTGCTATTTATTAAATAGGGTTCCCAACAAAAGGAACAAGGTTACCCTTATGAACTCGGACTAAAAGGAAACCCAACTGAACTATCTTAGGGTTTGGGGTTGTAGAAATTTGTTGTAAGACTCACGATCCAAAGCTAAAGACTTTGGGTGAAAGAGGCATTGATTGCATCTTTGTTGGATATCTTGAGCATTCCAAGGCTTTTAGGTTCTATGTTATTGAACCTAATGAATATGTTTCAATTAACTCCATTATTGAATCAAGGGATGCGAGACTTTGATGAGAATAGATTCTCATCGGTCTCAGACCAAGTCGGAGGATTCTAATGGAACTCATGACACTGGTGTATCAGAGGTCCACGATGGTGAACCATCGGTGGTCCTGATGAGGTTGTGGTTCAACAACTGAACACGTGCTCGAAAGAGCAAAAGGGTAAGGACTCCAAAATCATTTGGACACGAGTTTCAACTGCACTTAGTTGAAGGAACTAGGGATGAGGTCTCGACCAATACTCCTATTGCTTCATTGTTGAGGATGATCCCAAGACATTTGAAGAAGCAATGAAGTCCCGGGATATTGCTTTACGGAAAGAAGCAATCAATGATGAGATGGATTCCATCATGGGCAACAACACTTGGTGTTGGTTGATCTACCTCACAGTTGCAAACCTCGGGTTGCAAATGGATTTTCAAAAGGAAAATGAAGGTAGATGGAACTATTGAAAAGTTCAAGGCTAGACTAGTCATTCGGGCTTTAAACAAAAGTCGAATAGACTATTTTGATACTTATGCCCACATGGCTCGTATCGATTACCATAAGGCTGGCGATTGCTATGGCATCTATTCACAATCGGTTATTCATCGGATGGATGTGAAAAACTTTCTTGAATGGTGAATTGGAATAGGAGGTTTATATGAACCAACCTCGGGGCTTCATCATGCACGGCAATGAAAACAAGGTGTAAACCGATTAAGTCTCTTTATGGATGAAGCGGGCACCTAAGCAATAGCATCAAAGTTTGATGAAGTGGTTTTGTCTAGTGGTTATGTTCTTAACCAAGTCGACAAATGTGTATATAGCAAATTTGATGAATCGGTAAAGGTCATCATTTGTCTATATGTTGATGACATGTTGATCTTTGGCGATCAAAATCGGGTTGACTGACAAAGGAGTTTTGTCATCAAGGTTCTCCATGAAGGACATGGGGAGGCGATGTTATCCTTGGCATAAGGATTAAACATGAAAGTAAAAGAATTTCTATCTCGGTCTCATTATATTGAGAAGGTACGAGGAAATTCAATTACTTTGATTGTACTCAGTGAGTACACCTATGGATACTTGTGAGAAGTTGATGCCTAATAATGGCAAGGTCGTGTCTCAACTTGAGTATTCTAGGGTAATTGGTGCTGATGTATGCCATGACTTGTACAAGGCCCGATATTGGTTTTGCGGTGGGAAAATTGAGCGGTATACTAGTAATCCTAGTGCTCATCAACGCAAGCAGTTCAAAGTCTTGAAGTATTTGAAGAGAACTATGGATTATAGTCTCTCATATACGGTTACCCATCGATGTTGGAAGGTTACACCGATGCAAGTTGGATCGATAATGCGAAGACAATTAGTCTACCGGTGGATGGGTATTCTACTTGGTGGAGGTGCAATTTCTTGGGCATCCAAGAAACAAACTTACATCACCGGTTCAACAATGGAATATGAATTTGTGGCTCTGGCATTTCTTTGGTAAAGAAAATTTGAATGGTTGAAAAACTTGCTTCTTGAGATTCCATTGTGGCCTAAACCTATAACACCTATTTCTATCCGGTGTGATAGTGCAACTACATTGGCTAAGGCTTATAGCCGGATGTACAATGGTAAGTCTAGACACTTAGGTGTCGGACATAGCATGATTCATGAGCTTATCATGAATGGGGTGGTATCTATAGAGTTTGTGAGATCTCAGCGAACTTAGGCGATCACTTGACGAAGGGTTTGGCTCACAGACTTGGTTATAAAGTCGCTAAAGGGATGGGTTTAAGTCCAACTTAGTCATTTGAATGCTAGGACACCCACTCCTCACGAGGAAACTTGGGAGCCGAGTTCAATGTGGAAAGTCGAACATTCGATGGATGGAGCACATGTTTTATTTACATCCCAAGGTTGTGCTCGGAACTGCTTTGAAAGGAGGATGAAGTCTTTACTTAATGGTTATTTTCTTTGAAAAGTGCTTGGCGGGAGCATGAATAAATAGGAACCACCTATGTAAATGTTGAAGTTTTGCCGCTTGAGGCTTTGGACTTTAGCTTCTACAACATTTATGAATTTGGATATGGACACATGGCTTGTATAGTGTCGGGAGTCGATAAGTGTTTAAAAGCTTGTGTAGTTATCTTGGTATTCAAATGGGTTGAAGGGTTCAATTCTTAGAACACCCCGATTCTTGAATATTTGAGCGTGTAATTACTAAGATGGAAATTCAATCCTCGGGACATTTTCATTTATGCACATGTTTTGCTTGATGTTTGTTTTTCATGCAAAGGAAGTGAACTAAATTTGGGAGGATTGTTGGAAAATTTAGTGCACTTGTGGGATTAGTTCACACCTTGTAATGGGCTAGGAGGTGCAGAGTGTACACCCATAAGGTCCATGAACACCCGACTCTAATAGTGGTTTGTATTGAAAGTGCTTGGTGAAAGTCTTGTTGTGGTTACCATTGATTATCGGTGTTTCCATCAAGCGGTACTTCCTTTGGATAAGTGTTTCCACCGAGTGGTGTTTCCACCGGGTGGTGTCTCATCAAGTAGTGTTTACCTTCGAAGCGGTGGTGTTTCCATGAAGCGGTGTAACCACCGATAGCACTATGAAAGTCTTGCTGGTTGTATGAAAGTCTTGCTAGTGTTAAGGTCTTTGCTTGTAACGACTTTGACCTATTCAAGTGGCGATTATAAGCGCATTATGACCATGTTTATTTGGTCATGTAACCACTAACGGCTATAATGGGGATAATTATGAGGCTATTAATGGGTCGATTAATACTCATAATTCTATTGACTATCCAAGAGTATTTCCTATAAATAGGAGATCTGTTTATGCATGAGATACACGAGAAAACACTAAACACTTATAAGCGAGGGTTATAGAATTGTGCCTAATTCCATAACTACATTTGGTCTTATCCCAAGTAGATATTCGTGTAACCCAGGCATTAGGGTCGAATAGTTTACTTTGGAAAGTGATCACACGATTCCAAGTGATATCCGGTAACCACAGTGGTATTTATTCTCACGACTATTGTTGTTTCTGCTGAAGTTGATTATCTTACCCTGCTACTGGGCTCACGACACCAACATTTGATGTTTCTTACAAGTTACAAACTGATTATTTAAAAACAGGCTTATGTAAGAGTGTGTTTGGATTAGCTTATTAAACTGGATAAGCTGATAAGCTCTTATGTTTGGGTCTACGAGCTTAATTACTTGATTGCATCTGTAGCAATAGTACGATGATGAATTGCCACTAATTGACATTTAATTTTCAATTCTTGATTGCTTGATTTGTTGTGAATTGAAGAATTGAAGTTGAAAAGGTTGGATTGATTGAGCGAGTCTTACCACCAAAACAATGAAATAACCATTTTACCATGTGCAAGGCACATGGGGAATGCTGACGTTGACTAATGAAATTTGGTCAAGGACTAGTTTGGCATTAAAACCCAAGTTTTGGACTCCCACGATGATAAATGTCAAGTTTGTCCTATCGCAATCTTACATATAAGTTTAGGGACCAACGGTATATTTTAGTCTAATTAAAATATGTAAACTAGCTATAAATGTTATATGTGCAAGTAAGACTCATAAGTCATAACACACTATAAATAATACCTCACTTAAAAATAAATAAATAAATAAATAAAATAAAAAGCCCGTTAATAGGCCGACAAAAGATGAATGGCGTGCACATCGATTGCAAAATGGCGGTGCAATTGGAACAAAAAAACTTATGACATGTTGTTCGCCAATGCACTGGACTCTATAAAAAGTAACTTTTAAGTGATAGTTTCATGTTATTTGTAATAAAAAATTGATTGACATCTACTATCTGTAGTAGTGAATAACTATTAATACTTTTTTAGTTTTAAATTATAAGTCTATTTCTTATTTTTTTATAAGAGCATGAGTAATATACCAAATTATAAAAGACTTGATGCATTTACATAATTAAATAATGGTTGTAAAAAGCTTTTGCAAAAACCTACCATTCTAATGCAAAATATTTTAGCAATAGCTTTTGCATCTTTATAATGCGGTGTAAAATAAAAGTTTAACAAATACAAAACTCTTGTCAATTAATTTTAATTAATTTTCCAGCTGGTTGGAGAACTCCAAACTTAAACTTGTGAGTAAAGCTCTTTAAAAATATATGTTTTGTAATGTGTAAAAACTAAAAACTCATCCAAATACTTTTCAAAATAATAAAAAGCATTTGAAAAAGTTTACATTATGTACGCTCTAACAAGCGTATACTTTCGTATATAAACCAATCAAAAGAGTTTTCAAAGTCACGTAACATGTTATTGATGTAAAATGTAATGATTTTTACATTTCTTAAATTGGGTGCAATATAAAGCGGAACCAAAATTTAGGATAAAAGGGTATCGTTGGTAAATTCTTAGTTTCGTTTTAGTTTTCTTCTCTCCTTTCCGATGTATTTTACCACGCATCGAGTAATCTTTTCTTATTTCTTTCTCGAAAAAGCAGTTTTTGAGTATGTTTGGTAAAATAGATGTTGTTGATCTTTGGTATTGTTCTTGATATTGAAAAGATTAAAATTGTAGCTTTTTTTGCGATGTTGTTGTTGAAAAAGAAAAAATCGGTTAAATTGTGAAAAATAATCTCCTAATCTTTTAAGTGGTTTTGAGAACTTGATTTTTGGAACTTATTTTCTAAAATAATTCACAATCTTAGTTCTTAGAACAAATATTATTTTTGACTAAAGCTTATTATCAAAAAATAATGTTAAGCTCCATAATCTTATAATCTCTCGCGTCAAACATGTTGTACCATTAATTCTACAACATTTATAATAAAATTTAAACAAAAATCTTTTGATTGATGAGAATACCATATCGACTAAATCAAAAGCTTTAGGTTTGATTATGGAACTCTAATGAGTATATATCTTTTGAGTTAGAATCGAATGAGAAGAAAAAATTAAAATAAAAATGATGAAAGAAATTATAACAACTTATTTGAGATGTATTTATAAAAATAGATGCATTTAAAAAAAAATATATATTTCTTCTATTAAAAATGTAAAATGTATGGTTAAAAATTCTTTTTATTCTTTTCATTTTAATTTTTTTCTTTTTACCACGTATCTTTTAATTGCTTACATTTTTATGGTCTTTATTATGCTGAAAAAATTACTAATAGTTTAAAAAATGGACCCTATAATTCGTCTTTTCTATGGATTTTCCAACAATAATTGATAAGTCTGCCCATTGTATTAGCAAACTTTTACCACCAAACAATCTGTGTGCTAAATAATCTAGACAAACTCAAGCTTATAGTAATTTTGGCCACAAATATTTATCAAATTCCTTTACTTCATCAACATTTTGATTTCTACTGGCTGACTTTTGACATTAATTTCGTTTAAAAAATATATTGCATGCATTAATACGTATTAAAGTGAACATGGATGCTTAAAATCCTTATTAGAAATATTGTTCGTATTTACGTTACCTATATCAATTCCCGACGAGATAAGTTGAAACGTTAAAATTTTGATCAATCTCTAAGATTTCATCACTTGGGGAACTTCGTCTTCTAAGAATTCATCACCTGCACCGCCTCCCAGAAATTTATCCGAGATTAGTTAATTTCATGATATTTAATCGGATATCCACGAAAAAAAATAATGACCACTAACCCTCTATCACATATTGGGCCTTGTTTGTCCCATTTTGTAGTTGGGTCAGTTGAGTTGAGTCCACATGATATCATCCATAACATATTGGGCCTTTTTGTCACCAAAATTTCGGAATAATGGTCTAGTAACAACCTTTTACCAACATGACAGTTGTGACAAAAGTGAGTTGGATTTATTGCACTTACACGTAATACTTTAATAGAATGGAAATATAGCCAAAAAATGAAACAACATGCAAATACAAAAATTATAAGAGAATAGATATCACAAATCACAAATGACAACCTCTTTCGAGCCATTTTCATGCAATATTCCAACAAGCTTGCCATGGAGAAGACTTGTACACAATTTCTATTACTTTCAACACATCAAATATGTGTGAGTGAACAAATTTACCCTCACAATACTATTACTCATTCTGTTACAACCTAGTAATTCTACGTTTTTCCAAAAGTTCTACAATGGTAGTTGGTCTACAAAGCGTAAACATTAATCCGCAATGGCAAGTGGCAACAATCCGTCTCGGCAACTTAACCCCTTAATCACTATAAATCCTATCACTACTAGCTAACAATCAAATAACATCAAGCATTTCTCAGTTACCTTAAAAACATAATACAACAATTCACACCTTAATTTTCTTAAAGAAAAATACAACATGTGACATACACATACTATTATCATATAAACCTATGTTATAGACTAAATCTTAACACCTAAAACTATGTAAATACGGATTAACTACTAAATTTGATTATCTTTTTAAAAATGTGAACCTGAGTTAGGGTTGCAGTTTTCAAGACTTGATTTTTATCTAAGTTTTAGTTTCAATGATGAGAATTAAGAATTGCCCAGAATTAATTTTCAGAATTTGGAACCTTTTTGGAATAATGGTATTTTCTTGGTGGATTAAAGGCATCTACTATGATGAACCTTTATAAAAGTTTTTAATAGTGTCAAGCCATCCTACATCATTAATTTATAAACTTTTTTTTTGTTATAAACTTTTCTCTACGTATAACTTTATTAAAACTATGTATAACCTTATTAAAGCTTTATAAGAAATACACTAAACACCAATTCATTAAATTTAGAAGAGGTTCAATACGTTAGACATTTTCATTCCACATAAGCATGAAACACATTTTCATTATGGTTAATAAAATGATAGACCTTTTTAAATTTTCATAAACATTTTCATAAGCCATAAACCATCATAGTGGAGGCTTTAATAAATATGTCATGCCAATTTGTAAAATAAAATAATGAATTTATTTATAAAAGATAAGATGTTATCTATACTACCTAAAGATTGAAGTGCTTAATTTAATGTGTAAGAGTTGTTGTGCACAAAATTAAGTGCGGTTTCAACATAGCTAAAGCTACACAAAATTACATCGATTTATCAATATGACGAATTGAATGCATACGCATGAAGGTCTCCTTCAATGGAGGCACGAAGAGGCAAGTGTTGTTGGAGTTTGAAGATGAAGTTGAAGTGTTGTTGGAGTTTCAGAAGACAAACCATCTCAACCTTAGCATCTCACACTTAAAAGCCATCATTTGTAAGTATAAATAACACACACTTGATTGAATTCACTAATCATCATACCTCTCCTCGAATCGGTGGTCAAAGAAGGGTTACTTATTCGATCACTATAAAAGCTAAGTACAATCATTCATGTATTCTAAATTCTAAATAACCTTAAACCCTACAAAAACCGCCAGTACTACATCTTTTTATCGCATGATCAAATCATCAATATATCATGTTTCATGATCATTTAAGCACTATGGATCCATATCTTTGTGCATGTAGTACAAACCCAACATTTTTACCCGATGGTAACTTTGGTTTTACTATAATGCAAGCCCACAATATGTTAACGTTATGAATCTTCGATCTTGCTTATAGTTATATATTAACTAGTGTTATAGTAATGATTATGGGTATGTTGTTGATCAGTTAGCGGACTTGAGGAATAAGGAAAATATGTTTCAGTTGGTAAATAATTTGGAAAAAAATATTGTGACTGAAAGAGATTTGAGTGCTAGTAATGTGAAGATGGATTCGAGGGATGAGCATGGATTTGGAGCACCGAAGGCGAAGATACCTTTTCATATAGCTTCAATTCCGAAGCCACAACTTGAGTATGGGATAGAGGTAGATAATACGAATCGGCCGTTTTATCATCAATTGTTGAAGATGAGCCAGGATGGATCAAGGCCTATACATCCGTTGATTAGTTTCTTTTTAGTACCTTTTTTTATATAAATATAATCTGATGTTATGTGATGTTCTTGGGATAGTTTATTGATATAATTTCAAAATATATACTTATTTAATTGCTTGCATGAAAATATGTTTGATATTATTTACGTAGTTGCATGATTATATATTAAAACAAGGTTGATGAAATTGACCATTTGCAGTTTATGTTTAATTTCTGGAATGATCGTCGACGTTAAAAGATTTTTGCCACTATGTTTGTAGGACTCATGGGTTCTAAAGAGTTGGAAATAATCAACTCACTTCCAATCATGATCTTACATGCTTTTTTTCTCTTTTTTGTTTGAGTTGAATATTATGGGTTAATTTTTGTTCAAAGTATTTTATAGGGTACGTAATTGTATCATTTATAGTTTTGTATTCATTTCATGTTTTTTTTTTTTTTTTTTTTTCATAATTCTAATGACTGGTGGATTGATTTTGGAGAAGGATAGTCGTTGTGACCCCAACCATGCCAAACACAAGAAGTTCAGGTGACATGACAGTTGCTATGGATATAAACAGATTATGCCCGAAGGTTGGATGAGTATGGATTGTGATTATGTGATATCTATATCGTTATTTTACCAATTGATGTTATTTTTTGTATACAAATGTAATGAGCGAGTTTGATTGTAACTATACATTTGTTTGTTTCGGTTTTCGAATCAGTTTTCGATATTCTTTACATGCAAATGAATTATATTTTGTTATTGATTTGGTCTTTGAAAATCAAGTTTATTATTTGAAGTAAGTTCTTTACTTTCGGATGATAAACTTTTCAAGCTTTTTTATGACTTCGACACCCTTGCCCCTAAGATCGAACATCAAACTTTCAAAGCCATCAATCTCTTCGAAGGTGATGGTAGCTATGAAATATTAGACACAATCCTCGTTTCTTACTAAAAGTAGAACACCCGTTATAAAAACCCAAGTAACTACAAATAACAATTTAAAGGTCAAAAAAGGGTGTTCTAAAGTATTCTTTTTGCAAATATTTTATATTTAAAATAAAAGTAATATTTAAAACTTAAACTAAAATTAAACGTTGGAATCTAAATGGGCTTGTATGTAAAAATATTAAGATGAAAATGCTAATTGAACTGGCCTGGGCTACCGAATTGTAACCGGACTCGGAGATAATCCTTGTACAGTATATAATTTTCCGTCACGAGAACCCAATGTTTTCTAGTGCAATGTACCCCAATTTTAAAGGTAAAGGGGTGTTCATTAAAACTTACTTTTGTGCTTATAAAGCTTATTTTTGCGGACTTATATTGACACTTGTGGTTTCGGTTCCAGTTTTATAATAACCGACTCTAATTATGTATTTGCTTGTATTTCCTGTGTTTTGTGTGAGTTTTCGTTCGATTCTTCTCTAGAAAGGTTTTGGTCGGGAAATCACACAATGCAATGGGAATGTGAAAGTATGTGTTAGTATGCATATTGAGTTGTCTTACTTTCAGTTATATGATATCATCCGAGTTTGATCACGTGTTCCAAGTTTATTCAATATGGATTATTATTCGTGAAATGGTAAAGTTATGAACCATTATTATTATTTTTATTTTGTGTGATTTATAAGCCAAAAGAAACGAGAGATTATAAAATTAAAAAAAGAAAAAAAATGAAATGAGAGAGAGAGAGAGAGAGAGAGAGAGATTCTGTGAAAGTTGGTATGTCTTATAAACAACTTAATTGAGATTGATGATTATGAGTCGGTACGTTATATAAACCAACTATGTGGTTTTTTTAGTTTGTATTCGTGGTCGTTATAAACTATTATTGTTGCATTATTCTTGGGATGAATGGGGGTTGGTTGATTGGTTGAGCCAACTAGGTATGTCGATGATGATATCAGGATGTCTTTGAGTCTAATTCATCTGTCACTAAAGCATGTGTTTTCCGTGTTAAAGCGTGAGTTAGTCCATGATAAGAGTCTTCTTCGGGTTTGTGGTAAGAGAATAGCTACCAACATTTGGTATGTTTTTGGACTTTAATCTATTTATTTTGTTCTAATTTTTTACACCAATTCATATATGTTATCTCATGTCTAATTCTACCCTTAACCCGTAAGCCTTAATTGTTTTGACTCATTTGCCTTTTAGATTAGTTGCGTCTAGACTCTACTGGTAGAGATGTGTATCCTTGCCAAGCTTACGATAGAATATTCGCCACGACCGAGAAATTGAGCAATTCACTAAATGTTACAAAATAGATTAGTTTGAGTGTTTTCATTTCCTATTCGCGAGGTGCTTGGTTGTGCGTACTTTTAATTGAGTAATTAGTTTAAGCTTTATTTCCTTGACTTTTGTTTAGGAGATGTTTTTATAAGTAAAAATTGAGAGTCTACTTGAGGACAAGTAGAAGTGAAGTGAGGGATATTTGATGTGATCAAATAAGTACACTTGGGCCTAGTTTAAATTATAAGTATATATTAAAACGCATGATGTCTGTAGCTACAATCTTTGCTACAATCTTTACTAGCTTTTTGGGCGAAATTTCTGAGTATAAATTCTGATGACATTGCGGGTAGGCTGCTCTGATCAAAAAAAAAAAAAAAAGTTATATTACTATTTATTACAATCACCTCATTTAAAAATTCGGCCGCAACGCCAGACCAAATCTAGTCTCTCGTTTGACAAAAGGATAAAGAATCGTTGGGCCTCTTGGGCTGTTGTTTTGGAAAGCTACATTGACTGTTGATTTAATTCTCCTTAGTCCTACTGTTCGACGCACAGAAAGAAAGAAACAACAAGGGTTTGAATTTTTATTGTTTTAATATCATGTTGAACTTTTATTTAATTCTTGTTATGTGTGTTATTTTTATTATGCTAGGCTAAATCTCTAGTATCTGCTTAGAGTAGATGAACCCTCGATATGGACAGACCCACATGTATAATGTATGCCGGGTGTGGCACGGGCTACACCCGATTTTAGGTCATGAAGTGCAAAAAGATTTTAAAACTGCCGTTTTTATGGTATGTGCAACCCTCAATTTTTTTTTGTTATTTTCATTTTTTACCGTGTAACTTTAATTAGCCCAACATTTTTTTTTGTGCATCACCCTTTTAAAAATCTTGGGTCCGTCCCTGACCCCTAGTAGATGATGGATACAAGATTGTTGTTTGGTCTTTAGCTAGTAATCGATAGTGACTTGAATGTTTGTTGACATGCAGATGACGAAGCGCAACCTTGTTCAAGTTATAAAGGTCACGACAGGTGACCTTCATTGTCCGGTGTCTTATGATGTACCTAACGAGGGAGAACTGCAGATATCTGTCCGGGACAAATTCTTGCCCATCATCATGTCCACCATGTGTCTAGGGCATGACAGAATCGGCAGCCTTAAGGACAAAATCTGTCACCAGCAACGTTTTAACCCGTCATACCAAAAGCTCTTCTTTGCTGGAGTAGAGCTCGATGACCACCATACCTTTTCCGACTACAACATTCCTTGTAGGTCCACCATTGATCTTATGTTCCGACATAAGGGAGATATAACCATATATGTTGCGACCCTCGGTCTTTTGAATCCTCTGTGTCTCACTCTTGATTCCTGGACCACCATTCACACTGTCAAAGACTTGTTTCGTTGCAACACAGGTATCTCTACTGACCAACTAAGGCTGGCATACGATGGACTCGAGCTTCATGACAGCCACACCCTTGCCTGCTACAACGTTCAGTACGGGTCGATCCTCCACCTTCTTAACGATGCATGGAGGACCGGAGGAGTTCCCCTGAGAATATATGTCTGGATTGATTCCACCGGACAAAGGTTCCACCTTGGAGTAGATTGCTTATCCACCATCAATGATGTGAAAGCCATCATTCAGGAACATGAAGGTATTCCCGCACACCTGCAGACACTGTTTTTGCCCCAAAAGCGGCTCCAGGATGGCTCTAGTACTATTGTAGACAACTGCATCCATCATAATTCCACCATCCGTCTTGTTCAGGTTAGATGTCTCTCTTAAAGTTTGCTCTTGTCGTTGCCGTTGCCATTGTTGTTTCTTCTAGCACTTTTTTAAACCAAAATCCCTGCAAGTTTTTTCAGAATGACATGGTTAGCTTAGAAGGCAACAAAGTTTGAGGACCGGAATGAAGCTATCAAAACAGGCTCATGCTTGTCGGGAAGCAGCTTTGGGCCAAGGCTGAGGATGTATTTATTATAAGCTACTTTCTTGTTTATCATCCTCGTGAACCTAGTTTTTTATTTTGAATCTTGTGTTCTTAGAACTACAATAATGACTTTAGCATCCATTGTTGGTGTATGCTAAACTTTACTATCAGTTTGTTTCAACTCAAATGTGTTAACCGCTTGATAATTTTATTTCTGTATTAAGCATAAGTACACAAATTATCTAAATAACAGAATGAATCCAAAAAATCATTTCCCTTGGTTACTCGTCCGTAATTGTATGTCAGTTCCAAAATAGTTGTTTGTTTTTCTTCACCACAGCTCAATATCGCCCACTTGTAGTATGTTGCAAAGATTGTTATAGTAAAACTCAATAAAGTGATACACGAAGCCAATAACGATTAGGTGATACACCATTATTTCTGGTATTCATGTTTTTAGCAAAGGTAAGTTAAGCAGTCCCAAACAAGCCCTGTAGCTAGATGCCGTCGAACATTCGGCCATGCCCATGACTGCCATCTAAATTCCATATGAAATAACAGGTGCACCCCCTTACCAGCTATTGATATTGCACGTATGTATCAGATTCCACATGATGTACATATAAGATGCATTGACCTTATCGTTCAGTTTACTCTACTAGAATGAGTTTTTGCAGGGGTTGAATGTGCATTTTATTAATATCAGTGTTTTTACGTACATTGAACACTCAACATGCGATATTCACTAGCCTGTTGTGGGCATAAATTAGTGTAGTGAATATTTACTCTGTATTTCATGACTGATATTGAGTACAGAAGAAAAGGTTTATTAAGTTATACTAATTATGGAAAGTCTCGAGTCATCATGCACCAATTTAGCCTCATAGTTTAGTTTAGATTGACAGCCATTTAGATTCAAGAACCATTATTTATGTGTTTGCAGGTCAGGAGTACTTCTAAGAAAATAAAGAGGATGCTATCTGTAGCTTAAAGGTAACTTCACAAACCTTTTTACCTGATGTTCTTTTTTCGTTATTTTAAACACGGGCCATGTTGCAAATACAACGTCTGGTCTTTGCTTTCTAAAATTAGTGTAATGATTGATAAGAAAATCCAAATCCAAATCTCTATCCTAAATCCATCTACAAACCAAACGGACCCTTAGACAATATACCTTGTGTTGTGATTAAGCTAAACAAACTAGCATTGTCATGTGTTATTAGTCCATTCGTTTCAAAGCTACAAATAGTCAACACTTTTTCATATCTCGGAAATGACTCATTGGTTTGATTAAATAGTTTAATTTGCTTCAAAATATGGCGATACCTTTTGGAAATATATGTGTATGTGGCGGATTGATATTGTTTAAACTGCGTGTTAGCATCATTTTGTGTAATACTTGATGCAATAATGATTACTGGAATTTCCTATGAGGTTTATGTTATTCATGTGCTAAATTTTGATTAAAAAAACTTGTGCCAGTACATGTATATGCTGAATTTTGTTTATTCTGATAACCTGAACCTGCTTGTTAATTATGTAATCGGTTTTCAAAAGGGGTTTTGAACTTATTCGTCATAATCTGTTTTTGTGAAGGGTTTCAACCTACTTTGTGTTTATGCTTGCGCTTTAAAAGCAAATTAACAACAGTTTTGTAAAATCCAAAACAATTATATGCTATTATGTTGTGTTTCATTTTACTAAAAATGTCCAGTCTGTTAAGATTGACAACTGCTGTAGTAACGAATGATCTGTAAATTGTATATATTCTGAGGGTTTGAAGATCTATTCTCGAATAAAGTTTGATAACCATTTGTATACAAATATGAGTTTGAATTTTGTTTATATATAGTGTTTCTGCATGTGTACACGTGGTAAAGTATAATGTGCTAATAGAGTACCATATGGTCATCGACTTAACATTTAACTTTCGGATGAATTTAACTGTGTTTTTGTTTTAGTACATAACTGATCATGTTATGTAGTGACTTGTATGTTTCCATAATCTATTTGTATTGAAGGTGTGCATAGTTAATTTCTGATTGAAAATTTTGTGTAAAGATATGTATGCTGAGTTTTGCTTAATTTTAAACATATTTCCAAGAACTACCGCTGACTCACTATTGACTCAATTAACACGTATTTTCGAGTGGGAAACGGAAAGGATTTGAATTATGTCGTGTTTGAGATTTGGTGCGAAAATGTTCAACTGACTCAATGTAAAGAAGAACTAGATCTTCTTGCCAGGATTAAGCTTGATACCACTGAGACGTTTGTCCGAAATGATTGTTATGGGATTGATTTGGTTTGAATGTTTACAGATTACAAAGAACAAGATGATTACAATTTGCATGAGAAATGAAAATGAATACATGAATGGTATTTAAAGGTAGTCATCAAGATTTTTGAATAATGGTCCAGCAACAACCTTTTACCAATTACCAACATGATAAACTTACTTTTAAAGTTGTGACAAAAATGAGTTGGATATATTGCACTTACACCTAATAGAATGGAAATATCTTGAGATTGTTGTCTATGATCATTTTGGTAAACCTGAAAATTAAGAGTAGCAAGAAGATAGGTGAAATGTGGTTGAAAAGAATGTGGAATGCATGCAAGTTAGTAGGTATACAAAGGAATTAAACCCATAATTTATAAAGGCAATTCTATGGATCTTCTAGCCCATAATAGCCTCAAAAGCATGGAACTTGATCACAAAGATGGTGATGCCCACAAGCTTGCCACAAAAAGGTTGTGCTTTTATCTACTAAGCTATTTTTACCATGTTGTACTTTTTATTATCCAATGTGATGACCATATATATGTTTGTGTGTGACAAGGCTAATGAATAAAGTTGCGGTGGTGACGGGAGGATCAAGAGGAATAGGGGGTGCCACGGCGAAGTTACTGTCGGAACATGGGGCACATGTGATTATTGCAGATGTTTTGGATGAACTAGGAACAAGTCTTGCTAACTCGATCAATGGTCTTTTTGTACATTGTGATGTCTCGGTAGAGTCCGATGTTGAGGCTGCTATTCAACTCGCTATAACTTGGAAAGGGAAACTTGATATATTGTTCAATAATGCGGGAATTGGGGGTACATTTTTCTTAGCTTTACATCATAGATAGAGTTAGACAAGATAAACATGCCAGACGGGTTGGGCAACGGGTCAAAAGACGACATCATATCAAAATGGGTCAATTTTTCATACAAGTTGGAAAAGTTGGGTTGACCTTAAAAACATGTCCTTGTCAAATTTTAGAATCTTTGAAAATAACTAGTGCCCTTAATGTGTACAAAATTAGTACTATTCCGATACTCGTATAAAATTTCAAATAAAGCGATCTAAGATGTTGTATAACTATGAAAATTAAACTTAGAACGGCTTTTAACTTGTTTCTGGTGTTTTAGTTGACCCGTCTAAGACTTATTCACTATGAACGAATCGGTAGTTTGTATACGAGTACTACTTTAAAGACTTAATAAACCTGGCCCGAAATGAACTCTCATATTTCCTTGTAGATATCGGAGGAAGCATAACAACTCTTGATATGAAAAGGGTTTCCAAGCTAGTTGAAGTTAACATAAATGGAGTTGTACACGGGATCAAGCACGCTGCACGTGCAATGATTTTAGGCGGTAATGGTGGTTCAATTATAAGCTCATCAAGCACAGCCGCAATCATGGGAGGACTTGGATCACACGCATATACATTAACCAAAGAAGCAATCCTTGGAGTAACAAGAAGCTCTTCATGTGAACTAGGCACATATGGGATCCGTGTGAATTGTGTGCTACCACATGCCGTGTTATCAGATATGTTAGTGGACGCGTATCGTGGTTTCAAACAAGATGTTACAACTGAAGAAATACAACAAACAGTAAGTGAGAACGCGAGTTTATTGAGAGGGAGATGTGGTATGGTGGAAGATGTTGCGGAAGCTGTTTTGTTTTTGGCTAGCGAACAATCTGGATTTATAACGGGGCATAATCTTGTTATTGATGGAGGATATACTTCTTCTTCCATCAATATGACTTTCATTTATCGGGAGAAAAAATCTTAATTGTATCATATATTCTAGATACTATATAACAGAAGTCGAAATATGTTTAAAATTGAGTTCATTCTTTTATGTTTGATAAGAAATTTCAGGTGTTACAATCCGAATCTGTAGGTGTATTACACAAGTCTTGTTGTGGCTTATTTTGTAAAAATAAGCATACGGCAGAGCAATCGTCCCTCTTTGATGAAGGGAACTTTTGTTTCCATGCTGCGATAGCTGCAACGATTATTGCTTTTGCTGCTGATTCTTCACTCTCTGCTCCCCACACGATGGATGCAACCGTGTTGTTACTAAGCACATCCCATATCTGAAAAGATTTCACCAAGGTCAACTTAAGATATAACCCAATTGATTAGTTCTTTTACAAATAAGATAGGATTTATCCGACTTACCCCGTCACTTGCAAGAACAAGAAACTGATCACTGGGAGTCAACCGGTGATAGGAGACATCCGGAACGGCTATAATTCCATGGCTTTTGAGTACAAAATCACCAAAAGCACGAGACATGGCTAGGCCAGGCGAGTCATGATGTGGCAACCACACTCGGTCTATATGTGGCTCTTCTCTTAGAGCCATCACCCTACCATTTGATCTCCTTATTCGATCAGCTTCCGCTGTTCAAATTTATATCATCCATCAGTTCATATAAAAACATAAATATGGTTCCAAAGTTTAAAGACGCGCCTTTTTATTAATACTTACAAGGTACACTAGGTTTGAGATCAACGGTCAATTGCACCGGGGTAATTCCATTTTCAGCAATTGTTCCTAGGACTGCTCTTGAATCACCAAGATTAGCAATAACAAGATCTTCACCCTGTCGAACAAAAACCAATAAGTTACTTATACAATTTTGAATTTACTTTTTAAGATTGAAATCGTGACAAGATTGTGTAATTACGGTACCTGTCTGATGACGATAACAGCAGTTGTACCACTACAAGAACAATCTATATGTTCCATAAGCTTAATCTCTTTGTCCATGACTTTAAAGGCACTATAACATGCTTCTTTCCAAATATGGAAATCTTTCGATTCAAACTCATCTTGATCATTTAGGGTTTTATTACCCTTTGTCATGGTTGCATTTCTTTGGTTGATGATTAATGATGGTAACTTGTTTCTCACAAATTTACTCACTATTTGACCATTCCTTCCATGCCCATCAAAAACTCCACCAAATACTCCATTTTTCATTCCATAGTCCTTCATAAATATCAAAAACTAGGGTTACAAAACTATATAAAAAAAGGTCTATAATCATAAAATATCAAAGTTTGCCCTCTCGGCAATAACTTTCTGGCTCCGCCTCAGATAACAGCACGAAAGAAGCTAAGTTACAAAAGTTGGTAAACAAAAAGTAAATAGATGAGAAACCTGGTAAATAATGGCAGCATCTTGATTGAAACCTTTAGAGCCTTGATAAGTATGAAGTGATCCAATTTTGTGATCAGTAATAGTATCTTGGTAATAAATAACATTTTCATGACCATAGTCTACATCATGAATCTCATGAGAAGATGCTTTGGATATGCAGATGCCCATTTTGCTAGTTTTAATGTTTTATAAAACAAGCTCTTGCAAATATTCTCTTTTTATAGAAAACCAAATGGGCACTAGAGTTTATATATGATAAGTTATATGTATGCATACATCATATATGTATGTTTTAATAACATCCAAGAGATGCTATGATCAAGTTGTCTAAATATTTTATTGGTTAAGTGATTCAACTTGGAGACTTTGAATTTTTATAAAAAATAGTGTTAGTTTATTGTATTTGTTAATAGGTTTATATGAATTTACAAGACGCAACTTTATATTAAAACACCGCAACTTGATGTCAAACATGAATTATGCAAGTTTAAGTATTTAATAATCATTAGAATATACTAGCTGACCACATCTTGCAAAAAGTCAGATTCAATGAGTCATTAGCTATGCATTATATATGTTGTATTTTGTAGGACATGAAAAATTGCATTGTTAACTTATGGGACATGGATTAGCCAAAATATATTTAGGTTTTGTTATATTGAGTTTTATTTTTCAATACCAAAAATTTGGTTAAGTAGTTTTGTATAGCTTATTGAAAAATCATAACTCTTTCGCAAAGTCGAAAAAACCTTGTGTTATTTAAAGAATACTAGTATTAGCATGGTTGTTAAGATCCCGATTTTAATTTTAGGATTTTACGATACTACAAAGCAAAAACAATCCCGATCTTACGTAAGATCTTTGCGAGATAGGATATTAGTCGAATTGCGATCTTGACTATATATAGGATCTTAAGATCTCAATTGATTCGGTCTTATTTTTTTCAAACCACAAACTAAAAAACTACAAATACATGTATTTGGTTTTTTAGAATATGAAAAATAAGAGGTTAATTGTATTAAACACTTCATAATCATAGTTTTGACATTTATGATATATGATATTAAATAATAAGTAGATTTGTATAATTTTACAACACCTATTGATAAAATGACACTATAGTATGATCTTAAGATCTCGATCCGATCTTGTTATCAAAATCTTGCAAAGACGAAGACGATTTTATGTAGGATCCCAATCTTAAAAACATTAAGTATAAATACACCTGTCCAACGCGTCTACAAAAGTAAAGATTACATATACCATAGCAAGTGTGTTATGAGATGATTAGCAAAATACATAAAATGATTTAACATGCCTCCTAGTTACAAGTAAACGTGTAATTAATCTTTTTTTAAACATGACTTCAAATTCGATATTCAGTTTTTAGGCTAGCTATATGAATATTATAAAAGGTTGTTTTTATTTTAAGGAAAATATAAGAATGAAATTGATAAGAAGGAAGCAAAGCATGTTTAGTTTGGACAAAATAATCGAAAACAAATTATTTGAGAAGAAAAGAAGTAACAAAGAATATTATTAAGATTTGAATAACATAAAAAGAGAAAGTTGACAACCCAAGATTCAATTGAAAGGGCATCTATCTTAGTTGTACTTGTATCATCAATGTAAGCTAGTTATCTTCTAGTTGTAACCTTACTCGTTATTTGCCACCAATCACCACCTTTAAATTATTTATTTAATCATAAAATATAAGTAATATCGAAGTCATGTTCTATTAATTTTCTTAATTAATGAGTTGGATGAAACAATCCGGCAAGTCGGCCAAGACAATAGGAAGATCATCCTTTGCCTTGGTTTGTGTTGGGGTTACAACAATGCCAGGCTAAAGATAATCAAACCGGATACTACAATAAATCTTAACTATCTTATTTGTCTGGGTTACACGAATATATCTTTGAAATAATTCAAAGTGTTTACGTTTTTTACGTAGGCATAAATTTAAGAACCCTTTCGCTTATGAGTGTTTAGATTTTCGTGTTCTTTCCCATTATATTTGTTTCTCTTACATAGAGAAGAAACTTATTTAATGAACTTGTAAGAATTAATTGGCTAATTAATATTCTCCGATGTTCCGCTATTATAGCACTAGTAGTTACATGACCAATTAAATATGACCATTAAGCCGCAATTAAAGCTGTCATTGAATAGGTCAAGATCGTTATAAGAACATCCACTATGAGAGCTTTATGAAAAAGGTCTAAAACCTATGAAAAGGTTTATCTTTTGTTTCAACCATAGCGAGCTTATGATTTATATCTATGTGGCATGAAGAGGTCCAAAGTCATAGATTTTTTTATAATTTAATGCATATGTGTTATGATTGAACATTTGATATAATTGTAAAAAATTATAGATAATGGTAATAGGTTTATAGTATCAAGAGTTTTATAAGTTGATGATTTGCCATGTGCTCACTTTTTTTTAACAAACTTCGCTCACTGCACAAGCTTGCTCCCTGAGTATACTTACTGACGAGGATGTTCAAAGTCTACTCACTAAAGAATGTAACTCACTAAACTCATCAGCCTGATGAGGTCGTTCAGACTCAACTCACCGAAGATCTAACTCACTGAACTCATCAGCTACCTGATTTCCACAACACTACTATTTGAGTCAGGAAGGTTCAATGACTTAATAGGTGTACACTTCGTAACTCTAAGCTCATTTACAAATATGAACTGAACCCTCAATTACACAAAATTTTCTATTTCAAATGATTTGGTTATTTAAACCAGTATGCAATAAAAATAGAAATGCATATATCATCAAAATTTTATGATTAATTTCATATGTACCAAAAGTGCAAATATTAAATGCATAATGTACGATATTTTTAATGCATGTTTGAGTATATATGAAATTTGTTTGGAAGTAGATATATACAAAAAATATGATTTATTATTAACGTACAAACCAAACCA
Organism: Chrysanthemum lavandulifolium; assembly: GCA_022545495.1. Classification (NCBI taxonomy): domain Eukaryota; kingdom Viridiplantae; phylum Streptophyta; class Magnoliopsida; order Asterales; family Asteraceae; genus Chrysanthemum; species Chrysanthemum lavandulifolium. Next base: position 286,318,573 of record CM040240.1, read on the forward strand.
TATATACATTTTCCAACACCTTAGACATAATCAGGGACGGAGATAGTGAGGGAGCAGAGAGTGTTTGGCCTCTTCCAACACGCTTACTGGTTTTGCTATTTATCTTTTAAAATAAAACATATGTAAAAAGTGACTGGAGTGTAATTTAATGTTTATATTTGTCTTAGTCGTGTTCTTTGTTCTTAGGTTAATTTAATGCCTTGAACAGTTAAATGTCCTTACCATAATTTAATTAACTTGTGGAATAAGAAGACTAAATCATCAAAATGCATGAGATCGATTATATGGTGAACATAAACCCATGGGGAAGTGTAGAGGCAATATACTTACTAGTCTATTTCATGTGTGATCATCACTATGTCATCTTATATAAATCGTAACAAAACGTTCATACCTTCTGTCTCAAATAATACCGTCATTATAAAAAGATACACTTATTTTGAGACAAACAAAAAACAAGAAGTTAAACATATGGAACCTAAGCTAGAGAACAAAATGAAAATGCTAAAATATTAGGTTCAACCATGGCCCCTCATGCACTTTACAGAGCAATGACATTCCAAAGACGATGATCTGTTCAATCAAAACTTATTGATCATTGCATGTGAATTATTGTATGATAATAATCAACTTTATTAGTCTTTTATGTAGATAAAGTTCTTTAGACACAAAAAATGACTTCTTTAAATAAGAAAACAAGATACTAAGTTCAATATCTTAGTTGTAATCCTGAAATAATCACGTCAACCTTTAGAGCTTTGTCTGGTTTAAATCTGTGTAGCTGTGAGTTCAAACGTGATGGATTAGTTAGTCGGGCCGAAAAGTTAGAAACCATAGTTATCCCGGATTAATAAAAGAAGATATTAAGTGAAACTGATTTTTTTTGCTTATACGGGTACTGAACTTTCAAATTCGGACTTATTAAGGTACTAAACTTTCAATTTCGGTTTTTTTGATACTTTTGCCCCTGGATTTTTAATAATTTGAAAGACAAAAATGTTACAAAGTACCTCAAAAAGTCTGAAATTGAAAGTTCAGTACCCATATAAGCAAAAAAAATTTGTATGTGAATTATTGTATGATAATAATCAACTTTAGTCTTTTATGTAGATAAAGTTCTTATACAAAAAGTGACGTCTTTAAATTAGAAAACAAGATATATTAAGTTCAATATATGTTAGTTGCAACTTTGAAGTAGTCACGTCAACTTTTAAGGCTTTGTCCGGTTTAAGTTTGTGTAGTGGTGAGTTAAAAGCTCGTGATTATTTGGCTGAAAAGTCAGAAACCATAGTTATCCCGGATTAATAAAAGAAGATATTAAGTGAAACTGAATATCTACTGTTTTTTTAGGGCTAATAACCTATTAAAGTGTCATACTTGTCACAAATGTCAATTCGACGTAGCGAACAAAAAAAAAACTCTTTTAGACATTAAACTTGAAATTTTTGTCTTCAATTGAGTATTATGACCATTTTACCCTTCCTAATTACATAAATGATCCCTGTCGTTTGGAAAAAATTGCGTCCATCATCCGTTACATAATGGATCAACAACGGATTCCATAACAAAAAAAAAACAAATCAAAAACATAAGTCCATGAAGGTCGATCGTCCCTTGCAATCATGCTGCTGTCGATCAACCATGAAGGTCTGCATTATTTAAACCATAAGTCCATTCTGTTTCATCCTGGGTAGTTCTATTATGTTGGGTAGTTCTATTCTGTTTCCTGAAGCAAATGTGAATATAAAAAAGGAGTATTAGATAAAAGACATATGAGCCTTCAATCTTTAAAAGTATCGTACCTCAAAACTTTTTCCGGTTCTAACTCGAACCTTTGTTCAAAGTGGATCTGCTTAACCACGAGGAAGCACCATAGACAACAGACGGAAAAGATGCTCCGAACTTCTCTTGGCGGTATGTCCGTATCTTTCCTCGCAGTTGAAAATGATTATGGTCGTTTAAATGATGAGAACAAAAAAAAAATTACAATGATAGACTTAAGCAACGGGATAAAGATAACTAAATGGACTTAAGCTAACATAAGCTAACATCAGGGTAACAAAAACAAACAATTTTGTGGAAACACGGCATAAACTGATGTCGGCACGCAACAAGCATTCACATACTTGATTAATTCCAGTAATCTGCAAGTGAGTAAATCAACTTGCAAAATAATACGTAAAGCAACAATCAACAACCCTTGTTTAATGTTTCTATAGGTAGAAAAAGATACGCAACTTATCTATATCATATAAAAACCTTAAAACATTTATCAATTTCACTCCGTTGATTCCACAATACACTAATGAGCATGAATAAGATCTAAATAAGCACAAAGGAAACCTGAATAAGCACTAAAAAAAAACTCATCTGCTGATCTGGTATTTGTGCGATAAGCAACCAACTTGGCAATTTTGAGCTTATTTTGAATAAGCTAAGGAAGGAGACAACCCCTGAGCTTGTGACCAAATATAATCCACCAGCTGGGCTTAAGGTATGCTGAACACATGACAGAAAAAGGCCCAAACCACTCACTTTCACCCCACAACAGCCATAGCAAACGATTTTTTTGAATTTTTTCCTTTTAACAGTGATTAAACCACCTACTTAACTTTGTATTTTTATTTTATTTTATTTTTATCTCAACTAATTCTTGACTAAAGCGCTTGTAAAAAAAGGGCCGATTCATTTTTTCTTTTGAAACAAACAACTCGTAAACACTGTTAACTCTTGTAAAATACTTTTCCAATAATTGAAACTAAGTTTATAACATCAAATTCAGTTTGACTTTATGGGTCAAAGTGGGTAAAACAGTTTGTAAACTTGAATAAGCTTAAACCAAGAAACATAACTAAATTTGGATCAAGCATTTCGTCAAACGCATATGTAACTCGATAAAACGAAACCTAAACAGCTACGACATTTCATCAAACACATGGTATGTATATTTATATTAACTAAATCTCATTGAGGCATTTCATCAAACAGTTAGTGATCAATCAAAAAATAAATGAAATAAATACCCAGTGCCATTATCAATAACAACAGCAGGACGAGAAGTACAAGGATCCATTTTATGATTAAAAAAATGGATCTGCTGCAATTGAGATCCGAAATAGGAATGGAAATAGGGTTTAAGTGATCATAATAATAACGTTGATTGTAATTGAAAGTAACTAATTAACAAATTCATCATGATTGTTACATCCATTATGTTGAGATTATGTTAATCGGTAAGTGTGGGCTAAGTAAGGGTGTTTTTTTTGTGATCAGATACATTAGTTGTGTTATGTGTGTGTTAAATGAGCCAAAAACCCTAATTGGGTTATTTATATACGTGGGACAATAGATGCAAATTTTAAAAATTCAAGGGTAAAATGGTCATCAAATTTTTTTTGTACTCAATTGAAGACAAAAATTTCAAGTTTAATGTCTAAAAGAGCTATTTATTTTGTTCGCTACGTCGAACTGACATTTGTGACAATTATGATACTTTAATAGGTTATTAGCCTTTTTTTTTTATGAGCGCGTTCCTTAAATGTGAAAAGAAAAAAATGTTGCATAAACTTAAACATTAATCATACTTAGCTATCATTAAACATAACTAACCTTTTATAAATTATAAGAGATATGTCATATTGAAAAATATAAAAATTAATTAAGGTAAACTCCTGGTAGAGGTACAAGAACTTTAGGTTTACCTGAAAGGGCAAATTAATGTGTCAACAAAATATATTTCATGCATCTTTCAATGTACTTTCATGGTTAGAAATATTACGTACGTCATTCAACTTATTTATTTTAATTGTGGTTGTTATTATGGTTTAAGGACAGCTTGTATCACGTCATGTGTTGCTCAAATGACTTTGTGCGACGAACACGAAATGAAGAACAAGGTTAACATGGTCATCAGCTTGAATACAAGCTGCCGATCTGGTACATTGTTGATCGATCTGATATGTTTTCGAAAAGGTTTCTTCAACCTTATAATGTGAAAATGAACGAGTTTAATTAATTAGAAGGATCGTGTTATGAATATGTTAATGCCTTATAGAGTATTATTATTGTTAGAAACCTTATATTGACACATCTGTTGTATGAAAGATGATCATGCACAAGATCTAGAATAATATTTTTCAGCTCTCAAACTTTATATATCATGCAAATGGGCCAACTGGTTATGTCTCATAACACTACATTTGAATTTCATTATTTTGACATTTGTAAATAGTGAATCGTTGTTGTTTAGACGCATACCCAAAACTAAGAGTCGACCGAAAATCTGTGTAAACACCTAGCTTAATTTGGATGAAAGGGCGGCAGTATAACAATGAAGATGCAGGCAAGCTAGGTTGATAAAAATTACTAAAAACTTTTTCTTATACCACATAATAGAGATAATTAAATTCTTTTTAATGTAAAGAAACGAATACAACATAAGGCAAGTAGTGAATGGTTGTCTTAGAGCACATACAAAGCTAACGCCATAACGGCGTTTTGGCTCAAATTAACGGCGTTATGCCGTTATTACCCTTGGACCTCCGGCGTTATTTCGGCGTTAGTCCTTCCCCGTTAACCACTTAACGGGCGTTTTTTTTTTTTGCCCCTAAATGAGGGGTTGTTTTTGTAAATTGTTGGGAATGTTATTGATGTTATTGGGATGTTATTGTTGTGGGTGTTTTTTGAAGATGTTAATGTTAAATGTTAAAACTGATGTGACGCTGACGTAGACGGTGTTATGGTGTTATTGTTGTAACTGCTCTTAGTTACGAGCTTGAGAATTTTTCTTCAAAAAGATTGTTTCAACAAATTATAGCTCAAAAGGAGTATCTTTTCGAATCAGTTCTACAATGAAGGCCAGGGGCCCACCACATAGAGTCAAACACACCCTCTTGCTCTCATTGAATTTTCATTTCTTAAATTGTTTGGTTTAATAGATTTTTAACAATCGTATATAGTTATCGTATAAGATTTTGCACAAGGCCTTCGTTTGCTTAGTTACGACACTGCATATCGGCGCCGATCTTTTTATGACCAATTTAACGTAATAAAAAGAATGTGATCAGCACAAAAAAAATCTCACGAAAATCAATCAATAAAAATATCACACACACAAACCTCCTCACACAACTAGGTCTTATTTTAGACCGAGTCCTTGCAAACTACACATGTTAGACGCGTCTTGCATGAGTTGTGTAGCAAGGCAAGCTGCATTCTTGGTTGCCAATTGGGACGAAAACGCGTCCAGTTTATCCCCATTATGGCTGATCTTACTCCGCAAAACTAATATATAAAGCATACACAAATCCCCAAGCAAACCTCAAACCTAATTTAAACCCTCACTTTTAAAAATTTTGCATCTAACAAAGAATAAAATTTGTCTAAATAATCTTTTTTCTTTACATGTATTAACCACACACTCTTTTCCTCAAAACTATGAAATATAAAACCAAACATCGTCACAAAAATCGCCAAAACTTACTATTGTTTTGCACAGATACAAGGCAATTATTATCATATTTAACCTTTTTAACTATAGCTAGCATAAAATTCCATTTGTTTAGTTTAAAAATTGAGTAACTATAATATACGTGAAGAAGTACTTGATAAAACTCAAATTTAATTGCCGTTGTTGCATCGTGTGAATACCTTACTATTTAGACTCGTTACTAAAGTTTTACTTGTTAGACTAAAAGCATAAACAAACCATATGTCTCTTATTGCGCTAATATCTTCTTCATCTTGATGTTATAATGTTAGAATTTTTAAACTATTCATCACGCACCAGAATACCTAGTCACAAAACATAAGGCTAGTCCCAGTCGTGACTTGGGACGACCTAGGTCATCCATCGCCACGTCGCCTTTCTCTCCAAATGACCGACGTGACCGGATGCCCAATGACGACCCAAGTTTGTTTTTTTTTTTTTTTTTTTTTCAATTCAAACATTTTTAACATTAAATTTAAATTTCACTAAAAACTTCTTCCTCGTCGAAAGACGAAGAAGAACCGAATAAATGCTCGAATAACGACATATTAAAATTGTGTTTCGTGGGTATTTCGTTAGAATGGTTGATGGAATATAGATGAGAAATGGTGAGTGGTGAATTGTGTTTGAGGAGAAGTTGATATTTATAGAGTGGTAAATTTGATTTAAAAAAAATCTTTTTTTTTAAATGACCAAACGGTCATATTTTGAAATTGATAGTAAATTAAAGTTGCAAATACTAGACGTTTACATCGGTCAGTTTTTCACTCGATGTTTGTAATTTTGATGCCTCGACCGAAGTGGCAACCGACCACCACAGACGAGGCAACCGATGTTCAAATCGGTCGAAGATGAAAAAAAATGGTGCCCAACCGATTTCAAAGTATCGAATGCGTAATAGTTAGAAAACTCATGATTAAAAAATAAAGTCAACTATATAGATGATAACGCAATCCTTATGGGTGGTTTTTAATGTTTTATATATATGCGTTGAAAAAATTTCCAATAATTGAGGGATGAATTATATTGTTTCACAACTAAGACGACTATCGTGTTTACCTAGCTAGTGCGTGGTAACCAAACCATATAGATAAGAGCATTGACCACTTATCATGCATCAAACACCATCCTTATCTCTTTGTGTGCACCTAATCGATTTAAGTTTTATATACATGTTTGAATGCTTTGGGATAAGTATATTTATCTTGTTAATATAGTAACTTGGCCTTTAGCGAGGGACGGCAAGGGCAGCGGTGTGACTGCGTGTTGACTTGGAATAAACTAAACAATAACGCAAACACAATTTTTAGGGATCGGTGCGTTTAAGAAAAATCGATGTTTTTAACAAAGTTAACACTACGACACAAATATCCATAGGTGTCTGGACCCCGGGATAGTCCTTGGTTCCGTCCCTGCTTTGTAGTTGCACCGGTTAAATAAGGGTGGCCAATGTACAAGCAAATACACTAACTTTGAGCAGGACCGAACACAATGGATCACAGACTGAATCGAATCGAATGAATAAACCAACCTGAACCGGACCAAATATATTTATGTTCGGTTCTCGGTCCTCCTATTTTCTTATACCCGCTCCTTGATCAGGTTTAATTCGGCCTGGTCTTACATAAAACCGGATAACATGCTTTGTTGGACCGGCCTAGGGCGTCGAGTCGGATGATTTGACCAACTCGGATCATTTTAAGTAAACATTTTAGGTTGGTACTTAAAATTATGTTGATTCGTGTTTGGATAACTAAACTCAATGAATAATGAACATGGTCCTAAAAGGTGCGCAAAGGCCTCGCAAAGGCATGAGGTTTGGTCATTCCGCCACACCACGCCTTATGTCAAGTCTTTTTGTAAACTCGACATATATGAAATTTGATATAAATATATAAATATTTTCATATGTTGTGCCGCCTTATGTCACGCCATATAAACGCAAAAGCTTCACCTTGACCGCTGAGGTGTGAGGCTTGATCATGTCGTCACACCACCACACCTCGCGCTATAATCAATATGAAAGATCCAATTATAAAACCGGACCAAAAGAAAAAACCCAATGACTGGGCTGTAGGCCTGTAGTTGCTTGAGTCACGTAATGGGCTGGGCTTGTATCATTTTCATTATCACTTTGTAAATTTACTATGGATACGTTCATGAAGCCCATGTAAACATGTAATAATAACTAACATAACCTAAATGTAAACATGTTCTGAGACATTACTCATATTACTATGTTTTCTTGCAACGAACCCCATGATAGATGCTAAAAGAATTCACAAACAAGTGACAAACAAGATGATATAGTCAAGTTTACCATGATCCGGATCGGTTCCACTTCTGCTGTGGATTCACTTCTAATGATGCGCAACTAATCATGTGTATGGCAATAGCGTTTAAACAACTCGCATCATGCATTGTAATTGAGTTTTCTTAAATCAAGATGAACGCGTACGAAAGATTTTATGCTGAGACTACCACAACAACACTCAATCCAAAATGCTTTAAACTAAAAGGGCCGGTTAAAACTTATGAGTAACCATGTTTTTTGACGTGTTGACGAAGTACAACTAATAAAAAAATGTGAGCAAATAACATTCTTTTCGTAGTTTATCTTTTGAAGATGGCTCTGTTGCATGTTTTCTAGGCATGGGATGTTAAGATTCTACGAATATCTTATGAAAGCAATTAAAAGGAATCGCTAAAAACTGTATACGAATCTGGAACAAAAAGGATAAAAGTAAACCTAATCTTGCCTAAGTATATAAGATAGTAAATGTTTGCAACTTTTTTTCAAATCTGTTTTTTTCATCGGGAAGGAATTTGTGCCGATGCCACGGATTGAAGACAGCTTATTGGGATGCAGAAAAATATCTGGACTAAAAAACTCTTCATCTGGACCAACAATGTTGGTTTTATGTAAAACGCCGCTTTTGAGGTTGTAAACGAAAAACTTATAATTTTCACCGCCGCCTACGTTTCTTATTAAAATGTCCCCGTCTTTATTCCAACACCCCAAAACCTCTATCCAGCGCGCTAGAATGATCAAATTGTTTTACGTCAAATTGACAGTGTGGCACCCATTCTCTTTTGCTACATCGAACCATATTGCGCAATTTACAGAAGCTATAAGGATAACCAATGCAAACAGCCATTAGCAAATATGGCTTCCCCACATATTGGATATGACGGGACTTGGGGTATTTCTCGCCATGAGTTTGTGCCAATTACATGCACCAGTGTGCATGCTGGTGCAGAATCTTTGTGCACAACACAAACCATATTCAAAGTGTTGGTGGAAGAATTAAAACCAAGCCCAGATCCTTTCCAAATACTTGCACCAGACGCTTCAAAATCAAGATCAAAACGCAAAGGAAAAGGTGGAAGCTCGTAACACTCTTTCCTTAGAGGATGGATCAACGTGGTTACTAATTCATCATCCTGATCTTGTGACAAACACATCAGCCCATTGAAAGAACCTAGGACATCAATGTGTTGATATGAAGATTCAGAGAGAGGTTTCTTGAGCAAAACTCCAAAAACGGGCCCTCTTTCAACTTCAAGACATAATCATGAGTAGTTCCAGTTTGTATTGATTCAAAGACATGGAAACATAGGCTTTGGGTTATTCTCTGATCATGAGAAAGATGTCGATGGTATAAGATGGGTGTGGGTTCTTCTACACCTCGTTTGTCATGAATGATCGTTAGGTAAGGATCATCAATGTAGTTACGCCATACTTTTGATACACACCGGGATCGAGCCAAATATTTAACGGGTACTCTTGAGATATTGTCCAATAATAAAAACTATGATTATGGTGGTGATATTTATAGGGAAAAAAGAAAAGAGCAGAACTTATAGATGGATATTGTCAAATTGTATCCTGATTTTTTCCCTGTATGCTGATATTTCTTTGTGTTACTGTCACATTATAGGTATAAGGAATTTCCTTCGAGAGTTTCATTTCCATACGATTATCCTCTATGCAATAGCGTCAAAGATTTTTATAAGGTATACCGTCCGACATCAATCCCTCTATTCATTATTGTGTTTGTATAAGGGCGACCGATGCACAAGCAGCTGTGCTAACTCTTAGTATTAGTTGAGATGTGATCAAACATTAACAACAAGTGCATCTGAATACTAATAATTTTTTAGTCGGTACTTCAATTTAAGCTGATTTGTGTTCAGATAACTAAACATGATGAATATGAGAGCTTCACTTATCGTGTATTTTGTCCTAAGAGTTATGTTGCTAGATGAACATACAGTAACACATGTGCATCAAACAATTTCATAAGATTTGCGTAACATAAACCATATAGTATCTTTAACACATGTGAAACTAAAGATCCTGAAAGGGTCCAATACCCAAAAGCTATGTAACCTTCTTCTTACCAGCCACACGGTGCGGGTCCTTTCTTCTCAGCATCAGTTTTTTCAAGCTTGCCTTCTTATTCTATCCTATTAACACCCACTACATTGTGTATGGAGGCACAGAAATCGCCCATAGGACGGACAAACTCAAACAGCCTGGCAGACAAGTCAACGTCAATGATTGCAGCATCGACGGTCTAAAGAAAGAATATACTATGAAGATGGTATGGCATTGCAAAAACCTCAAACTATGGCAACATTAACAATAATGCAACGGAAAACAGCTTGTCCAGCATATACAAATATAATTTTGTATGTAAGACTTTATGCCAATGGTTTTCTTCATCGCTTTTATCATTGACCCCCTAAATTAACAGGAAATTTAAAATTTCTACACATTTACTTATGACGGGTCGACTTAGGCTGTCTGAACAACAAACATGGCATGCATCGGTTCAAATTCTTATCTAGCTTATTCATTTGTCATCTATGTGGGGTTTATCCGTGTTTGAAAAAAACCATCCTCAGCGAAAACTGAACTTATTATATATACAGAAAATGTTTGTTTCACTCGAATTTGGATTGCCAAAAAGTTAGTTTCAGCTCGTTTACTCCTAATTGGGTAGATTTTGTTTGAGTTTTTTAGTTGATGTGTCGACTAAAACAACTAAAAAATAATAATAACAGCTTTAAATTAAAAGGGCCGGTTAAAACTTATAAGTTACCATGTTTTTGACGTGTTGACGAACAACTACGAATCTGAAACAAAAACGATAAAAGTAAAACTAATCTGGAAAAAAAACAATAAAAGTAAACCTAATCTTACCTAATTATAAGATAGTAAATGTTGGCAACTTTTTTTCAAATCTGTTTTCTTCATCGGGAAGGAATTTGCGCCAATGCCATGGATGGAAAACAGCTTATTGGGATGCATAAAAATATTTGAACTAAAACACCCATGACCAACAATGTTGGTTTTATGTAGAACACCGCTTTTGAGGTTGTAAACGAAGAGCTTATGCTTTCCATCGCCTTCGTTGCTTATTAACATGTCCCCTTCTTTATTCCAACACCCCAAAACCTGTATGTAGCTATAAGGGAAGTGTTTTATGTAAAATCGACAGTGTGGCATCCAATATTGTTTCTGCTTCAATACCCAAACCTCCAATTTCTCTTGTAACACATATCCAACTTCACCATTGAGATCAACCAAGTGATCACTACCCCAAACCCAAAATAAATCAGACATTGATTTGGGGGGATTAATGAGCCCAAATTCCTCTTTGTTTACATCAAACCATATTACCCCTCTTCCACGATCTTCGTCAATAGGACTAACCAACCAATGCAAACAACCATTAGCAAAAATGGCTTCTCTTTCTATTGGATAAGACGGGACTTGGGGTATTTCTCGCCATGAGTTTGTGCCAAATACATGCACCATTGTGCGTAGTTTTGGCCTATCACAGTTATTAAATGGTTCACGCTCTCTAAAAACACACACCATCTTCAAAGTGTTGGTGGAAGCATCAAAGCCAAGCCCACGCGACGATCGGGTTGTCCTGAAGTCAGACCAATACAGAAAATGAGGTACAAGTGGAAGCTCGTAACACTCTTTCCTTAAAGGGTCGACAGCAACAAAGGCCGTTACTACCAAATTGTCCTCTTTTGATAAACACAACACCCCATTGCAAAAACCTATAACTCGAATTTGTTTCATGTACAAAAACTCCAAAAACGGTCCATCTTTCGGCTTCAAGACATAATCATGAGTACCTCCAGTTTGTGTTGATTCGACGACATGGAAACATAGGCTGCAGGTTTTTCTATCACCAAGAAGATGTGTATGGTACAAGATGGGCGTTGGTTCTTCTACAACTCGTTTGTCATGAATGGTCGTTAGGTAAGGATCATCAATATAGTTACACCATACTTTTGATACACACCGGGATCGAGCCAAACATTTAACGGGTACTCTTATGAAGATGTCGAACATGATGTTTGTAGGTAATACATCCATGACGGAACTGTACGTTTAATAATAAAAATTTATGATTAGGGTCGTGATCATAAAGCTTTTAGATAATATATAGGTTATGGCGAGGCTTACGGTACATTAGTTTAGTGATATCTTACAGAGTAATTAGTTATCATATCATTAAACCTAATGGACTCTAAGTAGACTCGGGCCTTAACCTTTTTTTTTTAAAACATTTTGGGCCTTAACCTATCATCTAATGTTAACCTACTTTTTCCTAAATTGATGAGCCCAATTTTAAGAAAGACATATACATAGAAATTTAACTTTTTTTCTTTTCAAAAAGCATGACATATCCATCTAGTCATCCTCTAGATAATAGAAACTATTCATAAGATGGGAAGTTCTATATATGGGAATGTCAAAGATTAATCCAAAATTTCTTTAATAGCTCGGAATGAACAAAGATGAGTGATGAGCGACAAAGGTACATCATCTTTCCTTAACTTTATATTAGGGTGAGAAAAAAACCGAAATGACCGACTAAACCGAAAACCAAAACCGAACCGAACAAAAATAACCGAACCGAACTAATAACCGAACCGAATTTGCTAAAACCGAATCAAACCGAATTACTAATTCGGTTCTCGGGTTGGATATGGGTTTGATGATATGAACCGAAAACCGAATTATATAAATATATATATATATAATTTTATATATTTATATATATATATTTATTTTTTTATATTTTTATATATATAAATACTATTAAAGTGTTATCTAAATATAAAAAATACTTTTATGCTTGATTTTTTTTTTTTTTGGCTAAATATCTATGTAATTATTACTTTTTTAAAAATAAATAGTGAAATTTGGGTTAACCCGAAACCAAACCGAATTCAAATTCGGTTTTTGGTTCGGTTAAGTTGAATTCTAGTTTGGTTCGGTTCGGTTTTTGAGTTGACCAAATTTTTTTTTAACCGAACTAACCGAACCGAACAACCTGATAATCGAACCGGTCAACACCCCTACTTTATATATATGAAGAATTCCGGACCAACCCAATTAACTTTCTCAAGAAAAGATAGAAAAAAAATGAACAAGGACCAATGCCAGTGACTACGGTAGATTATTCGAATCAATCCAGATAAATCATAGGAAAGAGCATAATACATATCTTGCTAAATTCTCATGGCAAAAAATTAGAATTATCAAAGCATTAACGAAAACTTCAAAGCGAGAACGTTCGGTCAGACTTTTAAAATTTTAGAGACTAAATCAATTTAACTGCACTACAAGCACCAAAATGCTTTTAACTCTTATCAATATTAATAAGTAACATGACAAAAATTACATAAATATTAGTAAATAAGTGTAATTATTAAATTTTGTATAAGCTAATCACTCTTCAAATAAATCATAAAGTTTGAGCTTATCAAAACCATCTTATATAAACCCACTTATATAAGTTTAGTCAAACATTTTTTTTGACAATTGAACATCTTTCATAACGCCGAATCAACCCACCCTCACGACATGGAGGGGCCAACCCAGTGGTGGTGGGTTATGCGAACCGATCCCGCCACAATCACTCCTGCCACCGCTGGGAAGAAACCATGACTTAATTTAGGTTTATTTAACACATCTTACTATCTTATAATAGAGGGATGCACTTCCTCATATTAATTATTTTAAGATTTTCATATATAGAATTTTAAGCAAATACAAGTTACAAAGCATTAGTTACAATACTTGAAGCACAACTAAAATACAAATCAAACTACAATGAATACACAACTTAAAACACCCCTTCACAAAAGAAGACATGCTCTAATCAGGATGTACACCCATTTGCTTCATAGAATGACCATGATACCACTGCTGTCCATTCACGTCATACAACAAACATCAAACACTCCTTCTCCTCATCACACACCACTTTCAACCGACAAGAAAAATAAATGGAAAAAATGAAATAGAGATCTCAGATTTAACGAACTTTTCATAAATCTTAAAAGATTTACAAGTTTTTACAAAGCCATCATAGATCTCTAATGACAAAACCAAAACAACAAGTATACGAAGATCTCAGCTTTATCTTTCATGTCTAACAATAACTTCTAAGACCTTTAAAGATCAAAACACGAAAAGAAAAAATCTACACAGATCTGTAACTTTCTTTTAAGTATCCGAAATTAAAGTAAGATAAAAAAACAAAAAGTGTTTCACTCTTTCTTTCTTTCGGTTAAGAGTCCTAGGTACCCAACGTTTTCTTGTGCGTTTTCCCGTTTAACACAACCAGACGGCGCGAGTTGGGTACCGTGGCTCGTGTTTTCGAGTTATGAGCCATCGTTACCAGCCGAAATGGTCCCGGAAAACGCAACCGGACGACGTGAGGTGGGTACCTTGGCTCGCGTTTTCCCGTTTCTTTTTCGCGTTTTCATGTTTTTTTGTGGGTTTTGTGCTAATGCATGGTTTTGTGTTTATATGCGTTTGACTTGTTTAAAACTTGCAGGTGGTGTGAGAAAGAAAATTGAGACATGAGGTTGGTGACTGTGTTTCAGAAAATGGAGATACAAGGGGCGTATATTTTAGTATGAAGTATTTAGGGATGCTAACTATTAGGCATTTATATTAGGGTTATAATACTTGGGTTGGTTAATGGGTTTATTTAAATGTGTAGATAGGTTGATCTAACTGAATGATATAAGGTTCTTTTAGTTATTTTTCTAACATTTTAACTCTTAAAATGTATTAAAAAATTGATTTAAATGTAAAAATGAAAAGTGTTAATTTATTTAAATAAATGAATATTTTAAAAATGTGGGTCTAGAGTGCACAATCGCACCACAAACTTGTGTTACAGGAAGGAGGGGTGTTTTTGGTGTTGTGATTAATTTTGGTGTTATGAGAAAAGGTGCTGATGTGGAAGCACTTTTCTCTACGGCACCACTGGGACGGCTCCAGGGTACTTAGTGCTCTAAGACTTAAAACGAAAAACAAAGAACCTACCTTATATCTTTATAAGATCTTGAAGCCTTACAGTGAGCCGCGTCTAACAATAAGATACGAATTGTGTTTGTGTTTTTCGTGTGATATACTGAAAGAAAGGTTTTGTGTTTGTTATTCGTTTGTGAAAATAAAAAGAGAACGCACAACAAGGATATCTGGTTCGTTTATCACAAAGACAAGTGGATATATTTATTGCTTTGAGAAAGAATTTTTGTGGCTGAATGTTGTTTGAAAGAAAAGAGGTGTGGTAGGCGTGTGTTTAGTGTGTGAGTAATATTAGGGTATAAGTTGTTTAAAACATTAAACTAACGCGGTAAAATGGGCCCGAGCCGAACAGACAGTCTAACGAAATCGAGTCCGAAGGCACTGCAAACGGTCGAGCTCGACGAGAATGGGCCAACAGACTCGAGTTCAAGAGGCACCAGCTAAACAAAATTCTTGATCTCCAGTAAATTTATTGTCAAAAGAACATAATAAACTAAAATACATGATTCATCGGTAATTTATTTCGAGTCTGCCACACACAACGCACGGTACCTTCTCGCTAGTATAAGTTAATAAGCCTATCATATAAGCTTAGCTAAACACTCCTAAAATAAGCTTTATCCGTCTCACAAATTTATTAAAGTTTTTATAAGCTATAAGGCTCCATAAGCCCAAACCAATTAAAACAAGCTTATAAGGACTTATAATACTTACATTATTTAATTTTTTTGGAGTTAATTGCATTTTTGGTCCTTGTGACATGGTCAAATTGTAGGTTTGGTCCGTAACACTTTAAAAGTGCAATGGTAGTCCCAATTTTAAAGTTTGGATTGCAATTTTGGTCCCTAGATAAAAGAAATAACTAAAATGCCCTTTGCCTTATTCGAGAGAAGACAAGGGTAATTTAGTCATTTCACATCAATCGTGGACCAAAATGCAATCAAAACTTCAAAATGGGACTATCATTGCACTTTTAAAGTTTTAAAGACAAACTCGCAATTCCATACCAAAGGACCAAAATGCAATTAACTCATTTTTTTAAAATATAACGGATTATCAAACATAAGCCTCAACCAACTACTTAAATACCCTTCTGAATTTAATTTGATGTATGTATAGGGCGATGCATGCTCGTTTCCTACGGAACGGAAACCGCCCTAAATGATCACATACGGCCACGACCAGTCAGCAAACGCAAGTCTAAGTCGGGACGAAAAATTTGAAAAAAGGAACGAGATAAACTAGCGGCATTTGGGATAAAGGCATGGATCACATACTCATACTTTCTAATCAAGCTTTAACAGTGATGAGTAGACATGTACTCTAGTTACGAATCACTAACTCATAGTATTAGTCGAGACGTGATCAATGAGTAAATTGCATTTTGGTCCCTATGGTTTGACCAAATTGCGGGTTTAGTCTCATCGTTTGAAAGTGCAACAATAGTCCCCTTTTGGGAGTTTGGATTGCATGTTTGGTCCCTAACAAAGTTAAATGACTAAAATACCCTTTACTTCATAAAGAAATAAGACAAGGGTAATTTGGTCATTTCACATCAATCAGGGACTATTTTTGCAATCCAATCTTCAAAATGGGGACTACCGCTACGCTTTCGAAAAGATGAGGACCAAACTTGCAATTTGACCAAACCACAGGGACCAAAAATGCAATTTAATCTGATAAAATAGTAACAACAAGTGCATCTGAATACTCATAATTTGCTCGTCGGCACTTGAAATTATGTTGATTCGTGTTTAGATAACTAAACTTAATGAATAAAGGTACTGCTGGCGCGTTGCGGTCGGGTACCGTGACGATTAACCTGGAGAAATAGATCCATATGAGGCTGGTTCACCCGTTTGTATCGGTTCCAACGGTCATCTCCATTTCATTTTCGATGGCTTTTATTGGCTAGCAAACCGGAGGCGACTCGGTTCTCGGTTGAACCGTTGGTCCGTCCGGTTTACAAAACTATATATACCATCAACTTGTTAGCTTGTATGAAGCTTTGTGTGTTTTATTAGTTTGTATAAAGTGTATAATAACATGTACTTTTCATTTTAGATGTGTTTTAAAAATAACATTAATTAGTGCGTTTAACTAGTTTATACTTGGATTATGTTATACTTTGAATAGATTGTACATTGTGAAAGTATTAGTGTACTTGTTAGTAAGAGGATGTTTTAATTAGTTGTATTTAATTTGGTATATATGTTTTAACTAGTTGTACAATGTAAACATATCATTGTACTTTTAAGCAAGGTTGCAAAATTACGAATCAGAGTCGGTGGTCAACCCCCAGTAGCTCGTGAATCGGTCCAGGTGGGATTAATCGGTAATTAGTCGGATGGGCATTTCGTGCAAGTTTTCGGTATTTTCGGCAAGTTTTAGGTATTTTGACAAGTATTAGATATTTTGGCAATATTTTCCTTAAAAATCTTTTAATAGATATAAACAAAGACTATAAGTTTATTAAACAATTTTACGAGTTTTGAGGATTTTCGCAAGTTTTGAAGGTTTATGCAAGTTTGGCAACCGTTGACCATCATTGACCATGGTAGACCAATTTACATAAATCGGAAAAGTTGGTCGCTTACAACACCTAGGTGACAATTAATCAGCCTTGTAGTCCTTGTATTGCAACATTGCTTTTAAGTAATGGGGTATTTTAATAGAAGTATTAATTATTTGTTAATTTAATGCTTTGTTTATTGTATTTAATGTTAGAAATTGTGTTTAATTAGTTGTACTTTTAGCTTAAGAACTTGTAATGTTGAATTTTAAGGCGTTTAATTTCCAATTGTGTTTTAGTTATATGCAAGCTATTGAATTTCTATAATAAGCAAGCTGAATTTTAAGTATTTCTATTTAAAAAAGGCCTAAATACTTCATAAAAGTAACGTGAATATGAAAGATCTAATTATCTTGCTTGATCACTAACTCATAATATTAGTTTAGGTATATAGTTTTAACAAAAAAAGAAAATCAACTACACAACATTCAAAAAAGTGACAGGTTAGTTACAATTACATGTAACTATCCTTAAATAACAACATAAAATTATATGTAAGACAAGTGTGTATATATGTTTAAAGTGAAACAAGTCGGTGTGTTGCGTCTCGTTTCTCACTTAGAACCCTACTGGAAACCTCGCTAAGGGTCTGAAACTGTCCCGTATATTTAATCGTACTTTGAATACGAAAGATAAAATTGAAACAAAAAATCCCTAAGATCATAACAAAAGAGATAAAAAAGTAAGAAAATAATAAGAGACATTAAGAGGTGTTAAGACACCTCCTTCACATCTAATTCAATAAGAGGTTTATGCCTCTGACTGCCTTTTAACAGTCAGAAAAAAAACAAACGCTTTTAACATTGACTGCATCTTAACGCCTCTGAATGACATGAAAAGAACAAACGCACTTTTTGGGCCAAACATCTGGCCGCGTCTGAATAAATCAGATTAAGAGGTTGGTAAAAAGTATTTTAAACAAACACCACCTTATAATCCATTGGTTTAACATAGTTCTTACTTAAATAACTTTGGTTTGTGTTTAAGTTTAGTGGGGAGATCAACGCACTTATATTGTTATTCAATCTCAAGTGTTATTTCGTAAACACTTTGGTATTTTTTTTATATATATTAGTAAAGAGTTAAACGTTGAAAAAGGATTATTGTGCTTAAACTGTTAACACGTAAATGTATAAATCATTGTTAGAAGACACATTATTTAAGTGTTAATTTATACATAATGTAGTAAATGGTAACAATAATATTACTCGTTTGTTGAGTATGGATCTAGTGAGAAGAACTATTTAAATGAGAAGAGTGAGAAAGAATTGTAGCCACATATTTCAAATAAGAAAAAAATAATAATAAATATATGCATCTAATATTTGTGGTTGTGGTTTCTTCTCATTTTTCTCATCTTAATTATATTTCTCATTTGATCCTACCTCCTCGTTTGTTAACCGATTCACTAAGAACCCAATTTATGGAAAGGAGTAAAGTATCATTTGGGGAGAATTGATTGAGATACTTCATTTGTGCATTAAAAACTTGTATAATATTAATATTCCGTTTCGACTGTTTATACATTTGAATGCACAAATAAAATTTTAAAGTGTGCAAATATGTAATTATTGAAGTTTCCTTGGGGATATATGTGAATGCCCCTTAGCCATATATTATGATTTCTTTTTAGCACTTGTTAACTAATTTAAAATAGGGTTTTGTTAACAACAACCCTTAAAGCACTTGCAATGGGGGTGTTATTTGGGTGTTAAATGCAAGTTAACCATTTCAACTTCGGTGTTATTTGGGTGTTAAAGTTGCACGTTACCAAGTTAACGTGCATTTTTTTTTGCCTCTAAATGAGAGGTTGTTTTTGTAAATTGTTGGTGTCACACCCTCAAATTACCTGTTTTGCAGCGAAATGAAATACATGGGGAATGATTGTCATAGCATCAAAGTTACAGTTATATCGAACGACCTAAAGTGCATAAAATATATGTGAGACGCGTCGACAGCGCGACTCTATGATAAGTCCACATGCATGCTATGAGGTGAATGCCTTAGATACCTATGATAAAACATGCTAAAAGTGTCAACATGATAAGGTTTTAAAAGGTACCTTTTGAGGGGTCATTTAAGCCCTTATTCGATCACTTTTGTATCCGTTATTGCTTAATATCGTTCCTTTTCACTTTTAGGTCTCTTGAAGGCAAAATGTTGGAATGATGCTTATTTGGACGAAAAGGCGAATATACGAAGAAAATGGCCAAAGTCAAAATCGAGACACTCAAAGTCATTGAAACATAAAGGCGTCATCAGATATCTGCGACGCCGTCGGCTCGAGGCAAAATTACATGTTTTCAAGGACGACGCCAGTTCTAAAGGAATAGGCCGTCACTACTCGTGACGGCCTAGATGCGCAAGGGACGGCGAGTCGAAGGGACGGCGTCACGGTCATAAGGTGGCGCCGTCGAAAGGTTTACGTGGCCAAGACGAAACCCTAATGACGGCGACACGACGGCGTCACGAAACATAAGGTGACGCCGTCGCGGATGTAATCTTATATATAGAATCCGAATTTTTCGGTTTTAGTGTAGTCTTTGGAGTAAAACCTAAAACCGAACCAAGGCTTTCTTGTGCGATATTTTAGGTTCTAAACCCTATTATACATCAAGATAAGTATTTACTTCATTAATTTAATTATGTCTTTGATTATTTGTGTGTATGCTTGCATGTTCTCCATGTCCGGCTAATTTATTTGTGTGTTTGCTTAGGGTATATGAAACTTAATTATTGAATATTGATTGGTTGATACTTATCTTAGTTGACTAATGATCTAGAGTGCGCTAGATTATTCGTTGTGTACTTAATGCTTGACATTTCTTTGTGAACTTTAGAATATAATTATCTAGGTAATTGTAGGATAAAGTATTCAAGGACAACCGTAGAGTAGGCGTCTATAAATCACTAGAGGATTTGTAAACAAGACCCTTTGGTAATTTCAAAGAGTTAGGAAACAAGCACGCCCTATAGCCTTAGAATCACAACGCAACTAGGAATAAGGACGTGACAAATCAACCATCAATAGGAGATAATTAAGGAGTAGTAAAACCTAAGTAAACACATCTTTAAACTATCATACAGTACACATCAATTAGACATAGACTATCACAACCTTAGCTTAGATAATTAGATAATAGTAGAGTAATCGGTAGCAATACCAACCCCCAAATCCAATACCCGAGATTCGTACCTTTTCAATTTCTAAAAACATAAAAGATAAAAATAATCTTCCTCAACCTCAACCTTAGCGTAGTAACTTCTCACTAGCATTCCTATTCCCTAGAGAACGATATCAATACCCGTGGCTTACCCTAATTACTACACTACAACGATTAGGTTCATTTGCCTAGGGTGTTATAAAACTTGCTCAAGAAAGGAAGTTTCCTTGACCCCGAACGACGCGTGTGGCGTTATCAAGTTTTGGCGCCACGGGAATAGAATAGCTAGTTAGTAGTCCACCTCGTTTAGGTTTCTTTGCTGATTCCTATCAAGTAAATTTTTCTCATTTTTAGCTTTCTCTTAGTCTATCCCCTTCTTCGTGACCTTTGTTCGTAACACCCATCACTTTTCACCATGGAAGGTGACAACCAACCACCACTCATCAACCCACCACCAAACGACCGCCAAGAGCCCGTACTCTTGGTGAGTACTCGAGACCAAACCACCTAGGTTATAGGAACACCATTGAGCTTCCGACCAAGCCCAAACTACGGCCTGCGATCCGACACCATCCGGTTGGTGCAAACGGATGTGCATTCCATGGACTTCGTTCAAGATCCAAATCGACATCGAGGATTTCCTCAAAATTGTCGATTCCATCGACCTTGATGCTACTACTCGGGAGACCACGCGCTTGCGTCTCTTCCAATTCTCTCTACGGGACCAAGCTAGTAATTGGCTTGAGCGACTTCCACCGGCTCCATCTCAAGTTGGGATGATCTTACTTCGCTTCCTTGCTCAATTTTTCCCACGGAGAGAACCACTAAGCTTAGACGAGAAATCTTAACGTTTCAAAGAACTCCAAGGTGAATCACTTTACAAAGCATGGACTCGATTCAAGGATCTACTCCGTAGACTTCCCATCATGGCATCGATCTTTGGCTTCAAATCCAAATCTTCTATGATCATACCGACTTCATCACTCGACGATCCATTGATCGGGCACGGTGGAAGGCTCGGCGACTTCAATGCAGAAAATCTTGGGACATTATAGAGGAGCTTCGATCAAAGCTACGAAGATTGGAATGATTCTCCGAGACTCGATTAACGTAATCAACGCCATATCAACCCGTCCAAATCCTCGACACCTCGAGGAACAATTGAGCTCCATTGAGAGGGATTGATTATCTTATGGAAAGGCGAAAAGAGCCCCGTACAAATTCCTCGAGAGGCCGTCAAATTCGCCAACTCCACCTACCACCCCACACCTCCTTGAGTCTCCAAGTCGTGATCAAAATCCAACTTCGAAGGCGTTTCCGTTCTACTTCCCAATACCACTCTCACCAAGCTTCAAGGAACAAATGAGGAGTACATGGCGGCTCATACGGAAAGATTAGCCGTGTTTGAAGAGGAGGTTTATAAGCGAGAGAGGAGATGCAAGCAAAGATGACGGAAATGATGAATTTGGTAATTGAGTTTACCAAAACAAAGGTTCCCGAAAAGGTGCTCGTAAAAGCAACGATTGCCCTCCCACTTCATTTGTCAACGCTGTTTCCATTATGCCCGAGAATGCAAAGGTTGAGACGCGGAAAACCGAGGGAAGTAATAAGGAGGAGTCGATTGCATGACGACGAGCCCGAGACCATTGAATACTACCTTAAGCACGAAATCAACAAGAAAACCATTGCAAACCAAGTAAACAACTTTAGGTACAATGAAGTTCTCAAGGAAGCCCTTGATGAAAAAATGACTTAAGAAGAGTATGACGCCCTACCTATGGGACCCTTGTATGAGTTAGTTATAAAAACCTCTAACAAGGAAACGTAACACCACAGGGAATTTCGTAATACCGGTTAGCATAGGTGACATTGATAATATAAATGCCTTGGCCGATCGGGGGCCGATGTGAACATAATGCCATTATCAATCTATAATAAGTTAACTAAGGAGAAACCACCAAGACCGACCTTAGACTCTCCTTAGCTAATCACACTTATGTTCACCCCGTAGGAGTCGCAATAGATGTTCTAATTGAGGTGGCTAACATTGTTTATCCGGTAGATTTCGTGATCGTTGATTTTGAAGAAGATAAAACATACCCTCATTCTTGGAACACCGTTTCTAGCTACCGCCAAGGCAACCATCAAATGCGGAGAGGGCGTCATGATACTCAAAAGCGGAAAAGGGTATGCTAGGATACCCATCATCCCAAGATATCCTCTTAAAATCATGGAAATGATTACGAAAGGGAATCGGAAAAACCCTAGCCATAATGTTAAGAAAAAGATGAATGACTGGGAAAAAGGGCTTAGAGATTTCATGGTCCAAGGATTGTATCGACGATGTGGAAACCCGATAATAAGCTAGGAAGCAACCCCACCTCGGTACCTAAGGCACAAAAGGACCCTAAGAAATTTCTAAAAGGAGAAAAAGTACTTCTGTACAAATCAAGGAAAAGGGCAATACAAGGAAAGAACAACCCAAGATGGTTTGGGCTTTTCACGATTAAGAGACCAACTTAAACGAAACCGTCACCATAATTGACAAAGAATGGCACGGAATCCACGGTGAACATACAACGTCTCGCCGCTCGATGAAGAGAAATGAATGACGAAAAGGCGGTGATGCAAAACGTAGGGTAGGACTACGAGTCTAGCTACAAGACTCTTAAATAAAGAAAAGCGCTTCGTGGAGGCAACCCATGCTTAATTGTTTGCTTGTTAGTGTCATATATCTTTTATTAATTGTTTGTCCTCATGTTTAAATTTGTAAAATGCTTTATTTTGTTTTTAACCTCGTCTTAATTACATATAAAGGTATTTTACATAAAAGATAAGTGTAGGGAGGATTACACACGTTTTCATAAGAAACGTGAACATGAGAATAACAATTAACTAAAAGATATATATGTTTGTTTGTTCGAGTCAAATGCTTGTATCGAGTCATAATGGATGTTTTTGCGAAGTTTTCCAGATTCTAAAGATGCAAATTTTCCGAATTTTTTCCGAAAATCGCAGACCGCTTTTGTCGGGATAACCGACGGCGTCAGATTGCAACTGACGGCGTCGGAAGGAATAAAACTTCACTTACTTTTTCTCGTTTTCGAGCTACTTGTAAAATTTTGGAATTTTCCGGATCTTAACTTTCAAAACAAATTCGTAAACATCCATTCCACAAGCATTATATCCTAGTTTAAATCGAGTCTTATGTATATTATTACCGCCGATTTTACGAAGGTTTCGTTTGTTTTCTTCTAGTGTGCGTGTTTAGTTTGTCAAGAAGAAGTTACACAAGTTTGGAAGGAGCCTTTCACGCAAAAAACTCTTCTTGGAAAAGATTTAACCACCACTTTTACGGATCCTACCGAGCTAATCGGGGAGTATTAGTTTCTTCGTTTTAATTACCTTCTATTATCATAACTTTGATACTTTCGGGAACATTGGGGACAATGTTCGGTTTAAGTGTAGGGAGGGAAAATAAACGGAACTTTGAAACTATGCTTATCCTTGACTATTTGCTTTGTCCAAGTGTATTTGTGTAATAAACCATGAGAAAATGTAGGTTAGGGTAATTTTAGCCAAATTTAAAATTTTTTCATGACGTATAAGAGTGGGCCATTAGTCTTAACAAAAGCGTCTCATGGATAGGAAGTTGCATGACTAGCACAAAACCCTTACCACCTAAATTCCACCCAAAATGTGAGGATCGCCTTAGATTAGTAGGAATTAAAGCATTCATCTTTAATGCTTAGAGTGTGAACCGGTAGTATATTAGATTCTAGAACTTGTTTTGTGATGCATTCCGAGATCGCTAGTGAGACTACACTTGTGTAGTTAGGAATAACTAAATGATAAGAGGCATTAGGATAAACCCTTGTTTGATACCGTAATATAATTACTTCTTCCATATCGGTTGAGTAATTCCCCACACCCTTTGCGTTGTACTCATCTTTAGTACACGATACCCTAGTTAACCCCTCGAGCCTATCCTTTTCGCGGTTCTCGTGATGTTTCGGTTTTCCTAATATCAATGAAGAGCATTGTTTACACCCCACCCCCAAATATACACCCAAATCGCCTTAGCCTACCTTTATTGCACTCACTTTTAGTGCAAATTTATGTTATCACCCAAAACCCTTAGTTCAATTATCTGGTTGCTTGCATGAGTTGCTAAGTCGAGTCATATCCTTTGTATACAGTTTTGGGATGATTGGGATTCATGGGAAAAGTTAAAGTTTATGAAACATAGGAAAGAGAACGTTAAACTCAAATTCCCTTTGTTTGCATAATAATGTACTCCAAGTGTTTTGATCTTTTCAATTCGGGTCAAATTAGTGTTAGAGTAATAAAACTCAAGTGTAGGGATGTGTCTATAAATCCCTATCATTTTGATGTACCGTAGAGGATGGTAGAGTAAAAGTGTATGATTAAAAAAAAAAAAAAAAAAAAAAAAAAAAACATACGGGCTATCATCCTACATCTATCTTTTAAATTATGTTTGTTTATTTTCGTTGCCTAGAGTTTTAGAGTGTCGAGTCTTGGCTTAGCAACGCCATTCTTCGTATACTTGCAACATAGAGATTTTTGACTATCCACCACTATATAGCCTATCCCACCAAACCCTTATCTCCTACCGTAAGCCTAACGTTACAACCCTTTAAAGACCTCTTTGATAGTCTTTCCTAGGTGCTTACGCCAAAGCGACGGAGGTTTGATCTATTCTCAAGCCTATGGTAATCTATGTACTAGGACCGGTTAATGAGTGTTTATCTTCCATTTCGATTTGTTATATTTCATATATACACCCGAGAGAGATGTGAGTATCCAAACACCCCATGTGAGGTGCTAGTATGTAATTTCCGTGCTTGTTATGACTTTTGCGGGGCTTATATGTGTTGTGGACCGTTTTGAATGGATGCTTCATGACCCCTAACTTATAAATTAATTGGCTAAAAGCACATTTGCTTGAGGACAAGCAAATACCAAGTGTAGGGATATTTGATAAGGTTTTAAAAGGTACCTTTTTGAGGGGTCATTTAAGCCCTTATTCGATCACTTTTGTATCCGTTATTGCTTAATATCGTTCCTTTTCACTTTTTAGGTCTCTTGAAGGCAAAATGCTGGAATGATGCTTATTTGGACGAAAAGGCGCGAATATATGAAGAAAATGGCCAAAGTCAAAATCGAGACACTCAAAGTCTTTGAAACATAAGGCGACGGCGTCATCAGATATCTGCGACGCCGTCGGTAAGGCATTTTGCGACGGCTCGAGGCAAAATTACATGTTTTCAAGGACGACGTCGAGTTCTAAAGGAATAGGCCGTCACTACTCGGGACGGCCTAGATGCGCCAAGACGGCGTCGAGGCGAAGGGACGGCATCACGGTCATAAGGTGGCGCGTCGAAAGGTTTACGTGGCCAAGACGAAACCCTAATGACGGCGACACGGCGGCGTCACGAAACATAAGGTGGCGCCGTCGCAGATGTAATCTTATATATAGAATCCGAATTTTCGGTTTAGTGTGTAGTCTTTTGGAGTAAAACCTAAAACCGAACCAAGGCTTTCTTGTGCGATATTTTAGGGTTCTAAACCCTATTATACATCAAGATAAGTATTTACTTCATTAATTTAATTATGTCTTTGATTATTTGTGTGTATGCTTGCATGTTCTCCATGTCCGCTAATTTATTTGTGTGTTTGCTTAGGGAATATGAAACTTAATTATTGAATATTGATTGGTTGATACTTATCTTAGTTGACTAATGATCTAGAGTGCGCTAGATTATTCGTTGTGTACTTAATGCTTGACATTTCTTTGTGAACTTTAGAATATAATTATCTAGGTAATTGTAGGATAAAGTATTCAAGGACAACCGTAGAGTAGGCGTCTATAAATCACTAGAGGATTTGTAAACAAGACCCTTTGGTAATTTCAAAGAGTTAGGGAAACAAGCACGCCCTATAGCCTTAGAATCACAACGCAACTAGGAATAAGGACGTGACAAATCAACCATCAATATGAAATAATTAAGGAGTAGTAAAACCTAAGTAAACACATCTTTAAACTATCATACGAGTACACATCAATTAGACATAGACTATCACAACCTTAGCTTAGATAATTAGATAATAGTAGAGTAATCGGTAGCAATACCAACCCCCCAAATCCAATACCCGAGATTCGTACCTTTTCAATTTCTAAAAACATAAAAGATAAAAAATAATCTTCCTCAACCTCAACCTTAGCGTAGTAACTTCTCACTAGCATTCCTATTCCCCAGAGAACGATATCAATACCCGTGGCTTACCCTAATTACTACACTACAACGATTAGGTTCAACGCCTAGGGTGTTATAAAACTTGCTCAAGAAAAGGAAGTTTCCTTGACCCCGAACGACGCGTGTAGCGTTATCACAACACAATGGTTGAGTGAGTTCATAGAGTTTGTTTAACTTAAAAATCCTTTAAAGAACGTTCATGCAGCAAAGGCAAAGTTCTTGGTCATTTAGAATAGTCCACAAAGCAAAGGTATTGTAAATCCACTCGGTTCCAAGTTCCGCCCATACAAAACTTGCAACCCGTGTGTTCACAACCCAACGCCAAAAGTAGTATGTCTAGAAGTCAAGTACACGTTATCATAATAGTTCACAAAGCAAAGGCATTGTAAATCCACTCGCCCAAGTTCCGCCCATACAAAACTTGCAACTGTGTGTTCACAACCCATTGCACAAAATATAGTGTGTCTAGTGGTCAAGTATACGCTGTCATAATAGTTCACAATATAGCACCACGTATATAATAATGTATGCCAGGCAAAGCCCATAGAATAAATAATATGCGTCCCGTAACATAGTGAACGAGAGGTTGGCCGACCTCTAATAGCGCTATCCATACTACCTACTGATAGAAGACTAACAATGCGAATGTACGAATGGTACATCATACAACTATTATATATAATTAAGAACACTCCGAACATGGGAGAATTTGCACTGCTCCATACAAGGGAGACTTAGTATTGCTCCCTTCACATAGGGAGACTTTATAGTGATGCTCTGAACATGAGAGACTTTATAGTGATGCTCCGGTCATGGGAGACTTTAGGTCAAGGTCATAGCACGTACGGTTCAATAAGTTCAAACAAGTCATAAGTTCGTATTTAGGTTCAAGGGTTCCATTCAAAAGTTCGTAATTAAGTTCAAATGTTCCATTCAAAAGTTCGCAATTAAGTTCAAGAGTTTAAGTCGAGTTCAAAAGTTCAAAACAGTCAAAGAGCTCAAAACATATCAAAAGGTTCAAAATAGTCAAAGGGTTCAATATTATGTCAAACAAGTTCAAAATAGTCAAAGAGTTCAATATAAAGTCAAACAAGTTCAAAATATATCAAAAGTGTCCTTGTACAAGTTAAAAGAGTTCAACTATATGTCAAAAAGTTCAAATCAAGTTCAAAGTGTTCAAATATATGATAAAAGGTCCAAATCAATTTAAAAGAGATTAATTATATGTCAAAAGAATTAAATCAAGTTAAAATAGATTAATTATATGTCAAAATGTTTTAAATCAAGTTAAAAGAGATTAATTATATGTCAAAAGAATAAAATCAAGTTAAAGTGTTTCAAATAATAGTGTTCATAACATAATATCAAATTAGTTCGGGCATAATCTACTTACTAGCATAAGTAGTGAAACAACAGTTATTTAAGTTCATATAAGTGTAAAGTAAAAGCAAGTAGTTGAGCATGTATCTCCCCCAAAGACTTTATAAAACAATTAAACGAGTAAAAGTGGGCCTACGAACTCACCTGATGCAATGATTATGATGACAAAAGTGGATACACTGAAATGAGGTGCAATCTCTATCCGCGACTTGAGTGATTAAAGAGGTTTAGGTAACTAAATACTTAATTACTTCAAGGTTTTTATTTCAAAACCTATACTAGAACAAAAGTGGATCTTGTAAACACTTGTAGCTTGAAAAATTAATGGTTCCTTCTTGTGTTCATGTCTTGGCCGAACCTCAAAGAGAAGAGGAGAGAATTTCCTTCACTTTTCACCTTTTAGTTTGTGTTTGTAGGTGTTCTAATTTAGTACAACTCTAGTATATTGCAAATATCTTCTCTAAAATTGTGTAGGTGTACATTTTATCTTGCAAGACTTTAAAAAAATGATGACTATGTGTGGTTTGGTCGACAAGGGGGTTTGGGAAAGGGTTGTGCATTTTTTTTGTTAGTTAAATGTATATTAAGTATAGTGTGTATTTGGTACTTGTAATTAATTATTTAGTGCAACGTTAACTAGAAATCGATTTTTACGGAACAAAATAAAATATATCGAAGTCATAAAAAAATTATAAAAATACATTTCTCGCAAGTATTGAGTGAAATAATAATTATCGATTAGAATTTACGAAAACCGTCGTAAATATAAATATATATAACAATATATATACAAAATAATTTCAAAACATCGGGTAAACTAATACTATAATTTTTATGGTCTTAAAATGAGTATAAAAATATATCAGGATAATTTTTGGAAGTGTCGGATCAATTAATCAAAATAAATGATCGTGCGATAGCGTTTATTTAATAGAAAAATATACGTTAATAAAATATGCAAACCCATGCATGAACTATCATGAAAATGATATTACTGATGATATGTAGACTAACTCTAGTCTATATGAAGTGATCTCAATGATGTTCCATGATTATGCAGCTTAACCCTCACGGTTACACGAATTAGATACCCGTAAACCTAGTTTACGAAAAATTGATGAATAAAAATCATGAATATAAATTTTTCTACGGGAATGAATAGTGTTTTGTGAATAGTAAAATTTTGAAATAACCTCTCAAAATATCAAATCGTCTTCAAAAATGATGAATAGTAAAATGATGAATATTAACCGATGAATAGTAAATTCTCGTGATGAATAGTAAAATTTTTAAAGTTTGCAAAATGACCGGAAATGGAGATTTAAGAACACTCCGAACATGGGAGAATTGTCACTGCTCCGTACAAGGGAGACTTAGTATTGCTCCATTCACACAGGGAGACTTTATAGTGATGCTCTGAACATAAGATACTCTATAGTGATGCTCCGATCATGGGAGACTTTAGGTCAAGGTCATAGCACGTACGGTTCAATAAGTTCAAACAAGTCATAAGCTCGTATTTAAGTTCAAGGGTTCTATTCAAAAGTTCGTAATTAAGTTCAAGTGTTCCATTCAAAAGTTCGTAATTAAGTTCAAGAGTTTAAGTCGAGTTCAAAAGTTCAAAACAGTCAAAGAGCTCAAAACATATCAAAAGGTTCAAAATAGTCAAAGGGTTCAATATTATGTCAAACAAGTTCAAAATAGTCAAAGGGTTCAATATAAAGTCAAACAAGTTCAAAATATATCAAAAGAGTCCTTGTACAAGTTAAAAGAGTTCAACTATACGTCAAAAGGTTCAAATCAAGTTCAAAGTGTTCAACTATATGATAAAAGGTCCAAATCAATTTAAAAGAGATTAATTATATGTCAAAAGAATTAAATCAAGTTAAAATAGATTAATTATATGTCAAAATGTTTTAAATCAAGTTAAAAGAGATTAATTATAAGTCAAAAGAATTAAATCAAGTTAAAGTGTTTCAAATAATAGTGTTCATAACATAGTATCAATTTAGTTCGGGCATAATCTACTTACTAGCATAAGTAGTGAAACAACAGTTATTTAAGTTCATATAAGTGTAAAGTAAAAGCAAGTAGTTGAGCATTTATCTCCCCCAAAGAGTTTATAAAACAATTAAACGAGTAAAAGTGGGGCTACGAACTCACCTGATGCAACGATTATGATGACAAAAGTGGATACACTAAAATGAGATGCAATATCTATCCGCGACTTGAGTGATTGAAGAGGTTTAGGTAACTAAATACTTAATTACTTCAAGGTTTTTATTTCAAAACCTATACTAGAACACAAAGTGGATCTTGTAAACACTTGTAGCTTGAAAAATTAATGGTTCCTTCTTGTGTTCATGTCTTGGCCGAACCTCAAAGAGAAGAGAGAGAATTTCCTTCACTTTTCACCTTTTAGTTTGTGTTTGTAGGTGTTCTAATTTAGTACAACTCTAGTATATTGCAAATATCTTCTCTAAAATTGTGTAGGTGTACATTTTATCTTGCAAGACTTTAAAAAATGATGACTATGTGTGGTTTCAATCGACAAGGGGTTTAGGAAAGGGTTGTGCATTTTTTTTTTTTTTTTTTTTTTTTTGTTAGTTAAATGTATATTGAGTATAGTGTGTATTTGGTACTTGTAATTAATTATTTAGTGCAACGTTAACTAGAAATCGATTTTTACGGAACAAAATAAAATATATCGAAGTCATAAAAAATTATAAAAATACATTTCTCGCAAGTATTGAGTGAAATAATAATTATCGATTAGAATTTACGAAAACCGTCGTAAATATATATAACAATATATAAACAAAATAATTTCAAAACATCGGGTAAACTAATAATATAATTTTTATGGTCTTAAAATGAGTATAAAAATATACCAGGATAATTTTTGGAAGTGTCAGATCAATTAATCAAAATAAATGATCGTGCGATAGCGTTTATTTAATAGAAAAATATACGTTAATGAAATATGCAAACCCATGCATGAACTATCATGAGAATGATATTACTGATGATATGTAAACTAACTCTAGTCTATATGAAGTGATCTCAATGATGTTCCATGATTATGCAGCTTAACCCTCACGGTTACGCGAATTAGATACTCGTAAACCTAGTTTACAAAAAATTGATGAATAAAAATCATGAATATAAATTTTTCTCTGGGAATGAATAGTGTTTTGTGAATAGTAAAATTTTGAAATAACCTCTCAAAATATCAAATCGTCTTAAAAAACGAAGAATAGTAAATGATAAATAGTAACCGATGAATAGTAAATTCCCAGGTTTAACCTTGAGAATGTTATGATTGCGGGTGTTTTTTTGGTGAGTTAATGTGAAATGTTAAAGCTGATGTGGCGTAAACGTAGCAGGAGGTTAAACCATAACTCAAGTTATGGTTGCAAATGCTCTAAAGGGTGTTGTATAAACTTTTCATAATTGAAAATGTTTCTAAATATGAACTTATCATTTCTATACATACATGATTAAATACATATAATTAAGGTAAGCGAGTTTCAATAAGGTATGTATTAATATTACGTAAATTCATAAATGGAAATGTTTTTAATTACGGTAACTTTATACAACACCCTAACGGGGATGTTTGGTACGCATGAATGGAAAGCTGAGAAAGGGAAAAGAGGTTGATTCTCATGTTTGTTTGACATAAGAATGGAAACAGGGAATTAAATTACCATTCTCATTCCCCCATTTTGTTTTTTAAAAAAAGAGGAGAAAGGTGGAGAATGAGAATTTTAGAAGGACTCTTTCTATATCCATTCTCAGTGAATGAAAAATCACGGACAAAATTCACGCTTTTTAATTCGCGTTTTTCTTCGCTTCATTCGTTTTATCTGCTTTATACGTTTTCATCCGCCGTCGTTCGTTTTCGTCCGCTTTCATACGTCTTCGCCCGCTTTCATACGTTCCGTCTGTTTTCATACTTTTCATCCGTTTTCGCTCGCTTTCACACGTTTCGTCCGTTTTCACCGCTTTCATTTCGTTCATTTTCCTACGTTTCGTTCCTTTTCGGGGCGTGTTTTACGCTTTCATAAAAATGTGAATAAAAAGAAAGACAAAAGACAAGAAAAAAAAACATGGACTTAGGTTTATCTATTAAATTTAGATTAATCCCACCATTAGATCAAACTAGATGGATGGTGAGGATTTGTCCCTTAGTAAGCATCAAAATAAGAGTAAGTATTTAAATTTTCTCTACTTAGTAACATGTAAAAACCCTATAGCGTAAAAATTATACAAATATTGATGTGTATATACTAGTGTTTGTAAATCGTGTTTTAATTGCTTATCCTCTACGTGTATATACTAGTCCGATCATGAATATTATACAATATCCATCTTTTTTATTAGTTGTGTTTAGTGCAATGTGTAAGTTGTAGAAATATATATATTTTTTTGTCATTTTTGTTTCATCGTAAAGATGATATAATATATTTTTATATGACAAAAAACTTGAATTATGTTTGCATAATTGTAATTATGTGATCTGATAGCGTCAAATAATCAACGTAACTAAAAACCTGAAAATATATATATTCATTCTTTTATGTACCAAACAAATGAATTAATTCTTTAATCGATTCTGACACTCTATTCTCTATTTTTGCCAAACACTATAATCCATTCTCTTATCAGACTCATTCTCTTTCTATGCCATTCTATTCTTCAATACATTTCCATTCTTTGTGATTCAGTCGTACCAAACGTCCAAGGATTGTTGTTAACAAAACCTTTTAAAATAATAGGTTAATTGGTATTGCCGTAGATATATTTTTTATTTTAATCAAAAGCAAGATAATGTTAACAAATTCCCTAATTTACGAGTTCTATCTATGTACGCTTTTTTACTTTTATTAATTACCATCTGGTTTCCAAATTTATTAGCCCTCGATTTTTTTTTTTTTAAATTAGATGATTTTATCATCTTTCACTATAAATATATCCACCATCATCATAACCTTTCAATCAAACAGATCGATCATGGATGTATTACCTTCGAACATCCTGTTCGCTATATTTTCAAGAGTACCAGCTAAATGTTTGGCCCGTTCTCGGTGTGTATCGAAAGTATGGTGCAACTACATTAATGATCGTTACCTTGTGATCATTCATAATGAACGAATCGTAGAAGAACCCACACCCATCCTATACCATCCACACCTTTGTCGTGAGAAAATAACCCGCAGCCTGTGTTTCCATGTCATTGAATCTAAACAAACTGGAGCAAGCGATAATTATGTGTTGGAGGCGAAAGAGGGCCCGTTTTTGGAGTATTTGCGCAAAACACCGCAGTCTAAATCATCTAGAGTCAAAATTCGAGTCCAAGGTTCTTGCAATGGGCTGATCTGTTTGTCACAAGACGACGGGGAAGTAGTAACCTCGTTGGTTGTGGTGCATTCTCTAAGGAAAGAATGTTACGAGCTTCCACCTCTTTCTGTGCGTTTTGATGCTAACATGTTCCGGGACTCATGTGGGTTTGGTTTTGATGCTTCCACCAACACTTTGAAGATGGTGTGTGTTTTGTGTAAAAGTAACATGGTAGTATCTACTAATAACCCTGATTTGGTGAAAAAGAATCTATGCACAATGGTGCATGTATTTGGCACAAACTCATGGCGAGAAATACCCCAAGTCCCTCCTTATCCGATAACCAATGGAGCCGTATTTGCTAATGGTTGTTTGCATTGGTTGGTTAGTCAGATTGACGTACCAACCCAAGATGGTGGAAGACCGGTAATATGGTTTGATGTAGAGAAAGAAGAGTTTGGGTTGATTGATCCTCCGAAAAGAATGTGTGATTTATGGAGAAACTACAGTTGCAGGTACGATCAAGTGGTTGATCTAAATGGTGTAGTTGGTTATGTGTGTACTAGGACCATGGAGTTTTGGGTACTAAAGAACAAAGAATGGGTGCCGCACTGTCGGTTTGCAAAAGAAATAACTCCTAGTGCTTATATATACGTGATGGGGTGTTGGAATAAAGACGGGGATATATTAATAAAATGCAAAGGGAGATTCGATGGAAAGTATGGATTCTTCGTTTACAACTTGAAGACTGGTAAATTACAGAGAACCAACATTGCTGGTATGAATGATGCATTGAGTCCAAGTTTTTTCATGTATCCCAATAAGCTGTCTTCAATCCACGGCATCAACGCAAATTCCTTCTCCATGAAAAAAACCGTTCTCAAGAAAAGCTGCCAACATGTTATATCTAATTTTCATTAAGTTTTTTCTACTTCCATGTTAAGTACTATTGTTTCCATCGACTCCTTCGTTTAATTTTGTTGCTACTGCTTTCAATGTACGCTGGCTTGTGTGTTTTTCCATTTGGCTACCTATCTATGTATCGCTTCCAAAATATAATGATGTTTTTTCATTTGATTGATATCATCTTGCAATCATAACTTTGCACAGAAAAACGATTCTAGGTAGAGCCTGAAAAGTGGATATCCTAATAGAAATAGGTGCAATGGAAGGTATATGTTCTTCGTTTACGATCTGAAAAGTAGCGTTCTACATAATATGAAATTAGGTGTTGGAATTAAGATTAGAGTTGCCAAAATCCCGATAAGCTAGCTGTTTATGTTCCAGATATAGTGACTGCTTTTTGCATCTTATTTCTTTGATTGCTTTATACTATTCCATACCTAATTAAATAGAGCTCCATCGTCCAAACATACTTCTATATAGTTGTATGCATTTAATCTATTCTAAAATATTTTAAGTTTTAATTTAGTGCTCAAATTCGTAATGGTTGTGAATTAGCCTAGCCGAGACCATTAATACTCTAGTTCCGTTCGTTTAAAGGTTGGATTAGCTCGGCTCGTTTCAAGCCTTATGTTCTTAACTTAAGCTCCTTGTTAAGCATAGTTGAGCTTGATTGTAGGTTTGCTCTCATTTACTTATTTTGAGCTCATTAATGAGATGGTCATACGAAAATTACTCGACTTCAATTCGTTTGATAGTGGAGCTTGATACTAAGGCAATGCCTATTCCCACTTGAGCTTATTTTTAGCTAACTAATGAGATGGCATATGCTCATAAACTAATTCAACTTTTAATCTCGCTATATCAGAGTTATTAATTGGTGCACGCTCTTTAAAAACACACACCGGCCATCTTCAAAGTGATGGTGGAAGCATCAAAGCCAAGCCCACACGACGATTGTCCGGCTATGAAGTCAGACCAAGACAGAAGAAGAGGTGTAGGTGGAATCTCGTAACATTCTTTCCTTAAAGGGTCGACAACATAATCATGTACAAAAACTCTGAAAATGGTCTGTCTTTAAGCTTCAAGACATAATCATGAGTACTTCCAGTTTGTGTTGATTCGATGACATGGAAACATAGGTTGCGGGTTTTTCTATCACGAGAAAGATATCGATGGTACAAGATGGACATTGATTCTTCTACAACTCGTTTGTCATGAATGATCGTTAGGTAAGGATCATCAATATAGTTGCACCATACTTTTGATACACACCGGAATTGAGCCAAACATTTAACAGGTACTCTTGAGTCTTGAGAAGATGTCGAACATGATATTTGTAGGTAATACATCCATGACGGAACTGTACGTTTAATAATAAAAATTTATGATTATGGTCGTGATATTTGTAGGTAATACACCATACTTTTAGATGATAGGTTATGGCCATGCTTAGGGTACATTAGGTTTAGTGATATCTTAGAAAGAGTAAGTTAACATATCATTAAACCTAATGGAGTACTCTAAGTTAGGGGTGTTCATCGGTTCGGTTACGGTTTGTTCGGTTTATTCGGTTCGGTTTGTTCGGTTAATTTTTTTTTTTTGGTATAACCGAAAACTAAACCGAACCGAACTTAAATTTAACTAAACCGAACCGAAAACCGAACCTCCAATAACCGAAAACCAAACCGAATAACCAGAAATACCTAAATTTAATAATTTATTCATTTATTTATATATATTTTTTGAAAAAAAAATAATTTTCAAGCTTAAAAATATTATATATATTATAAAAGAGTTTTAATATATATTTTTAATATAAATATATTTATTTAATTTCGGTTTTCGGTTTGGATTGCTAAAACCATAACCGAACCGAAAACCGAACTTTTATTTCTGTTCGGTTCGGTTTTGACAATTTCGGTTCGGTTACGAGTTCGGTTCAATTATTTTCGGTTCGGTTCGATTTTGGTTTTCGGTTTATTCGGATATTACCCGACCCATAAACACCCCTACTCTAAGTAGGCTCAGGCCTTAACCTTTTTTTCAAACATCTCGGGCCTTAACCTATCATCTAACGTTAACCTACTTTTTCCTAAGTTGATGAGCCCAATTTTAAGAAAGACATACAAAGAAATTTAACCTTTTTTTTTTCATCAAAAAGCATGACATATCCATCTAGTCATCCTTTAGATAATATTGTTATGGATACTAGTTATAATACTTGTGCACGCACAGAATTTTGACAAAAAATTTATTTTGTATCAATGCTGAATATTGTGTCTGTAAAGGTAATTACATATAATTATATACTTATGCACGAGTTTTTCATTATCCATTAATATCATTAGAATTTTTTATAAAATTTTGTAAAAAAAATTTGTTAAATAACTCAAGATTCAACTATATTTAGCTGATATAGTTGTTGATGTTCTATTTAAAATTCACCATCGATATTATGATGTCACAAGATCGAGTTTAGTTACATAATAAACAATGATGAAATTAAAATGTACTCCTTAAATTTTTAAAAATGTTTTCTACATATCCTTATATAAATAAATAAAAATTACATGAGTAGTTGTTATAAGTACAATCACGTTTTTTCTTCATATTACAGTAGCTCGTTCTTACAATTTGATAATTGCATTCCCGTTTTCAATAATTTAGCCGTATTTAATATTCAAATTTGTGTCCACATTTGTCATACTTTTAATATGAAATAATGAGTCCTTAGTAAACATATATAGTAAAAAAATGATAGTTATAATCTTATATATATTTATATGTTGGAATTTTAAACAAAGATATACATTGTATTTTCTAAGTTATAAAATATAGGGGGTATAAAGTATAAGGGGTAATTGTTTAATTTCCAAAGTTATTAAAAAACATGGAAAGTTATAATATTACACTTAACTCTTTACAGTTTTTAAAAATTCAACCACTAAAATTTTATTAATTACCTCATCCTTTTTTAAGTTTTTGTTTTCATAAATTTGACACATATGTTTTATGCATTTTTTTTATCAATCAAATTTATCCACCAAATTATTAAAGTTTGACCAAAATCAATTTAATTTTGACTTTTATTAACCAATCACATCACACGATTTTGCTTACGTGGCGAAATCGAGCTCTCCTATTGGCCCAATTGTTTTTTTAATAAGAATGAATTGACAAAATCACTCCGAAATGATGTAATTCCTTTATTATATAAAAGATTAGAGAACTATTCATAAGATGGGAAGTTCTATATATATAAAAATGTCAAAGATTAATTCAAAATTTATTTAAGAGCTCGGAATGAACAAAGATGCGAGATGAGCGAATAACTTTATCTAAGGAAGAAAGATAATCCGGACCAACCCAATTAACTTTTTCAAGAAAATATAGAAAAAAGATGAACAAGGACCAATGCCAATGACTACGGTCGATTATTCGGAATCAACCCATATAAATCATAGACTAAAATACACTGTTGGTCCTTAAACTTGTATCGGAGGATCGCGATGGGACGAAACCGGACATATTCATCGTCGGGGTCCCTATTTCAAGTTTTCACTCTACAAGTCCCTTTGACCATTTGCCGTTAGTCGAGGACATCTCAAAGCGTTACATTTGTCTTTAGTCCAAGGGCAATTTTGACATTTTACCACCGTCCATTAATTACCGTACAACCCACTTGTTTAACCATCTCCCTCAATAATACCTCTCTAATAAAAGGAACATTTTATCACCACTCATCCTTTATCTTTCCTAACAACTAAAATCCTATCTTCTTCACCGACGGTAAAATCTGAAAAATGGTGGTGTGTTCATGCAACAGAAGGACCGTCATTAGAACATGCTGGAATAACATGAACCCCGGCAGGAGGTTCTATGCATGTCCAAGACAGGTTGGGACAGTTAATTTTATTTCATACTGTATTAAAGTTTGCATGTAGTGGTTGACCTTAAAATGTGTTGATTATGATAGTCTATCTGGTTTATTATAATTGTGATTTTATACAAGTGGGTTTAGTTTGTGTTTATGAGGCAAGCAGATGCTAACATATTGATTATCAATTATAGGCTACAACATGTCCATTCATAGGGTGGTACGATCCACCCATCGAAAGGAGAGCAAGAGATGTGATCATCTACTTGCAGAGAACAATCTACGGGAAGGAGTCGGCATTACAAGAATACTGCCGCCTCGCTTCGAGACTATGGAGGCGGTCAACTCGTGACCGGCAACGAGCTAGAGGTCGCTACTGCGGTGTTAGGAATCAAAATTCCATGTATTGAAGAGTCGGTCACCCCAATATTACATAGCATAAGTCAGATTATATTGAAATGGTTGAGATCGAGATCAGATGTTTTAAAACTAATGATGTGATTTCAAAAAGGGCATTTGAGGAACTTTCTTACAAATATTCAATTCTTGAAGAACACTACATTTCCATGGAAATTGCACTACAAAGAAAAGGAAGAAAATTCTCTTGTTTCAAATGCATGCACAAATCCGAATTCCTGAATTCCGTGAGTTTTTTGAAATTAATCAGTTAAAAACTCAGATTCTAGACAAAGACTCAACCATTCGTAACCTGAAAAAACAAATGTCAGACACTCAATTGAACATGAATGTGGATATTAAGTATGATGCTTGTAATGAAATTAAGTCTAGAAATGAGGAACTAGCCATATGTGTTGCAAAATTGCTAAGAGAAAATGAATCCTTAAAGAAGAATCTTCTGGAGTGTAGGACCAAACAGATTGATAAAATCAACTCCATGACATCTGACATAGATGCCCTCAAAGACCAAGTTCAGGATAAGAGTTTCACTATCGTTGCGTTAAGAAATGAGATTAGGAAAATTACAGGAAATAGAGTGAATACTAAGCTCACAAAACCATCAACTCTGGAGAAATCAACT
This sequence comes from Chrysanthemum lavandulifolium, assembly GCA_022545495.1. Classification (NCBI taxonomy): domain Eukaryota; kingdom Viridiplantae; phylum Streptophyta; class Magnoliopsida; order Asterales; family Asteraceae; genus Chrysanthemum; species Chrysanthemum lavandulifolium. Next base: position 286,357,981 of record CM040240.1, read on the forward strand.
GTTCATAATGCCACTAAACGCCCTGAAACTAGGCAACCCAATGCCTTTAAGACAGAAAGATTTAAAGCGTCAAAATCTAAGCTTGCCCCCCCCCCCCCAGGTTGAAAACATTAAGGTTTTGTCGAATCCAGTCCCTTCACAAAGTCATTCCAACCGTAGGAAAGACAATTTCCAGCAGATGGCTCAGAAATCTAAGATCAGGAATTTAAGGAGTCAATTGACAGACCAATCCACTAAGAAGCAATTTAAATGCAAAAGGACCAATGATCAGAACTGGAACATAACTTCATCTAACTTTGTTAGCAGTTGTTTTACGTGGGTTCCTACTGGCAGACACTTTAAGTTTACAGGTACCAAACGGACTTACTTACCTAGAAGTTGCTTCAGATGGATTCCCACAGGAAAAACCTTCATGAATAAGGAACTAAAGGAGATGTCTACTAAAGATACTCCAAGACCGATAGACAATTCTAAAATAGAGAATATACCGCCACTAACCCATCCATGTGCGATAATGCATGTGCTATGAGTCAATGTCTCCTCAATCTGCTTGTGTATTATGCTCAATTCGCTCATGAACTTCATGACTTGGTTCCCATCGAATCAAGAATGCTCACTCTGAATGGTAGCTGTCAAAATTGATACACCTCGTACTCTGACTCCTGATTATCTCATTTCAGGACTCGTACTTATTTGGTTTCTTTTTTATTAAAAAAAAATAAATAAAAATAAATAAAAAAAAATAAAAATTATGCACACTTTATTTTTTTCTTTTTTATTAAAATTCACTCTAGCTTCTGTCATCGATAACATCTACGATCCTAGAAATGTCATTCAACAATGTCACGGGATTTTAGATGAAGTTCGAACAGATTAGTCATAACTCTTTCTATTATTTTTTTCTCATACTCTTACCGTTGTCATCCCATGATACTTAATCAATCAATGATTTCTGTTATCCTCATATCATTGATTGAGGGGGAGGAATGTGCGCCTGTAGGTGAATCATTATGCATACTTTATGTGATTAAGTTGGCTATTGCATACTATGTGGGGAGGATTGTGTTTGAGTAATTTAATTTGAGTATGGTGGTATATTGGTATGATATGCGAGTTACTTTACAATTATGCGTGTTGGTATGATATGCGAGTTACCTTACTGATATATGCGAATTATGTGTTGGTATGATATGCGAGTTGCTTTGACAAGTTGAGGGACCAAAAGAGTTATTTCCTATATCTGTGTACCTTTTATGCGAGTTGCTGTTACAAACTAGAGGGACTTATTGTGTCAACTCGCTTAAAGTATCTCATATGTATGCGTGTTGGGTCATAGTCAAACATAAATTACTCATCTGGTCAAAAACACGCATATCTCTCTCTCTCAACCTTCATTTAAGCGACTTGCTATTCAAGATTGTGTGGTAGGCTTTTTGTTATGTGATCACTTTTATATTCATACATTTATAAGATATGTTCCTAAAACATCCCGTTCTAAATCCATTTGCAGATTTTCCCCTCGACTCTCATCTTAATCAATTGTCTGGACATTAGGTTTGTATGTTTGTGTTTAATTGTTATTGTTTTATAGCATAGATATTCTCATTTAATGATATCTCATACTTTGCCTATGTCTGTTATAACTCTTGATTATGCACGTAGAGAATTTTTTTTTAGTAGGATTAATATTTGCCACTTGGTTTGAATGGAGGTTTTAGGATTTCCTATCTTTTTATGTTTTTGACTGCGGGTTAAACATGTAGTTGTGGTCTCGTGATATTAAGTACTGTTTCACATTCTAAGTTTTTAATAGCGAGTTACATTGGTTTCTTGTATGCGAGTTGGGCTGATAATTTGGTAATGATATTCTTACATGCGTGTTGGTACTAACTGTGTGTTAAAACGAGTTGGTATATGCGAGTTGCAATTTTAGTTATGCGCGTTGTCATCCCTATGCATTTTGTCTAGATTCAATGTATCTTATGCGAGTTGCCTAAGCGTGTCAACTAAGCGTATTATGTTCCATCATATGCGACTTGCTTCTCGTCTATAATGCGAGTTAGCAGATATGTTGACCATTCACTGTTTGACCAAAGCGTGTTAACTCATGCGAGTTGCCATATGCGACTTGCTTCATATGTTGTAATGTATGCGCGTCAACTATGCTAACATTTGTCATCATATGCGAGTTGCCATATGCGACTTGCTTCATTTTTGAAATGCGAGTTGACATATATGTTGACCACCCATTGTTTGACCAAAGCATGTTGACTCACGCGAGTTGCCTTATGCGACTTGCTCCATACTTTGTAATGTATGCGAGTTAATTACAATATTATATGCCACTTCATGCGAGTTGCCATACGCGACTTGTCTTATTTGCGAGTTAACCGTGTTGTTGAATGTTGTGAGTTGCTTTGTTTTCTATGCATGTTAACTGATTCAAGTGGTCATATTATATGTTCCTCTTTCATCATTTAGTATGCATGTTGGTAAACTGTTGTCACTTATGTGTAGTGTGTTATGTGAGTTACTCAAATGATAATTCCAATGCTAATTATAGATTGTGTATGATTCGCCTTTGGTATTAACTACCTTTTATGTCTTCTCCAAAATAACATGCTACACTCATAAGTTTCTGCATGCTAATCACATTTAATTGGCTACTTCCTGATCTCCATATTCACCATAACTGCAACTTACCCTAACAGTTTTTCTGGATATGGTCTATGTTGTCTTTGTAACATGCAGATCTCAATGGCTGACATCACATCTTCTGAGGCTCATGACGCATCTGCACGAAATGACATTCTGACTGATGAAGAGTTAGTTCCTCGTGCTGAATGGGTACCAATTGCTAAGAGCAACTGCTTCTTAGATGTTGACAGAGGGCAACATAACCCTACTTACCGTCTAGCTGTCGATATCTTAAAGGACACCAATTTCTTTAATGCTCTAACCAAGCGGTGTTCTATCCCATCCATCTATCTTCAGCAATTCTGGAAAACTGTTACTTGGGAAAAGATTTTGCTTCATACTCGTGTATGCTTGAAGACAAATGGTATAACATCTCGGTTGAGACCCTCAGGGATGCTCTTCAAATCACACCAAGAAACCCTTCAAACAAATTCATCTCCCGCCCCATTCATGATATCTTAAATTTTGTCGACGAATTGGGGTACCCTGATAAATTAACCAAGATCTCTTCACTCATCAATGCAGAAATATATCAACCTTGGAGATCAATCGTCACAGTCCTCAACATGTGTCTAACCCGGTAAAACTTGAGGACGTATGAGTTCGAGCTCCCATTATTCGACATCGGGGGAATTGTCAAAGGAAAAATGTTGACTTTGCTTAACTTATCTCGGAAGAATTCATCTTATCCTTGGACACATTTATCTCTCGATGAATCACCGAGAATAAAGTCAAAGGAAGAAAAGTCTTGGTAAAGAGTGATTCCAAAGATCGTTCTCAAAACTCATTATCGTCATTTGCTACAAACTCACGTAATCAACTCACGTGGCGTGTCGCCAAGCATGAAGCCGTTGATGAATTCGTTCTTGGCAATCTTAAATATAGTGCCAAAGGATATGACAGGAGATTTTGGTATGCCGCCTCGAAACTTTGCTTAATGATAGAATCAAGAATGCGGATTACTTCAAGAGTTATGTAAAGAAAGCATCCGCTAATGCAACGACATCCGAACTCCCCTTCAAAATCTAAGCAATCTCAAGCCTCATACTCAAGCCTTCCCAAGAAAACAAGAGGCCCGGCAACTCAAGATTCTAATGTCTCTCCATCACAACAAAGAAAAGAGAAGAAAAAGGAAGTCGGTAAGGAAATGATGAAGGAACTAAGGTTACCGGAAAAGTAATGAATTGATTGATGAAGACGAAGTCGCATATCGTCAAGGAATTCAAAGAAAGTCTTGACACCCTAAACGAGTCTCGAGACCACCAAGAGGAGGAGTCGCTATAAGAGAACCCATGTCAAGACCTCATCAAATCAATCTGTCACACAAGACAAAGGTAAAGGAGTTCTTTGGAGGAGAAGCGAACAAGCCGCACACATGCTACTCAATATCTCTTCACCACCTCCTAAAACAACGACCGGTTTATTCTCAAGAAAAGAGATGTCGTACCTTCACCTACACAAGTGCAAACTAGGATGGACACCGATGAGGCAAGAAGATCGCTTGAATCTCCCGCCCGATGATGCACAAGAAGATAATCAGAGACTCCTTTACCACAGAGACCCCAGCTTTTAGGTCGCAAGTGAGAAAATGATTCACTTGGAGAACGTTGAGCTCGGATGTGAAACACTCAAGCATCTTGAAGAAACAAACGTGTCTCATGGATCACTTTCCTCACTTAAAATCTTGATATCGACCTCTACATACGGGACCAATTCTTGAAAGACGGTCCTCCGACATCGAATCGATAAGCAAACGAATGAAAAGGAAGAAGTTCACCCATGTTCTCGTCACTATACATCAAGATACTTCTTCGATTCCTCCGATGTCCGCACTAAAGGTCTCCACCGTGTCATCCCCATCAATCACACCAACACTCGAACTCGTTATTACAACCGGCTTCCACATCCCAATCCCACTAATGAGTTAATACAAGTTGTCTCGATCGGTGATCCTGTCACCCTCCTGCCTCACCACGTGCATCACCAACTCCTTCTAGAACAACAGAGGAATTGCTTGAAGAGGCCGGTCACGATTACAACAATTGAGAAGCACTTTCCTATTGTGTCAACAACCTTGATAGTCGTATCAAGAAACCGGAGAATCTAAATCTCAATGAAATCGTAATGCAGGCAATTGAAGCGAGATATTAAAGATGCGGTTGAATGGGCAATGAAGGCTCCCTTGCTACAACGATTCAAAGATCTGCCGATCTCTGACATGAGATCAGTTCTCTCTGAGAAAATGTATGAGGAAGGAGAGTACAAGCACAGTACACACAAGAAGTTATATGAGGCACTCGATGAATCTATGAAGTATGATGATAATGAGCGGTTTGTTTCTGATAATCGTGAAAAGAAGTCAAAGAAGAAAAGAAGGTCTGCTCCAATGGACTCAAAAGATATGTCAGGAGGTCCCAAGCCACCACCACCACCTCATACAGGAGGTGCTGGCACATCTAGAGTTGGGGGATCCTCAGAACAACCAGCCTCACAATGTAAGCCCACCATCACCACCTCCAACCACTCGTAAACAAACAAGTACCTCAAGTGGTCAATAACATCATAATATGTCTACCGAAGAACCATCGCCGATTACGGTTTACACCAAACATCCCTACTATTCCGTAAGAGCAAATGATGAATGAAGAATCTTTTGTTGCTCAAGAATCGATCAAGATGATGATGCTTCTACCAAGCACATCCCAAAAATTACGGAAGATGAAGATTGGTTGGATGCCTATATTGAAGGAAGACGAATCAAAACGGCTAGAACTACACCTTCAAAGGACGTTACTCAAAGTTGGCTTACTCAAGATAAACCTCAAACTCCTGAGCCTTCATGGTCTATTCCCGAGTCTGATTCAACTAATCCAGCTAACAATTGGGATTCAACTATCATTTCCAACTATGAAGCTCCGGCATAAGACTCTCTTCTTCACTTCACAGGGGATATGGGGAGCTTTATAAAGTGGTTCTGTGAGAAGAAGGAAATCACATCTATCACCCCTAAAGATCTTGAAGGTCCAGCTTATGAAATAGTTAAAGTCTTCCACTCGGATGCTAATCAGCTTCAATATCAAATGGAGGAATGCTATAGAATGTTGAATGATCAAGTTGGTGAACGGATCAATAGGTTTTATGTGAACAACCCTCTTCCTCTCGGCGGTGAACCTGGATTTATGACTATTCAGGTAGAATTCTTCTTTAACCATGATCTGGACTATCTCTGTGGACATACTTCTGAAAGAAGACCTGCTCTATCAATTTCAAAGATGAAGGCAGCTACCTACAATGATCAAGGTCTCGAGCAGCTTGGTTCCGCATCAATTGGGCAGACAAAGAGCACCAATATGACATTGCCGCTCATATGGGATCTCTCATTGGTGGTTCAAGAAGAATTCTACATCGAAGACATAGTGCCGAGAAGAGACGATAGTCGTCGTTCAGACCTGCGTATTCTTAGTGTTATTGGTATAGAGATCTTCCCTATCTACGGGTATGATTACCGAAGAAGATTGTTCTTCAAGAGTGACTTGAAAGAGCACATCATAGAAGAATGACTTCAAACATCCGATGCCAAATGACTTTGAAGATCTCTATCTTTTGAACCTCCAAGGTCACCTCGATCATCTTCCTTCTCGTGAGAAGAAGGCTCTCTCATTCGCCGTCAATCTACGGATCGAGGCTTGGTCATTCGACTAAGAGTTGGAGACTTTCAATTGGGAATAGAAAGTTACCAGACTCGAGTCAATCTTACAAGACCAAAATGGGAAGCCAATGGACATGAATACCACCACGAATATATAGTGATTGACAACCCAGAGCAGTCATCTTCACTGACAGATACGGGTCAAGGATGTTAATGAGATTGCGTGAGTTATACAAATTGAGTGATGGCACACTTAGGATGGTTGAAGAAGAGTTAAACTCCAAGGTGAAAGACATCAAAATTAATATGAAGCCGGGGAACAAAACGAAATTCTGGTCTGATGAGGATGTGAAGAGGTGTGAAGAGTTTATTGTCGAATCGATCGAAGATTGAAGACTAGAATGATCTATCGCAATCTTGAAAGCTTTGTGGTGGAAGACTTCGTGCGGTCATTACAAACTACTTCAAAGGACTGAATGAAGACATCTTCCTAATGTAGTTTATGTTTTGTATTGCTTACAATTGTGTAATATGTGTAAAATATGGTGTACATACTATGAACATCTATAATGCATGTAATAGTGTTAGTTATGTCTTGTGGATTCCTTTTTGTCTATAAAGGGAACTTGATGTCGCCCACTTCGATCATATAAAATCGGACACATTTTTCTCCAACAAACGTTTTGTCTCATACATATTTAAATCACTTGAGATCCAAAATCTCAAAGGATTTGAAATTTTGATCGGGAGAAAATGTGATATAAATATGAAAGATGTTAAAGATGACCATTTTAAGTGCATAACGCTCTCTAATATGTGCTAAACAATTTTGAATCTCAAGCATATATTAAGGGGAGCATTTCAAAAACAAATTCAAACCTTCAGATACAAAGTTTTCCATGCTTTTATATAAGGTACCTTGATTGTGTGTTAAATGGTTTCTAAATGTTTGGTGATCATGGCTGTACTTCAAAGTACTTTCCCCTAGTATGTGCAAAAATATTTTCAAACCTTGATACACATATTGAGGGGGAGCAAAATTGTGAAAACCTCATCCTTACCGAAAATGCTTTATCTACTTGATTCGATTAGGGAAGTGATGTTGATAATTTTTAGAAAATGGTAATCAAAGAAGTTAATTCTTCCTCTTGCCTCCATGTGCAAAACGATTTCAAACATTTGATACACATGTTGAGGGGGAGCACTTGTTCTAAAAATATCAAAAACAGTACAGGTACAAAATGTTTTGATAATATATCACCAGTATCTGGATTGATTTTCAATTTGGTTTTCAATTGGTTCCAAATGGCGATGAACAATACCAAATAGACCGACCTACTTTACGTTATGTACGGTGATATAAGGATGATAAGGTTAGGTATGTGTTCCCATGATCCGCTGTAACCGGAGGGATCTACCCAGAACTATCCACTAGTTAGTGTAGAGTTCTTAGGTATGATGATAAAAGGAGAAAAATGAGATATGGGAAGAGTGCGGATCGAGATAGAGCTAGCATCGGAACAAACCCAACAAAGTTCTAGCTATGAAGTCTCGGTAAGCAATCAAGGAGTTGAAGAATGAAAAGAATCGAATGAGATAAGGGTGAAAACAAATAGCCTCTATATATTCAACCTTAGGGCGTAAACCGGTTCAATTCATATGCTACCGATGGTAACATCGGTATTGAAGACAAGACGTCATGGACCCAAAGGACGCACCGCACTAACTTCCCAAGCTACTCAAGTTCCTCTTAAAAGGGCTTGTTTCATTCTCACGGGAACCTACATTATCTATCGACTTTCTCTTAGAGATTGTAGATATTGAAGAAGAGACCTCTCCTAGTCTCCCAAGACAGAACCAAATATGCACATATTGAGTCTAGAGCCACGAGATCATCAATAAATCTCATTAGGACACTTTCAATGAAGTCTCTCTTTCACACAATGTGGAAGAGAGATTATATCTTGAGTCCCACGATTATCCTTGTGGTTTGCGAACATCCGAAAGTGATATGTGAACATATTCACGGTGAAGATGGAAAACCTTCGAGCCAACATCAAACAAGCTCCCGGTAGGTGGCATGTGAGATCTTTATATAGATCAACCATGTGACAACCGAATGTAAACAATGGGTGATTCAATCTTTTGAATCAATCCCGGTTCGTGTTATGGATTGACGGATACCTTTGATAAACCGCCTTTGTGCTCAAAAACTCTTTCTTTTGCACATCGATCGTGTACTAATTTTTCAAATCAAAAGGTGTTTTTATGATTGATAATTGATTTTCAATAAAACCTTCGTTGTATTGCAAAACAATTTCTATTGAGCAATACATGATTGTTTTTCAAATCTCTTTTCATCAATCGGTGGACTTAAATTACCGGTTCACTCACTCCGTGTTGTCTTCTTTGAGACGTTCCGGTTTGAGAACAAATAGAGCATTGCGAAACCCCGTCAAGGAAATTCTTGAATTATACCGATCACAGCAAGACATGTATCGATCAACGGGAACCGTGGTTTGTGTACCTCGATTCAACGAAGTGGTCAAAGACACTTTGTACGCTTTATTGCTAATCTGTTGTATGCAGTACGCCCGACGCTTTGCGGTGATCGTAATGATGCGGTCAATCCTTAGCCGCATGCTCACACTACACATTCATCTCAAAAGAAATCATGATCGTGCTTCAATGACTCGATATTTTCACCCATGCTTCGCTACGTTGCGCCAATATCATGAATTATCGAAAGCTTCCGCTACTCGATGAGAAGATATCATGATCCGAATGTGAGCATGTCGGTCCGAATGTCACAACATCACATAATATCAACACCACAAAGGAAGTGTCGAGATTTAATGTGGTCGATGATCTTAAAGTCGGCTCAAAACTCATTATCATGGATCACCCATAACCTCCACGAAATATGCATTGAAGATGAACATTGATGTATTCACCACGTAATCACGAATATGAATCCTTTAATGAAGCAATGTCTCGAGCTCAAGAACAAAGTCAAGAATAGAATGCTAGAATTCAAAATGTACAACATGAGGTGACCTCCACTTAGGGGGATTGTTAGAATCGAAATTCCATGTATTGAAGAGTCGGTCACCCCAATATTACATAGCATAAGTTAGCTCAGACTGTCGTTATTTACATTACTTAGCAGGTTATTAGTTAGTTTATAGCATAAATTAGTTTATTGTAACACCGTGGAGGAAGGACGGGTCTTTACCCATTGTATACCTTATCCACAGGCCGTCAGGAGGTCGTTTATTTTGTAACCTATAAATACCCTCTACCTTGCAAGGTAGAGGGTTGAGTGTTCACTTGGAATCTAACCTTCCATGAGTTTTCTCTTACTAGAACATTTCCCTTTCTCTCTCTGAATATTTATATACTCCACTATTGATTATGGTTTTAATGTGTACATGAAATCCAATATCTTACAAGCAGCCTTGGCCGATCTCCTTGTTGAGAAGGAGAAAGTTTGTCGTCTCAGGAACTTTTGTGTGTTGTCTTGGATCACTACTACAAAAACTGCCATAAACACCTCTTAATAGAGACCAATTTTATAGAAACCAATTCCTAAAGTCAAAAACTAGCAAACAAAAGAAGTAATAACCGGTCTTTGTAATAAAAAATGTATAGACATCGGTTCTGCTGAGAAACCCGGTCTTTATCAAAATCAAATAAACTTGTTTTATAGATAGATACCATCTCTATGTTTTTATTTTTATACCATTTCTTTGTATAAAAGTAGGCATAACTTTGGATCTCTATTTGTTCAAAGTTTTTAAAATTATCTTCCTCGTCAAAAAGCAAAACTAGTGTCACCTAGTTTTTTCCAAAAAATCAAAATACTACCAAGTATTAGTTTGGCTCTTCCTTTCCTCCACATGCTCTCAATTCACCCTAACCATCAATAAAAGCGGTTTATCGATTTCGCTTTGTGTCGTGTCCCATTGATCGATCCTCACATTACTCGAACCCCTAATCTAATTGGTATTGATATGGTGGTTTCTCACCTTTCTTGGCTCGATCGCAAAATCAAGCAATACATAAACTAGTCTATTGTGGTATAAAACTTTTTCAATTTCATTGTGTAAATTTGGGTTGATAGATGCATTATTTATTTCCTAATTATTTTGGTTGTGGTAGGATCGATTCATAATTCATGTAAAGTTATCAAATACTTGTGTATGTATTTTTGTGCTTGGGTAGTGTGATATTATTCAATTAATTTTTATGTGTTTGGGCCTTGATTGTTCACATACTCGAATCATAGCCACTGGTTCCATAAGTATATGTCATATGTGGTAATCTTGGTGCCCTGTTCAAAATGTACGAGATAACATGGGACACGGGAGTTATGCTCTAGCTCTTATTATTATTATTATTATTATTATTATTATTATTATTATTATTATTATTATTATTATTATTATTATTATTATTATTATTATTATTATAACTTTCTAGTCGGTTAATCCCAACGTAATATATTAGGCTTATTATATAAGAATAATATTATTGATTGATTATGAGCTCACTGTTACTCTATCGGGTATTTTCTCCCAAAATACTTGTTCTTATTGCTTATCTATTGATCTATTTCATGCGCTTTCTTGGCAAAGTCGTAGTGGTGGTCGTGAGTATTTACCCAAGCTTCAAAGAATGCCCAATCAAGGAAGATGCCAAGGTGTGTATGGTTGTGTTGATGTTATTTTTTTGTTATTATTCATGTTATATGATAGGTAAATTGTGGCATAGAAATGTTGAGTGTAGCTTACACATATGCTCTGTTATACCTGTTCTTTTTAAAACTTTTTCTATATGATATCTGTCCGGTTTGGTTTTTAAGATCTGTTAAGAATGAATGCTCTACACCTTTTCTATGACTTTTAACTTGTTTTCTATTGCATCTTTTTTCTGAAAAATGGCGGTTGGGTAAAAAATGTACCTACAAAGTTTTAGTATAATGATTAGGAGGTTTAGTGCACCTGAAGTACACTTCTTATGAATTAAACTAGGTTGGCTTGTTGACCCGTGTTGTTATTAATTAAATATTTTGAATTAATGTCTTCAACCCATTTAAATCTTGTTTACTAAACATTTAAACAATCTAAATGTTGTCTAAATCATCAAAGCAAACACATTGTTACATGTATCGAAAGTGCATTGTTTCTTAGTTGAAAATTTTAAATTGAAATGTGTAGGCGACCGATAGATCGTGGCTACGATTTGCCAATGAGCCAGAAAAGGTTGATGTTACCGTGAAGCTTTTAATCGATTATGTTGTAGAATTTAGTATGAAGAAGTTGATATGGTATTTGTTGGGACTGATGGTGTGGTTCAAAGCGGGGGCATAATTAACATGATGAGAACATATCAGATTGCATTGGTGGCAAAAAGCATGGAGAAGCCTTTTTATGTTGCCGCTAGCTACAAGGTATGATGTTAAAGCATGAAAACCAATCTTTACAAAAGCTATTTCTAACTACTCATTGTATTAATATCTCCAGAATTCTGCAGGTATTCATTAGATCAGAAGGATATGGTACCCGCCCTTTGCCTTGTTGATTGTTGGGTACCCATTCCATCCATAGTCGAGGTTAAGAGATATGCAAGAGATTACACCCCAACAAAATATTGATATATAAACACTTCACATATGAACAATTAATTAGGAACAAAGGCAATTCGATAAATCTCGGGTTATATGCATAGCGTGCCTATATACATTGCACCAAAAGGTTTTCTCAACTTCCACTATCAACGGCATCTCGCAAGTGAATGCGATAAAAGACCATCTCGCAAATCCACTATCAAATCCATGTGGCGAAAAGGTATCATGCATTTATCTTGTAAAGAAATATCTTTTTATGTACATACTTGTAATTTAGAACAAGAATAACTTAATGACTCAACCTTGTTTAGTGACATGTAACGACTCAAACTGGTTCGACGATATGTTGTAATGAATCAAACTGGTTTCATGATATGTTGTAACGACTCAATCTTCCTTAATCTTAAAATGCTTTTGTCCACATGTTCACATTTGTGATTGTTTTAAGGATATGATGCAATGACTGTTTTAAAAGGTTCCTTGTTAATCACTCATGTACTTGTGCAAGAGTCCTTATAAGTGTGATATTTTCATGGGGGTAGCTGGCATTTTTGAGGGAGCGTGTGGTGTTGCCTTCAGATTTTGATCTTTCGATTGGATATACGTTCTCTGCTCTTTAAACTTGTTTATAGTAACCTTTCAATTCAACTATAGAGGCTTTTTGGTATTCGTTGTACAAGCTATTTGGGATTGAATGTCAAAGGCAATGCTGATTTTCATTTAGAAATGACTATTTTTACATGTTTAGTTATTAATGATATTTTTTGGTTGGATGGATTTGAATATTACTCGAACTCATAGGTGTTGTTTGGAATTGCTTATTGAATTAGTTGCTTACACGGGGGCTGTTTGGGATTGCTTTTTGAGCTAATTACTTTTAGGGGTTGCATGGGATTCCTTACTGAAGTAACTGCTATACGGGCTGTTTGGTATTGCTTATTGAATATGCTTTTGATAAGTACTATATATAAGCTATCCTAAACAATATATACATGCGTTTTTAATAAGCAATTGAAAATAGTTTTCTTTATTAGTTGTCTCAATAAGCAATCCCATACAACCCAAATTTTTTTTTACTTTTATAAAATATTGAGAAACTGGTTTTTATAAGACACCGGTCTTTATGTGATCTTTTACACAAAGAGAGCCGTGTGTTTTACTCTATCATAGATACCGGTTGTTAGTAGAAAACTGGTCTCCATGCTTATAATAGACACTGGTTGCGAAATCGGTTTCTATATGTTTTGGTCATAGAGATATCCCCCCACAGAGAGTGGTTCCAAAACCACTATCCATGAGCCATTCTAACCGGTTTCCATGAGCTTTTCTGTAGTAGTGGATGGTAATCTTCTTGGTATTTCTATGGTTCTTCTACTGGGTTTAGATAGGTACTGGTTTTAGTGTTTTGAATCGGTGGTAGATGGTGCAGTTGTGTTTAAGAAGTTTTAGAGTACGTTGACTAAGAATAGTCTTTTGGTGTATAATGTTTGGTCCTTGTACGGTGTTAATATATTTCTTTTGTGCTTTGGTCCTTATACTCACGCCTTTGCCCCAAGAATATATATATCACTTGCCACAAATGGTCAAACTCATTACGTAGATACGAGTTTCAAAGATGGACGAATGATGAGAGATGGATGAATGATACCTCTTTCGAGTATCAACTTAAACTTGATGTATGGTGTTGTTCATCCATCTTTCATCCTTCATTCATGTTTGTGATGATAGAACAACCGTATCCAACTCAAAACCCGATCCAAGTATCAAAGATGGATGATTGATCGATGGATGAATGTACACCATTTACGAGTAGCAACATAAACTCCATATGGTGTTGTCCATCCATCTTTGATCCTTCATTAGTGTTTGTGATAATAGAATAACAAGAACCAAACTCAAAACACGGATGTATGAAGACTCTAAAACAATACAATAAAAACACAATTAAACCCATACACTAAAATTACATGATTTCATACATAACGCAATGGATATATTTCAAATGCATAACATTTTGGAGTCTACAAAGTTCGAAACATACATTGTTTAAACACGAAATATTGTTTAGGGAATACATATTCGATGGATAACATTGGCTTTCATATGCTTAACCAAGAATTTTTGTGGTGAAGAAAGCTTTCTTGCTATAATCTTGGTCTTAGTCCATAATTGCTTTGAGACCCACGAGCGAAGATCAAGTTGACTTCCAGATTGAGACTGGACCACACTTGGTTGATCATTACCGCATAGTTGTCACCGTAACCTTTGCCTTCTTCTTTGATGTAAATTTTGGGTGGATGAACCTGTTTTTTGAGATCGTTGTAGTGTGACTTGACTTCAGAACACCTCCTTGCCCAAGACATGTTTTCTTGTTGTGACCAAGATTGCCACAAATACCACAAACCATACTCTTACCAGATCGTGACAAGTTACCGGTTTTTCACAATTATCATTTTCAAGAAAGCCCGGTTCTTTTCTTTCGTGGCCTACCTAATGGTTTATGATGTTTGCGTGGAAGAATGTGATAAGGTTTTAAAAGGTACCATTTTGAGGGTCGTTTAAGTCCTTATTTGATCACTTTTGTATCCGTTATTGCTTAATATCGCTCCTTTTCACTTTTAGGTCTCGTGAAGGCAAAATGCTTGGAATGGCACTTATTTGGACGAAAAGGCGCGAATATATGAAGAAAATGGCCAAAGTCGAAATCGAGACACTCACAACATCGAATGAATGTAGGCGACGGCGTCAGAGCTATTTGCGACGCCGTCGGAGAATTATTGTGACGGTCGAACTCAAAACTCGTGTTTTCAAGAGACGGCGTCTAGTTGTGAAAGAGTAGGCGTCGCTACTCGGGCGGCCTAGATGCGATCCGACGACGCCGGTCAAGAGGACGGCGTCACGGACATAAGGTGACGCCGTCGCAAGGTTAACGTGGCCAAGACGAAACCCTAATGGCGGCGACACGACGGCGTCACTAAACATATGGTGACGCCGTCGCAATTGTAATCTTATATATAGAATCCGAATTTTCGCCTTTGTGTGGAGAGTCTTTGGAGTAAAACCTAAAACCGAACCTAAGGTGTCTTGTACAAGATTTTAGGGTTTTTAACCCTATCTTACACCAAGATAAGTCTTTGCTTCATTAATTCAATTATGTCTTTGATTATTTGTGTGTATGCTTGCATGTTCTCCATGTCCCGCTAATTTATTTGTGTGTTTGCTTAGGAAGTATGAAACTTAATTATTAAATATTGATTGGTTGTTTCTTATCTTAGTTGATTAATGATCTAGTAATGCGATAGGTCATTCGTTGTGTACTTAATGCTTGATTCATCTTTGTGAACCTTAGAGTATGATTACCCGAGTGATTGTAGGCTAAAACATCCGAAGAGTGCCTTAGAGTAGGAGTCTATAATCTCTAGTGGATTTGTAGACAAGACCCTTTGGTAAGTTCAAAGAGTTAGGGAGAAACGACACCCTACAACTTTAGAAACACAACGCAACTAGGAATAAGACGTGACACTCAACCATCAATAGGAGATAATTAAGGAGTAATACAAACTAAGTAAACACATCTTTAAACTATCATACGAGCACACATTAATTAGACATAGACTCCCACAACCTTAGTTTAGATAATTAGATAATAGTAGAGTAATCGGTAGAAATACCAACCCCCAAATCCAATACCCGAGATTCGTACTTTCCATTTTCATAAAATATAAAAGATAAAAATAATCTTCCTCAACCTTAACCTTAGCGTAGTAACTCCCTACTAGCATTCCTATTCCCCAGAGAACGATATCAATACCCGTGGCTTACCCTAATTACTACACTACAACGATTAGGTTCATCGCCTAGGTGTTATAAAACTTGCTCAAGAAAAGGAAGTTTCCTTGACCCCGAACGACGCTGTAGCGTTATCAAGTTTTTGCGCGCCGCGGGAATAGAATAGCTAGTTAGTAGTCCACCGCTTAGGTTTCTTTGCTTGATTCCTATCAAGTAAACTTTTTCTCATTTTAGCTTTCTCTAGTCTATCCCCTTCTTCGTGACCTTTGTTCGTAACCATTTTCATTGACTATTCCGTTAGCCATTATGGAGAACGCGAATCCGCCAAAACTTTCACCTAATCAACGAAATCTACTACATAATCTACCCTTTCCACTCCAAATGAGATCTTGAGGTTCCAAAGAACATCATGATGAATCATTTCCGAGGCGTGGACTCGAATTAAATATTTATTACAAAAGTCCTTTGTCATGGTATGGATTTACTGTTTCCACTACAATTCTTTTACACTCGTATCGCCCACGAAACCCAAAGGAGACTTGACTATGTAACGGATGGGGATATTTGGGGACGTGGTGTTCGATTTGCATGGGAAACCTTTGAGATTCACGCCCAATTTAGAAGTGGAACATGGGACCCAAAAACGAATCTTTAGACCTATTTTCAATTTGGAAACTTGGCCGGAAAGGTTGTTTAGGAGGAGATGATTAAAGTTGAGGTACCAAGGTGCATGTCATGGTTAGGCGCTACCACAATACAAAATGAATACATAGGTGATCTTGATAAGATGGAGGATAGAGAGAAAATCCAACCCCATCGGATAACCCACAAGTCTTACCATCACTGAGGAACACACATCGCCTATAACTTACCCTAAGAAGTAGAAGAGACTATAGGAACCCCAATTAGAGAACCTTTGGACAAAACGCCATTAGAGAATGTAGGTTTAGATGCTTGTTGTCATGACCTCTCTTAGTCCTAGGGAAGTTCCATATTTTGATGAACCGGAGCATCACTTAACCTTACCCAATTTTCCGCCTTTAGATGTGAATCTTGAATTGAATTAGGCCCCAATCCACCCATCAAAATAGATAGTCCGGTAGTTGCTTGATAAAGGTGGTAGATTCTAGGCCATGTAGAGTGGAAGCTAATATAGGAGTAACCCATGACCTTACACACTTATATCACCCATTCATGGTTGATAACAAGAAACACTATGGGTTTAAACCGGTTTATTAGGTCAAGATGGATCCTTAACTAAGAATCTTTTGAAGTTGATAAAGATGATCCATTTTAGGAGGAGATTTGATTCACCCGCTACACCAATAGACTTAGGTAAGGTTATAATGAATGGAGCACACCTTTGAGCATATAAATCACCCATCACCCTCTCCTCACGTAGCAAATTTCTACCTTAAGGGTGTGTATCGCTACTATCACCCGCACTTAAACTTAAGTGTAGGAAAACCTCCCTTTATCCGTTAAATAAGGGTAGAGTCGCTCGTGACTCGAACAAAAACAAGCGCTTCTTGGGAGGCAACCCATGTGTATTTGTTTTTCATTTTATTTATGTGTCGTGTATCTTTTATTGATTGTTTATCCTCATGTTTGAATTTGTAAAATGCTTTATTTTTCTTTAACCTCGCCTTAATTACATATAAAGGTATTTTACATAAGGGATAAGTGTAGGGAGGATTACACACGTTTTCAAAAGAAACGTAAACATGAGAATTACAATTATTTAAAAGATATACATGTGTTTGTTCGAGTCAAATGCTTGTATCGAGTCATAATGGATGTTTTGTAGAAATTTTTCCGATTCTAAAGATGTAAATTTTCCGAATTTTTCCGTAAAATCGCAGACCGCTTTTTGTCGGGATAACCGACGGCGTCAGATTGCAACTTTGACGGTCGTGAAGGAGTAAAACATCGATTACTTTTTCTCGCTTTCGAGCTACTTATAAATTTTGGAATTTTCCGTGTCTTAATTTTCTTAGAAATTCGTAAACATTCATTCCACAAGCATTATATCCTAGTTTAAATCGAGTCTTATATATATTATTACCGCCGATTTTACGCGAAGGTTTCGTTTGTTTTCTTCAAGTGTGCGAGTTTAGTTTGTCAAGAAGTTACATAAGATTGGAAGGAGCTTTTCACGCAATAATTCTTCTTGAAAAGAATTTAACCACCACTTTACACGGATCCTACCGAGCTAATCGGGAGTATTAGTTTCTTCGCTTTTAATTACCTTCTTTTATCATAACTTTGATATTTTCGGGAACATTGGGGACAATGTTCGCTTTAAGTGTAGGAGGAAAATAAAACGGAACTTTGAAACTATGCTTATCCTTGACTATTTGCTTTGTCCAATTGTGATTGTGTAATAAACCATGAGAAATGTCGGTTAGGGTAATTTTGGCACCAAATTTAAAATTTTTCATAACATATAGGAGTGGGCCATTAGTCTTAACAAAAGCGCCTCATGGATAGGAAGTTATATGACTAGCACAAAACCCTTACCACCCAAATTCCACCCAAAATGTGAGGATCGCCTTAGATTAGTAGGAATTAAAGCATTCATCTTTAATGCTTAGAGTGTGAACCGGAGTATATTAGATTCTAGAACTTGTTTTGTGATGCATTCCGAGATCGCAAGTGAGACTACACTTGTGTAGTTAGGAATAACTAAATGATAAGAGGCATTAGGATAACCCTTGTTTGATACCGTAATATAGTTACTTCTTCCACTTCTTGAGTAATTCCCCACACCCTTTGCGTTGTACTCATCTTTAGTACATGATACCCTAGTTAACCCCTCGAGCCTATCCTTTTCGCGGTTCTCGTGATATTTCGGTTTTTCCGAATATCAATGAAGAGCATTGTTTACACCCCACCCCAAATATACACCCAAATCGCCTTTAGCCTACCCCTTATGCACTCACTTTTAGTGCAAATATTTGTTATCACCCTAAACCCTTAGTTCAATTATCTAGTTACTTGCATAAGTTGCTAAGTCGAGTCATATCCTTTGTATACGCTTTGGGATGATTGGGATTCATGGGAAAAGTTAAAGTTTATGAAATGACGGAAGGGAACGTTAAATTCAAATTCCCTTTGTTTACGTAATAATGTACCCCAAGTGTTTTGATCTTTTCGATTCGGGTCAAATTAGTGTTAGAATAATAAAACTCAAGTGTAGGGATGTGCTGTAGAATCCCTAGTATTTTGATGTTATCGTAGAGGATGGTAGAGTAAAAGTGTATGAAAAAAAAAAAAAAAAAAAAAAAAAAAAAAAAAAAAAAGAAAAGAGAAAAGAAAAAAAAAAAAAAAAAAAAAAAAAAAAAAAAAAAAACATACGGGCTACCATCCTACATCTATCTTTTAATTTATGTTTGTTCATTTCATTATCTAGAGTTTAGAGTGTCGAGTCTTGGCTTAGCAACGCCATTCTTCATATGCAGTTAACATAAAGATTTTTGACTTACCACCACTAAATAGCCTATCCCACCAAACTCTTATTTCCCTACCGTAAGCCTAACGTTACAACCCTTTAAAAGACCTCTTTGATAGTCTTTCCTAGGTGCTTACGCCAAAGCGATGGAGGTTTGATCTATTCTCAAGCCTATGGTAATCTATGTACTAGGACCGGTTAATGAGTGTTTATCTTCCATTTCCTATATTGTTATATTTCATTTATACACCGAGAGATGTGAGTATCCAAACACCCCATGTGAGGTGCTAGTATGTAATTTCCGTGCTTGTTATGACTTTTTGGGCTTATATGTGTTGTGGACCGCTTTGAATTAATGCCGAATGACCCCTAACTTATAAATTAATTGGCTAAAAGCACATTTGCTTGAGGACAAGCAAATAACAAGTGTAGGGATATTTGATAAGGTTTTAAAAGGTACCATTTTGAGGGTCGTTTAAGTCCTTATTTGATCACTTTGTATCCGTTATTGCTTAATATCGCCCTTTTCACTTTTAGGTCTCGTGAAGGCAAAATGTCGGAATGGCACTTATTTGGACGAAAAGCGCGAATATATGAAGAAATGGCCAAAGTCGAAATCGAGACACTCACAATATTGAATGTAGAAGGCGACGGCGTCAGAGCTATTTGCGACACCGCCGGAGAATTATTGTGACGGGTCGAACTCAAAACTCGTGTTTTCAAGAGACGGCGCCTAGTTGTGAAAGAGTAGGCCGTCGCTACTCGACGGCCTAGATGCGATCCGACGACGCCGGTCAAGAGGACGGCGTCACGGACATAAGGTGACGCCGTCGCAAGGTTAACGTGGCCAAGACGAAACCCTAATGGCGGCGACACGACGGCGCCACTAAACATATGGTGACGCCGCAATTGTAATCTTATATATAGAATCCGAATTTTTCGGTCTTTGTGTGGAGAGTCTTTGGGTAAAACCTAAAACCGAACCTAAGGTGTCTTGTACAATATTTTAGGGTTTTAACCCTATCTTACACCAAGATAAGTCTTTGCTTCATTAATTCAATTATGTCTTTGATTATTTGTGTGTATGCTTGCATGTTCTCCATGTCCCATTAATTTATTTGTGTGTTTGCTTAGGAAGTATGAAACTTAATTATTAAATATTGATTGGTTGTTTCTTATCTTAGTTGATTAATGATCTAGTAATGCGATAGGTCATTCGTTGTGTACTTAATGCTTGATTCATCTTTGTGAACCTTAGAGTATGATTACCGAGTGATTGTAGGCTAAAACATCCAAAGAGTGCCTTAGAGTAGAGTCTATAATCTCTAAGTGGATTTGTAGACAAGACCTTTGGTAAGTTCAAAGAGTTAGGGAGAAACGATACCCTACAACTTTAGAAACACAACGCAACTAGGAATAAGACGTGACACTCAACCATCAATAGGAGATAATTAAGGAGTAATACAAACTAAGTAAACACATCTTTAAACTATCATACGAGCACACATTAATTAGACATAGACTCCCACAACCTTAGTTTAGATAATTCGATAATAGTAGAGTAATCGGTAGAAATACCAACCCCCAAATCCAATACCCGAGATTCGTACCTTTCCATTTTCATAAAATATAAAAGATAAAAAATAATCTTCCTCAACCTTAACCTTAGCGTAGTAACTCCTACTAGCATTCCTATTCCCCAGAGAACGATATCAATACCCGTGGCTTACCCTAATTACTACACTACAACGATTAGGTTCACCGCCTAGGGTGTTATAAAACTTGCTCAAGAAAAGGAAGTTTCCTTGACCCCGAACGACGCGTGGCGTTATCGTAATGGTTGTAGGCACCGTGACTTATACCAATGCTCATAACCGCTTATTGGATTGGATGTGGTGTTTGTAAGTTTCTTCCCAAGTCTTAAGCAAGTAACATGGATGAACCCATGATTCAACAGATCCTATTTGCATTCCATTCAACCTCATACACCGATGGGTAGCAACAACATGTTTACATGGCATACCAGTAAGCTCCCATCTTCACATGTACAAGCCCTAGCTTCAACATTCACAACACACTTGTCTCCCATCCACCGACCTCATACTTTTCTCCTTCAACCCGTAAAGCGATGTACTTATAAGCCTCTTTCTTGATTGCATCTAACATGAGTGTTGCCTTTGGTGTTAATGTTCCAAGACATTTTGAATCACATTCACAATGTTCAAGATTCTTTTCATACAAGATTTCTAATGTATTCCAAAGCGAATGATCGGTTGATGCCTACCTCCCACTAGTTTCCCATTGAACACCTCACACATGTTATTAAGTAGCACATCGAATGAGCCTCCCTACAACTTGTTTGGTTAGGTTCCTTAAAATGTCGTAGAACAAAAGACGTACAAGTAGACATGGATTTGGTTAGGTACACGAAAAATGCGACCTTGACCAATGAGTTGGTGGTATCTTACTTAACCAAGCATGGGCGGTTCGCTAAAACTCTTGAATTCCAAAGATGGTCGCCTCAAATTGTTCGACGGTTGTTGTCACGCACATCTCCACAAATGTTCCTTGTATGCTTTAGCATTCCATTGCAATTTCATATTATCATGGATGTGCTTGAAACAATATCTCGTGTTCAAGACTAGGAATACTCGCTAACGCCGGAATGATACCTGCACAAATAAACATAAATTCCTTACTAATACAATTTGCATATAAGGAAAATACAAGTGATTCTAATCAACAAAATGGTAACATCACCTTTTGCTGTCACGATAAAAGTGTAGTTTGAGTTTCGTTGCAAGTCAAGATCATCTCTTAGACATTCAAGAAACCAAATCCACGAGTCTTTGCTTTCACCTCTGCAACTGTGTATGCTCTGGGTATATTCCATTGTTGTCGTTTATACCGATCGTTGTTAGAAGTCATCCAGAAAAGGACCCTCATAAAAGCACCATCTAACCCCAACAACTCTCTTTGACAAACTTTGTATCCTTCCTTCAATGCGCCTAAGCATACATACATTCTCTTGAAAACTCGTTGGACTTGTTGCATCCGTTGCGGTTTGTACACTTATCCTAACTGTGTTATGGGTTAGTTTTCGCAACTCTTCAACATAGTCTCTTAAAAGGGTGTACTTTGCTTATGATCACCCCTAATCTCATTTTCTCCTTTGTTTTTGCCCTAATGCTTTTGCATAGACACCGAACTTCAAACTGCTTCTCGAAATGATCTTGAATGCGACCGATTGGAATATCTGGATTGACTTGAACTTGGTCAACTATTTGCTTCAAAGAAACTTGTAGTCACAAGCTTTAATGTCTCTTGATTTCAAACATCTGTGTTCATCCTTGAAAGTTCGAACAATCCATACATCTTTATCTCGTATTTTTGGCAACATACAACAACCATGGACACTCATTACTTGCTCCTTGTGCTTTCGCAAATACACATCCCTACCGAGGCCTCTAGTTATCGGACCATTTTCCTCTTTGGGACTTTCCCAGCACCGAACCTTCTGTTATTCCACAAACAGTATTTGTCCGAGACACCTAACCCTAATTCTCTGCTTGTCATTCTTAATTAGTTTCAATTCCTCCTAGTCTTTATTGAAAGCATGTAGATCCTATCTTTCACTTCTTTGCGCTACAAAACTTTGACCACGTAAAAATATATTTCGTCCTCTGCTTGTCTTGCCTCACTTAACTTTTGTTTCGTGTATGCCCTCAATTTGTTCCTCCTAATAACATACTCATCCTCATTCTCGTAACCACTTGCAAAATCATTATCATCTACCGGATCCAACTCATTTTCTTAAAAAATCATGTGGTAGTCGGTTGGTGGTACCTATAGATGGTAAATCAGTAGTCTCGGTCACTGAGCAGATTAACATCAAAATCGCCTCAAAAGTATTAGCCTCATCGACAACCGTGTTTCCATCACCATTGTTCTCAATATCATCATCGCCACTCATATAAGTGTCTGTCTCACTCACATTGTCATCACTTACGCCTTCATCGATTTCACTAACCTCGCATGGTTTACCTTTTTGGATATGATCCACGGATTACATGTTTCCTCCTCATGATGACCACTTGATCATTTTGAGATACCTCTTGTGACTATCTATTTGGATATGCTCAATATGTTTATCTATATGCCGTTGACATCACCGCAACATCTTCAAGATGATGAGACCTCTACAACCGGAAACAAGGGTTGTGTTTCGGCATCCGACTAGATTGTACCAAAGTATTGACTTCCAAAGGTTGATCAGAACCTCACATAAGTCCTCTACCACGACTTATTAACAATGTTTTCTAAGAACAATTTCTTTGAGCAATATGGAATAATAGCAAGAGTGCTTTTTCTTTGTTGCATCCACATCAAGAATAATCGTCCTAATTGACTTTGGTGGCATTTGATCAACGCTAATGTTGTCTTACCATTTTCAACATAAACCTCTATCATCTTATGGTCATCAACAAGATCTTTCAATATTTCTAAATTAGCACTCTCACTTAAGCTATACAAACCATCATCTAAATTACTACCAGGCTTAACAAAGTAATAGTAATTTTTGAACCGAGCTCATAACCCAATTCATACATAAGCACATCCAAATCTTCAATCGACACACTATCAACATCAACCAAATCAACTAAACTTTCCATACCTCCAACATATATTCTACCGTGCCAAGACTTAAAGACACCATTGTGATGAACTCTCATACTAAACATTTTAGATCTACCACCGAAAACATGTCAATATATGTTTGAAGCATTCTATAAACTTAATTGGGAAACAATAAATACCACAATTACAAATTCCAATGATCAGAATCAACAAAAAAAAAAAAGATCGTATTTCTTCTTAGCGGAGTCGATAGGACGGTATCATCAACCGGATAACCCGATTGTCTTCTTACTTTCCATAGGGTAAACTCCATGTTTCGCTTTTATGATCGATAAAAAGGGTTTTGTGACATGCAATTAGGGTTTGTGAATTCGATAATTTTGTAACGAAAGTTCGGGACGTGGGGCGATTGATAATACGACTATGTGTTTATTGGGGCGGAAGAGGTTACATTACCCGTGGCAATAATTAAGAAATTTTAATTGAAATATGGAAATGTCAAAATTGCCCTTGGACTAAAGACAAATGTAACGCTGAGATGTCCTTGACTAACGGCAAATGGTCAAAGGGACTTGTGCGAGTGAAAACCTTGAAATAGGGACCCCGACGATGAATATGCCCGTTTCGTCCCATCGCGATCCTTCGAGACAAGTTTAGGGACCAACGGTGTATTTTAGTCTAAATCATATATAGGAAAGAGCATAATACATATCTTGCTAAATTATCATGGCAAAAGATTTAGAATAATCATAACATTAAGGAAAATAATATGAGAACGTTCATATGGCGTAGATAGGCCGACCAGTCTATGCCAACAAAACAAGTAAAATATCTCACGATATGATTTAAACAAGAAAGATTGATTTAGTCCTTGATGAGACTGCGGCGTAGAGGTCTAAGCAGTCTACGCCGTATAGCCTCTACGCTATTAAAAGTTGATTTTTGGTTTTGATCAGTTTTTTATAACCTCAAGTCAACCTTCCAGCTTAAATTACACTAGTTATGTTCATCTTGATAATAATTTTTACTCTAACCGTTAATATCACAATAAAACTTGCACAATAACAAATTTTTTTATAAAAGAAAATGGCAAAAATGTGAAAGATTCAACGAAAGCACATGTTAGTATATCAAGTATCTGGCCGCTTTAAGCATTTGACGATCCTGCTAATACTATAAGTCAAACATGGTTAATACATCAAACAAAGGCTGTCAAGATCGCGATCTCGCCTGGGATCGCTTTTGTCTTTGCAAGATCGAGATCGTAGGATCGGATCGCGATCCTACGATCATACCAATTTGTCATAGTTTGTAAACAAATGATAAACAAGTCAAAGTATTTTATATTTCTACTCAACGTCAAAGATAAATTCATATAATATCCTCTTGAAAATGACAAAGTTCAAATTTCAAACACCAAAGTAATAAAAAAAAAAAGTTTCAATAGTTAAATTAACGATTTAGCGGAATAATATTACATAACATGAGTCCTAAATGTCTCAAAACTTACGAGCCATCTACATGATTTCAAGGAAACAAACATTTCATTAGAGGCATTCCAAAACATACCTTTTGATTAGTTTAATCACAATGAAGTAAAGTAAATTGAATTATTGAACATTTTTAGACTATAATCTATTTAGAAAAATAGAAAACTACGTATAAACTATAATCTATTTAGAAAATGAAACAACAGTGGTTTACTTGTTAGACATTAGTAAAATACACTTTTTTTTTGCCTGCAGTGAGATGACTTAAAAGATAGAAAAAGCTAAAAAAAAAAAAAAAAAAAAAAAAAAAAAAAGTTAACTCGATCGCAGTGACGATCCTACGATCTTACGTGCAATACTACGATCCTACCACATATGCGTCCTACCACGATCCTACACGATTTTAGCTAGTGAACACGTAAACTCGTACGATCCTACGAGTTTACACGCGATCTTGACAGCCTTGCATCAAACATTGCACCAAATGTGCAGACATTACATATAGACAGCCAAAATCCCAACAAGGATTAAAAATCCAACATTACCCAACTGCATATACTAGGATCGGTACTAGACCCACTTAAAGTTTTTATATTTGTTTTCAAAAGAGTTAATTGTATTTTTGGTCCTTGTGGTATATTAATTTGCAAGTTTGGTCTTTAAAACTTTGAAAATGCAATGATAGTCCTCATTCTGATGTTTGGATTACATTTTTGGTCCCTGGATAAAATGAAATGACTAAAATACCTTTTGTCTTCTTCGGAGAAGTCAAGGGTAATTTGGTCATTACACACTGATCAAGGACCAAAAATGCAATCCAAACTTCAAAATGAGGACTATCGTTGCACTTTCAAAATTTTAAGAACCAAATTTGCAATTTAACCATACCACATGGACCAAAAATGCAATTAACTCTTTTGAAAAGGGCCTTGATACAAACACTATCTTTTTATGATACACTTGGGTGTGTCATTCTGTGGCCGGCCGACCCAACCCGACCCGAATCAATTCTGCCCGGTCAATCGGTTCAAAATATATTCGTCAATCGGGTCAACCCGAATTGACCCGAGTTCTAAACAAAGTCGGGTTCGGTATATTTTTATCCTCGACCCGACGCCAACCCGACCGACCTGGCTCAACAACACTTTTACATGTAAATACCGGCCGACCAACCCGAATTGACTCGACCCGATTGACCCGACCCGAGTTTACTCCAACCCGAATTGACCCGACTCGAGTTGACCGAGTTTTAAGCAAGGCCGGCACGGACATGTTTTTTTTATAGTTTGACCCGAGTTGACCAACCCGACCGGCCAACCCGAATAACACCCCTACACACTACACTGTACAAATATGTTGTATGCATAAAAAAAAAAAAAAAAAAAGAAAGATGATGTTTTGCAAATAATAATTTAGTTTAAGAAAAGGTTAAAAAAGAAAGTAAAATAAAAAAATAATGAGAGAGAGAGAGAGAGATAGATATAGATCTGTATCTAATTATATCTATCTGTTTGGTTCATCTCTTCTTTTTTGACACCAAAACAAACAAACCGAATTCCTTCATTTAAGACAGATCCATTTTATTAAAAATCAAATCAAATTAAATAAAAAATGGATTTCATGAAGGTTTTCGATCAAACAGTTCGCGAGATGTAAGAATTTCTTCTCCTTTTATTTATTTTAAAATTAAAATGTATTTTTATTATTATTATTATTATTATTATTATTAATCTAATGATTTGATTTGATTTGTTGAATTGAATTGCAGCAAGAGGGAGGTTAATTTGAAAGTATTAAAGGTCCCTGAAATTGAACAAAAGGTCTTTTTTTTTTTTTTTTTTTTTTTTTTTTTTTTTTTAAAGGTTAATGACCCGGTAAATATATTACTCCAAAAAACGTTTAAGTACAAAGGTTATGGGTGAATCATATCTCAGCCCGTTACATAGGCGAAAAGCTTACATAGTTGTATTGTATCAACATTTATTTATTTATTTAGGGTTTCATTCATGATATATATATATAGATCCCAACTTCAAATGTTGATCTGATCTAACAAGTTTTAGGGCGTTTGGATTAGCTTATTTAGCCGGCTTATTTGATTTTTTGGAAAAGCCGATAAGCTCTCTTTTTAGAGCTAATTAACTTTTTGTGGAATAATAACATGGTATGTGTA
Source organism: Chrysanthemum lavandulifolium (assembly GCA_022545495.1). Taxonomy (NCBI): domain Eukaryota; kingdom Viridiplantae; phylum Streptophyta; class Magnoliopsida; order Asterales; family Asteraceae; genus Chrysanthemum; species Chrysanthemum lavandulifolium. The sequence goes on from CM040240.1 coordinate 286,385,497, forward strand.
ATATTTGTTTTTAGTTAAGCTTATTCAAAACACTTGGATATACATTTTCAGTCTATAAAAAGGGTGTTTGGATTAGCTTATTTAGCCGGCTTAAGGGCTTATTTGATTTTTTGGAAAAGCCGATAAGCTCACTTTTTAGAGCTAATTAACTTTAGCTTATTGGCTTAAGCCAATAAGGTGAAGTTGATAAGGTCATAAGCTTCAATAAGTGAGCTTATCGGCTTTTCCAAAGTCAAATAAGCCCATAAGCCGGCTAAATAAGCTGATCCAAACACCCTTTTTATAGACTGAAAATGTATATCTAAGTGTTTTGAATAAGTGAGCTTATCGGCTTTTCCAAAAAATCGAATAAGCCCATAAGCCGGCTAAATAAGCTGATCCAAACACCCTTTTTATAGACTGAAAATGTATATCTAAGTGTTTTGAATAAGCTTAACTAAAAACAAATGTTACGCATACCATGTTATTATTCCACAAAAGGTGTAGATTGGCGGGAACACCCTGACCCCGGGTGCCTTTTGGCCACCCCAGAAGGAGGAATAGCTCCGGCAACTCTCCTGGCCTAATGGGGCACCAATTGGAGTGAGCACGAGCCAAGACTCGGACCCCTGAGATCTTATTCCACAAAGTCTCTACAGTGTGCCCATAGGTTTTGCAAATGTGGGTACCTATATGAAGCAAATGCCAAGGATAGGACTTGAACCTGGGTCAATTGACTCAAGCACAAGTGCTCCAACCATTGACTAATGCTGTTTAAGCTTATATGTGGGCTTATGAGCTTATTTGTCTTTCGCCTTATATTTCATAAGCCCCGATTTTCCACCTTATTTTGAGACTATATAAGTTTATCATACCATAATAAACTTATATAAACCCACAAGTCTCAAAAGAAGCCGGAAAATTGAGGCTTATGAAATATAAGCCGAAACACGAATAAGCTCATAAGCCACATATAAGCTTAAACAAACACACCCTTAATGCTTGTGTTGTGGTTCAACTTCTGATTTCACATGATTTGGTAATCGTTATAGCACGATAAAATCTACTTCATGGAGTGTAATGTGATGTTTGAATCTTTATTACTAAACCCCTGAAAGATCTTTGCCGCTGTTTAACATAACTCAACAAGATGATGTCTTGTGATTAATATATGTATTTTTCTAATTCACGGTCATACTTTTTGTACTACTTACATTTCTAAAATGCTAAACCGCAAATGCCTCAATATCTTGTTCAAATCTGCTCATATGGGGCTTGGAGATATTAGCTGCCTCTTTCATTCATCCATCCATTAGACTAAGATTGGCCGGTCTGTGTTACGTGGGCTTCTTATATTCACGTTTTTATGGTTCTTGGTTTTAATAACCTTTTTTGTTTGTTTACAGTAAGGTTATTGATGTAAAAACTTTAAATTTACGTCACTGTGTAAGTATTGTGAGCAGTGTAGCGTTTAGCCTCGTTGGTATGGTGGGGCCTTTGCGTATGATAATTTCACTCAGATCGTAGGGAGAACAGTGAAAACGTGTTTCGTGGTGTTATGTTGTTCTGTAATAATTGCGCAATTGTTTGGATAAACATTTGGCTATATAGCATGATTGTATAGGTTTGAACTTTGAAGCTTCTGTAGGCAATGTCTAATATCAGTAGTGATTAAATAGCTGTGATAGATCTGCTCATTGGTTTAACGCCGGTAATATTGGCACAGGTGTTAGATGCTACTGATGACGAACCTTGGGGTCCACATGGTACTGCATTGGCAGAGATCGCACAGGCAACTAAAAATTGTAAATATATCTTACATTCACGAATAGTGATTTATCGCTTGTACAGTATCTTAACATAAACAATTGATTGGTTGCTCACTCCGTATGTATTTCAGCTCTGAATGTCAGATGGTTATGGGTGTTCTCTGGGCAAGATTAACTGAAACTGACCGCAATTGGCGCCACGTGTACAAGGTACTGTCTTTTTTGCTTCCACATTTGCAGCTACTTTTCACTAATTCAAGTGGTTTTGTTTTGTTTGTTTAGTTAAGTCTCTTATGGTGCGTCAATTAGTCTTTAGCTCAAATAAAAATTACGCCTCTTCTTCTTCAAGTCATTCCTATTATGTGATATTGTCTTGCAGGCATTGGCTGTGATAGAGTATTTGGTAGCAAATGGATCCGAGCGGGCAGTTGATGACATCATAGAACACACTTTCCAGATCTCTGTATGTCCCGTTTTAGCTCTAGAATCTTTCTTTTGATCATTTTCTAGATGTATATATTCTGTTTTTGGTTACTGACTTGAATTACTATCATTGAAACGCCCAACCTCTTCTTATGATCGCAAAGTCGCTCTCATCGTTCGAGTATGTTGAACCAAACGGAAAGGATAGTGGAATCAATGTGAGGAAAAAAGTTGAGAACATAGTGTCTTTGCTGAATGATAAAGATAAGATACAAACAGCTAGAAACAAAGCTGCTGCAAACCGGGATAAGTAAGTGACGGTGTCTAGGAAATGAATTTATTACTTTATTTTGTTTACTGTTTGGTGATGGAACTATGTTTTTTGATCATCAGGTATGTCGGGTTATCATCAACTGGTATATCATATAAATCTGGCCCGTCAGCCTCGTTTAGTGGCGGTAGCTTTCAGAAAAGTGATAGATATGGTGGGTTTGGTGGTTCAAGAGATGGTGAAACATTTAAGGATAGTTTTAAGGATAGGGAGCAATCAAGTGAAGATAGGTTTGAACCTGGTAAATTTAAGCCACGGCGAGAGGTGAGTGGCTCTACCCCGGGGAGCTCCTCAAAGAACGGGTCGTCTCGTTATGGAAGGTTTGATTTTTATCTTTGCATTACAAGTTACATATTTTGAAGAGTTTTCATAATTCACTGTAGTTGAGTTCTGCTTTGATGAAGACCTGTGCAAATTAGTTTACTGGTTCATGGTTGTGTCTGACGCCGCTCTATACTGTCTGCAGTCGTTAAATCAAACTCTGAGGTCTTTGTTGTGACAACATCATGAAAGATCTTTTTGCACATATCTTATCAATCATTATAACATGCATTACGGCCTTTTATGTTGTGGTGGTGTTTGGTTGGACTACTTTTATTGCTTTTTTGTGGTGATGGTTGGACTAAATATACTTTGTGATAATAATAAACTTGGTTATGAGTGTTCATTAGGAGTTTATAGTAAAATGAATATTTAGCATGATTGCTTTATAGATGATGCTAGTAATTAGAAATAGATAAAAAGGGTTGCAAGGCTATTGCAGATGGTGGCAGGCTTGTATAAGTAATTCAATGGCAAAAGCAGTTCATGCCACATACCTTTGATGTAGCATTAGAATATGGATCGATAAAGATTTGATTTGGAAGAAACAATAAGATAACTAGGAAACTCAGAAGACGAGCATATGCTTTCCTGAGATTTCATATGACATTTTTGTCAAGGATAGAGAAACAATAAGATAACTGGCATTTCTGTTATTGTAAGCTGCTTTCATCTTGTAGTTTTGTGAGAATTTTTCTGGTAAGCTTGAGGACGTCTCTTAATAGTTATGCAAGTATTTGGTATCTGGATTTGTTGTTTTTTTTTACTCTACATGTTAGATCCACATGTAGCTACACTAATGGCTTTGACTTTGTAATGATTTGTGTTATCTTGTTATTAATACTGAAATATTGACCTCAGCACTGTTGAAGACTCTCCGGCTACTGGTGCATCAAAAAGATCAGTAAACAATGCTGCTGATAAATATTCCTCAATTTCAGCAACTTCAAATAACAATGAGGATGATGATTTTGATGATTTCGACCCTCGAGGAACATCGAATTCAAGTAAGCCTTACGCCGTGATGTTACTTTCAGTAATGCTTTCTGAGGATACTAACATGGTAGTTTATTTATGATAATCGTTACGCAGAGGCGGCTGCTGGGAGCTCTCCACAAGTTGACTTGTTCGGTGATAGTTTAATTGGTGACCTATTGGATACACCAACACCTGTCCCCACACAGGATTCAAATCAAAATAGTAAGTCAGAAGAAGTTGATTTGTTTGCTGATGCTGCTTTAGATCTGCACCGACAAGTGTGGCAGCACCATGTCCCAGGTAATATACCAACTGTTTAGACTTTGTAGATCCAATAACGAGTAATACTTTATTTGATACCACAGTTAAGGGTTGTGTAGTAGTTACATTACTAATTAGTATATTCTTTGGCATATTGTGAATGGTGCAGACTAAAGTTGATCTTTTGCGCGCTCCACCTGCTGCTGCTCCTGCAAGTTCTCCGCTGTAGACTTTTGCAGCTCCTGAACAAGTAGTGGCACCTGAGACGAAGGCCGCAGAATCTAACATCCAATCAGTTGATCCGTTTGCTGCTGTTCCAATGAACAATTTTGATAATTCCGACTTCTTTGGTTCATTTTCTTCTCATACTGGTTCAGCATCATCTGCAGAGCCCACTACCCAGAGTTTCATGGATAGTGGCAACAGCTTAAACAATCAAAATCAAAAAAGTTCGGTTGCATCAACAAAAAGGGATGGGTTCCAAGTTAAATCTGGAGTTTGGGCTGATTCTTTGAGCCGTGGACTAATTGATCTCAATATATCTGGACGTAAGTTTTCTCTTCGTAGTAACTGATTTATGTATTTATGACCACAGAAACAAAACTAGTTTAATAATTGTCTAAATCTTTTTGACCCATTTGAGGTATATTACAACCCTAATTGACCCATTGATAAGTATAAGGTTTGGCAACTCTAGCGGCGGCTCTGTGCGTGAACCATGTTATTTTAACTATATGTTTGTGGTGGCAGCCAAAAAGGTTGATCTGACGGATGTGGGGATTGTTGGCGGTCTGTCGGCTGGGATCGAAGAAAAGGACAAAGGACTACCAAATTCACTGTATATGGGTAGAGCGATGGGTACAGGATCTGGGCTCGGTAAATCCACTGGTTACTCGACTTCAGCAACAGCAGACATGGATGATTTTTTCTCTAGCCTTAGCTTCCAAAAGTAAAATTACTTTAAATATATATTTGATTACGAGTGTGAGAGATGATTTGGTGTGAGTGTTAAAATGTCTACTAAGCTGAACAAGTATCTATAGCCTGGTAGCAATTCATGAGACTTTTTTGAGGCGTTTTATTATGGGTGATGCTGCATTCATATGACAGCCATCATCACCTATGTAGTTGCTATTATTCAAAGAAATTATACTCCCATATTGTACCCTGTGTACTTCCAAAATATACTCGGTTCATTTGTGTATTGATTTACCCTAAACTTCTTATAGGGTGAGTGACATTTCTGTAGTATTTTGTATCACAAAGTATTTTGTATCAAATTGCGTCGTGCCCCTGTATATGCAGACCTTTAAAACCATAACGTGTGGCCACGCCATAACTATTTCACGATAGCTAGTCCATGCCTGGCCCCTTGTCTTTAAGATAACTTATAGCGAAAGCAGTATGACTCTCAATGGGTTGAGTTCTCACTAGCTAGTCCATGCCCGAATGTTCATGTATGTAAACAAAGTTCATTTATTGAAAGCAATCAAACAGATGCAACAAAATACAAAAACCAGTCACTGAAATACAAATCTGGAACAAAAATATTTAAAGCAACACGAATCTGAATTCTAATACCTAATAACAAGATAGAAAACGATGGCAACAAACACGGTTTTTCATCGAAAAGGAATTTGTGCCGATGCCACGGATTGAAGACAGCTTATTGGGATGCATAAAAATATTCGAGTATTTTTTATTCAGAACAACAATGTTGGTTTTATGTAGAACGCCGCTTCTGAGGTTGTAAACAAAGAACCAATACTTTTCATCAGCGCATTCGCAGCTTATTAACAAGTCCCCGTCTCTATTCCAACACCCCCAAACCACGCAGCCAATAGGACATGTAAATCGACAATGTGGTACCCATTCTTTCTGCTTCAGTACCCAAACCTCCCTGGTCTCATAACACACAAATCCAACTTCACCATTTAAATCAACCAAGTGATCGTGAAAACTAGTATAGTAGTTTCTCGATAAATCACACATTCTTGGTGGAGGATCAATCAAACCAAATTCCTCTTTGTTTACATCAAACCATATTACCCCTCTTCCACCATCTTTGGTGTTGATGTCAATATGACTGACTAACCAATGCAAACAACCATTAGCAAATATGGCTTTCCCTGTTATTGGATACGATGAGACTTGGGGTATTTCTCGCCATGAGTTTGTGCCAAATACATGCACCATTGCGCATAATTTTTTCCTCACCATATTAGAGTTATTAATTGGTATACGCACTTTAAAAACACACACCATCTTCAAAGTGTTGGTGGAAGCATCAAAACCAAGCCCGAATGACCCTTTGAAATCATCAAAACGACGCAAAGGAAGAGGTGGAACCTCGTAACATTCTTTCCTTAGAGGATTGACCACAACCAACGAGGTTAGTGCATCATTTTCGTATTGTGAAAAACACATCAGCCCATTGCAAGAACCTAGGACTCCAATATGCTCATATGAATATTTAGAGAGAGGATTCTTGCGCAAAAACTCCAAAAACGGTTCTTTTGGCTGCAATTTGCGCATATGAATATCATTAGTTCCAGTCTGTTTAGATTCTAGGACATGGAAACATATGCTGCGGGTTCTTCTATGACGAGAATGGTGAGTATGGTATAGGATGGGTATAGGTTCTAGGACTCGTTCATCATGAACGCTCATAAGGTAAGGATCATCAATGTACTTGCACCATTCTTTCGATACACGCCTAAAACGAACCAAACATTTAGCTGGTACTCTTGAAAAGATGTCGAACATGATGTTTGAAGGCAATCTATCCATGATCGATCTTTAGATTAAAACAATACATTGTGTTCGTGATATTTATAGTGAAAAAAATTTATTTATGGTTAGCGAAAACCTAAATACTGTTAGTGGGCTATAGTTTATGGTTAGGCCGATGTTTTTTTGGTTTGTTGCCTTGGCCCAAATTTGTTTATAAATACATGGTCCTTTATTCAATTTACAACTAGGCGCTAAGAAATTCATAAATACAAATAAGGGTAAAATGGTTTATTAGCATTTTAGCCCAACTTTAATGACCAAGTTATGGTTTGCCACAAAATATTGGAGTGATCACTTTACAGTGAAAAGTAACAAAAATAAAGTATCTTCCCATACATTTGGTCCAATAGACACCATGGAGCAGTTATGAATGTAAAGAGTTGTGTCGGTTCGATTCCACTAGAATATTGACACGTGTCCACCAAAATGTTAGACAATAAGTAAATACTAAGGGCTTTCAATTATTAGTTTCACGATTTAGTCCGGAATGCGACCATAGATACAATATCCGATGTTAGACGAGATGTTTCACCAACCGCGAACAATATCCGACGGCGAATGTGAGATTTCGCTAATGTGCGATTGAAAAGTGGATCCGAAAAAGGCACAATTGGAACTATCAAAATCTTTCTCTCATTAATCAAATCCTTTTTGTTCTTTTGTTTTTTAATTTAGTTTTAATTCATCAATTCAAATTTGTGCATTAGTAAATCAATTTTACACACACAAAATCACACACATTATCCAAACCGTAATTCTTTCACTTTTTGATACAAATGGTATGTTTATCCTTAATTTATGTTTAATCTCGATTTTGTTTTAATTACATTAATTTTTGATAACCCTGTTTTGGGGATAGGTTAATTTCTTTCATAGTATCTTTTGTGATTTTTGGATTAGGTTAATTTTTGGTTCTGATGATAACCCATAATGATAACCCCGCTTTGATAACCCTTAATGATAATCCTTTAATTTGGTCACGTATGTTAGATTTGGTTAATTTTATGGGTTAATTTTGGGTTTTGATAACCCATGTTTTTGTAGGTTTTGGATTAGCTAATAATGCACATTATCAACATTGATTGTTTAGTTTAAGTTACGAATGTTAGCCGTTTTGTGTAACCCTGCTTTTGTGGGTTTTTGTTGACATTATCTTGCATCTTATATGATCTATAATGTCCCGACATTTGGTTAATGTTAGCCTAATAGTTTTATTAAGTGATGGTCATTCACGTTTAGGAACTTTGTATCGTGTGCTAGATATCGTGATAGAATAGTCAACGGGCTCGTGAATCGACTAAGCTAAATGGCTAGGCGTTATGATTATGCTAGTTTGAAGCTTAAGTATCCAAAGCCCAATCCATGTCCAACCCACGAAAAGCCCAAGCAAAGCCTTTTAGGTTTTAAGTTACTTACTATAAATACCCTGAAATGGTCATTTGAGGGTGTGTTTGAAAGTGTGTGTGTGTGTTTTCCTTTGGAATATACAACTTTATTGTGTTTATCTTATCTCTTCACATACACGGTTTTAAACATCAAGTCACCATCTTTCTCATCTTATTTCTAAGCTTTGTTTGTGTTTGTGTTTCACGTTTATACGCCGAACTTGGGTTACGTGTGTTGGGTTCTTGGTAAAGTGATAAGGTTGATATTGGTCTTGGTCCTGAATTGGTATCAATCGCCTAACAATGGTTTATGAGTGTTTGTGTTTGTTTTGAAGGGTTACGCGTTAAGCTCGCGTTTTACATCTTTGATATCGATAAAGCTT
>CM040240.1:286394219-286442797 GCA_022545495.1 Chrysanthemum lavandulifolium
TGGTATTTTATACATTTGTATTAATTTTTCTTATTAATTTTAGTGAATAATATTTGTTTGGTGGTGCAAATGTTCCATCCGGCCAATTAGTATCAATTTTGTTGTTTAAAAACTCTTTCAAATACCGAGTTTACGTGTACTTAAAGAAGTAAGAAATTCTTAAAATGAGGCTTTACGAACCCGGTTGCGCAAATTGTATCTAATTATTTTGTTAGACGAATCGAAAGTGGGTGCCCGTGAGGAAGAAGCTAATGCTATTAAGATGAATGAGTTTAAGTAGTTGTTAGAGTTTAGGTACTTTTGTTGGTTCTAATAATTTGAATGTTTTGTTTGTTTTTCGGATGATGATATGTCAAAGAAATATATATTTATTTCATGGCAAATGATAAACTTGGTGTATTTAAAACCCGTGCGTTGCACCGATTGGTTAAGGGTTGAATATATACGTGTTTTTTACGTAATATTCTATGCAAGTAGTTACATGTAAGGTATTGCAACTAATGTTATCATAAGTTTTGTATTTAAAGTAGTTTATTTAATATTTTAATATGAATTATGTATATATTCGTTAATTTTCATATTTATTTGTCACTTTTGTTATGTTTTTTGCTCTTATAAATTGCACGATTTTATGCGTTTATGGTTTGTGCAACAGGCACATGAAAATGCTCTTTTTTTTTTTTTTTTTTCATGGTATTTTATACATTTGTATTAATTTTTCTTATTAATTTTAGTGAATAATATTTGTTTGGTGGTGCAAATGTTCCATCCGGCCAATTAGTTTCAATTTTGTTGTTTAAAAACTCTTTTAAATATTGAGTTTACGTGTACTCAAAGAAGTAAGAAATTCTTAAAATGAGGGTTTACGAACCCGGTTGCACAAATTGTATCTAATTGTTGATCATAGAGGCAGCCAACAAACAATAATTTATTCATTTAACTAATAATGGGACATTATACCAAGCGTTATATACACATTTACATGGTTATATTTAACTGTTCTAGACTTCTAGCCCAACAAAATGATACCACTCGATCCAATCCATATCAATATTTGGATATGATACACACAATAAATAGTTAATATTACGCGCTTCAAAGAAGAATTTTATGACTGTAATGATGGATGAAGTAGTAACCATTTCCATTATTATTAAAATCCACCTTAATAAAAAGCTGACTAAAAGTAAACGATTTTTAATACCCTTCTTTCCTTTTGTTATACAGCAAGTTAGCAACCACACAAACTTAGTTTGAATATATCATTTAACATATTCTAAATTGTTACAAAGATTAGAAAAATCCATTACAATATTGCAAAAACAATGAAATATTTTACAGTATCAAGATCAATGTAAACATTAAATGTGAGTAGAAAAAAGTTAAGTATTAGGGGCAAGTTTCCCGCAACACGACCCCATTAGTTGATAAATTCCATGGCCGCGATTCCATCGAAGAGATTGTGGTTCATGCCAAGGCCTAGCACAAATCCTCCACATTTGAATTTTGTCACCTACAAAATGGTTAAAAGTTTAGCCCAAAGTATAAGATTTGATATTACTGCTAATGAGTAGACATGTCGCATAACAAATAGCTAGAGTTTTGTTTGGTTCAAATATGTGTAACTATCACTTTCTTATAAATTCAGTAGCATAAATTATATTGTGTTCATTTCTTGGATGTGCATAAACACTTTACTGCTTTTAAGGATTTCTGAACAATATATCTATTTAGGCCCAATATGATCCAATCCAATCCACAATTCAAATAATATACGGAGTAACCTGTTACCTCACTTTGACTAACCCTAAAACACACCTCTCAAACATAACGCCTACCATACACACGCTCTACCTCAGCCTTCTCCCATCAAGATCAGTCACATCTTTAATGATAAAAAAATCACTATGATCACAACACTTGCACACTTTTCTAATCGATTATCACAAACATAAACACAACCGTTATACCCAACTGATCATTTCGAAGAGCTAAGAAGACCATAATCAAGACCGCGACTTCATGGTCCTTTGGAGGGCTCGGGTAGGTTCGACACGTTTTTAGATTTTGGTTTTGGTCTTAAACGAATTAAAGAGAGAAAATAACATGATTGTTATAATTTTATCTTTTATTTTCGGATATTTATGAAGCTTAGCTTAAAATGGATCGATGCCCTTGAATCGAACCATACAAAAAGAAACCGTACCAACCTATGTCTTTTGATTCATTTTTTTCCTTTAACCGAATGAAAGTAAGAATGAAAACCGTGTGGTTTTGTTCTTTTCTTTTTAGTATTCGGATATCAAAAGAAGCTATTTGCTTCTATAGATCGACGATGATTTCATAATTTTGAATCTTTGAAGGTTTTGATATGATTCAAACGAATCTGAGATATTTGTTTTTTTTTTTGTTTTTTTTTAATCTGTTATGCAATGTTAAGATGTAGATGAGAGTTACCTTCCACTTTTGGTTTGATTCGAATCTGTGATGTTAAAACCGAGGTCAAACCTTGTCGTTGAATGTTGGCGACCATTTTGGTGGATGTGGCGCCCGATGGGTGATGAATCGCAAAGTGGCGTGGTGTGGTGATGATTGTGTTTATATTCAACTTATTAAATGCCAAACTCTTTATATTCATAACTATGGCACCCTTCATATTCATCATCATTGTTACATTTAATCCATTGTACATATAATCCGTGATACCAATTGACTCATGCATTGAAGTCGGCATTTGTTGTTTGCATTGAACATATTATTCTAAACCAAATCGGAACTTTTCGCCTCCTATAGCTAGAGGCTTTCATTGAGGATTACATATTTCACTTCTTGGTATTAAATCATATAGCTTTACACGGATTGTACCATATAAATTGTTGTGCACATTCACTCTTGCACATTAAATTAAGGGCTCAAGATTATAGTATTATAGATAGATAATGTAGTATTTATTTATTGTGCTTAATACTTTGTTATCCACGTAATGTATGCCATATTGCTCACTTTAGTCATTCGACCTGTTGGATATAGATCCGAAATAACAATTAACCTGTAGGACTTGAGAGATGTGTTTCCTTGTCACACCCATTCAACCCATGAATGTGGAAAAATTGAACCAATATAACCAAATTAAGCTTGTGTGGTCGATTGCCGAGTGTACTAATTGTAGACTTTGAGCAAGCTAATTACGACCTAATAGTAGACTTTGAGCAACCATTATCAAGTGACCTTTGGTCAACAACAACAAACCTAATCCCGCCGAGCCAGGGTATGGGGGAGGTAAAATGTAGACATATCCTACCCCTACACCAGGGTAAACCCGTGGGTAGAGAGACTGCTTCCAATGAGACCTTCGACAAGTGCATGTGTGCGGGTGGGATAGTAAAGAAAAATGAGCATAAGACATAAAACAAGCAAAAACGCAGACAAAGAAAGCACACCGAACAAGTAAACATAGCATAAAGGCAAGAAAGAAAACCACGCACATAACATCAAAGCGCAATGAAAACAAAGAGCCAAGGCACACCTAAAAGCAGCCAACTAAAGGGGGGAGCACAGAGTAAAGCAAAACAACACACAGCCAAAAGCAAAGGCAAAACAGAAGCACCTAAACCAAAACGCAAGGAGCAAGAAAAAGCAGGGAAACCTAAAGGGGAACAAGAAAGTAACGCAAACCAGGCACAGGGCCAAAAGCTACGGCAAAGCAAAGAAGCAAAGAATAGGCCACAAAACCAAAAACGCAAGGGGCAAGGCAAAAGTTACGACAAAAGCTAAACACCCAAAAAACAACCAACAAAACACAGAGCACCTAGCAAAACTACCCGCAAATCCTAATTCTATCCTCCACCCTTCCTATCTTAGATCATGTCCTCGGTCAAACGAAGCTCCATCGTGTCTTGCTTAAGTCTATCCTCCCACCGAGATTGGGTCTACCCTCCGATAACGCTACACGCGTCGCTCGGGGTCAAAGGAACTTCCTTTCGTCGAGCAAGTTTTTCAACACCCCAGGCAAGGCACCTATTCGTTGTAGTGTAGTATTAGGGTAAGCCACGGTATTGATATCGCTTCTCTAGGGAATAGGAATGCTAGTGAGAAGTTACTACGCTAAGGTTGAGGTTGAGGAAGATTATTTTTATCTTTTTATGTTTTTAGGAAATTGAAAGGTACGAATCTCGGTATTGGATTTGGGGGTTGGTATTTCACCGATTACTCTACTATTATCTCGATTATCTAAACTAAGGTGGTGGTAGTCTATGTCTAATTAATGTGTGCTCGTATGATAGTTTAAAGATGTGTTTACTTAGGTTTTACTACTCCTTAATTATCTCCTATTGATGGTTGAATTGTCACGTCCTTATTCTTAGTTGCGTTGTGTGTCTAAAGTTGTAGGGTATGCGTTTCTCCCTAACTCTTCGAACTTACCAAAGGGTCTCATCTACAAAACCCACTAGGGATAATAAAATCTTACTCTAAGGCACTCTTTGGATGGTTTAGCCTACAACTACTCAGGTAATTATATTCTAAGGTTCACAAAGATGAATCAAGCATTAAGTACACAACGAATGACCTATCGCATTACTAGATCATTAATCAACTAAGATAAGAAACAACCAATCAATATTCAATAATTAAGTTTCATACTCCCTAAGCAAACACACAAATAAATTAGCCGGACATGGAGAACATACAAGCATACACACAAATAATCAAAGACATAATTGAATTAATGAAGTAAATACTTATCTTGATGTAAAATAGGGTTTGAAACCCTAAAATACTGTACAAGACACCCTTGGTTCGGTTTTAGGTTTTTACTCCAAAAAGACTCTCTAAAACTAAAAAATTCGGATTCTATATATAATATTACATATGCGACGGCGTCACCTTATGTTTTGTGACGCCGTCGTGTCGCCGCATTAGGGTTTCATCTTGGCCACGTTAACCTTGCGACGTCGTCACCTTATGTCCGTGATGCCGCCCTCTTCAACTTCGACGACTGTCGGGTCGCATCTAGGCCGCCTCGAGTTGCGACGGCCTACTCTTTTAAAGCCCGACCGTCCTTCAAAACTAGCACTTTCTCTCTCGAGTCATCACAAATTCCTCCGACGGCCGCACTTAAGCATGGACGCCATCGCCTGCTTTCAGCACTTTGAGTGTCTCGATTCAAACTTTGGCCATTTTCTTCAGATATTCGCGCCTTTTCGTCCAAATAAGTGCCATTCCAGCATTTTGCCTTCAAGAGACCTAAAAAGTGAAAAGGAACGATATTAAGCAATAACAGATACAAAAGTGATCAAATAAGGGCTAAAACAACCCCTCAAAATGGTACCTTTTAAAACCTTATCACCCTCCTTCTCACGCCATCAACCACTAGTGCTTCGACCCTTCTAACTGGCGCTGACTGTGGCCTCCCCCTGACATGACCGAACCACCTCAGCCTTCCTTCTCTCATTTTCGAAACAATATTCCCGACCTCAAGTTTTGCTCTAAAACTCCGTCGGGATCATGTCAACAAGGTTTTACCACAAGTCCATCTTAGCATCCTCGCCTCGCCACATCTACTCATTAGCATGAGCCTTTGATATGGGCTAACATTCGAGAGCCGTACAAAATAGCGGTCTAATCGCCACCTTATAGAATTTTCCTTGCTTTAAGGGAATGTTCTGCCACAAAGAACTCCCGACGCCTCCATCATCGCCCATCCCGCCTAATCCGTGGGTTACGCCCTCATCTATCCTCCTCATTTGTGTACTATCGATCCTGTATCTAAAAGACTCCTTGGGTGGCAGGATATGGTCACCGATATGAATATCAATTTGTTCGTGGTGGCCTGTCTCGATCCTTCCAAAATCACATCTCAGGTATTCAGACTTCTCTCTGCTCACACGAAGACCATTGTCTTCAAGAGCCTCCCTCCAGCGCTCAAGTCTGGTGTTTAACCCTTCCGCGGATTTTGCCACCAACACAATGTCATCTGCAAAGATCATGCTCCACGGGATGCCCTCTTGTACCCCTCGAGATAACTCATCTATAATCAAGGCGAATAGGTAGGGACTAATTGCGGATCCCTGGTGGAGCCCAACTTCCACAGGAAAAAACTCTGAGATCCCCACAGCGGACCGTACAAGAGTCTTAGCTCCCTCGTACATATCCCTAATAACTCTCACGTATCTCTTTGGGGTTCCTCTGTCGATAAGAGTTCTCCAAATCAACTCGCGCGGGACACTATCATAAGCCTTTTCAAGATCAAGGAACACCATATGCAAGTCCTTCTGTCTTTCTCTATACTTCTCCATGAGGCTTCTGAGAAGGTGAATAGCCTCAATCGAGGACCTTCCTGGCATAAAACCAAATTGGTTCTCGGACACCCTCGTCTCCCTTCTCAACCTTCTCTCAATAACTCTCTCCCACAGCTTCATGGTGTGGCTGAGATGCTTAATGCTCCTATAGTTGCTACACTCTTGTACATCCCCCTTATTCTTGTAGATGGGGATGACTTCACTGAGTCTCCATTCTTATGGCATCTTATCCCCGGAAAAGATCTTGTTGAAGAGGCAGGTCAACCAATCTAACGCCCTATCTCCCAGACACCTCCCAGCTTCTGTGGGGATTTGGTCCGGCCCTACCGCTTTATTTCTTCCCATCTTTTGTAGTGCAACCTTCACTTCTAGTTGACTAATCCTCGAATAGTAGCACTCTGTTCGTTGGCTAGGGTTCTCTTGTACCACGTTGCTTTCAGCACTTCCTTAGTTGAAAAAAGAAGAGAAGTACTCTCCCCATCTCTTCCTAATATCCTCTACGTTCACAATGGTCCGTCCTCCTTCATCTTTGATATACTTTACGCATCCCAAGTCCTTCCTTCTTCTCTCTCAGGCTTTAGCAATCCTGTAAATATCGTTAGCCCCCTCTTTGGAGTCCAATCTCTTATACATATCCCCGTATGCCTTGTCCTTTGCCAGAGCTACTTCCTTTTTCGCTTCTCTTTTAGCTATTTTATACATCTCTTCTGCCGAGGGAATGTCAGCTTGCCGACCCTCTCAGCACAAAAGAAGCTCTCTGAACCTAGATTGTTTCTCCGCGACTTTGGATTGCACTTCCTCGCAGAACCACCAAGATTCTCTGTTGCTTTGTTGGGGCCTCGCTCCCCTCTAGCCACCCCAAGGTAATCCTTTGCAGCGTCTTTGATAATGCCGGCAAGAGTGTCCCACAACTGGTCCGCGTCTCTAGCAGCCCAGTCATCCAACTGAGTAGCGAGTCCCTCTGAGACTTTCACTCTAAACGCCTCTGCTGCCTCACCGTTTAAATTCTTCCAAAGAATCCTCGACGGCCCGGTCACAACTCTCCTATGTTGTTGCCTCTCGAAAAGCACGTCTACTGCTACCAATTTGTGTTGGGAAGAGCATGTCTCGCCTGGAAAAACCCTGCAGTCCCTGCATGATCTAAGATCACTTCTTCGCACCAGCAGATAATCAATCTGGGTGTTGTGACCCCCACTCCTGAAGGTGATCAAGTGGACATCCCTCTTCTTGAAGAAAGAGTTCGCTACTACCAAGTCGTGAGCGGTAGCAAACTCTAAAATTGATCGACCTTCGTCGTTCCTAACTCCGAAGCCAAATCCTCCGTGAATCTCCTCGTAACCATATGCATCCGCTCCAATGTGGCCGTTCAAGTCACCACCTATAAACAAACGACGGTCTGACGGGCACTCCCTAACGAGCTCGTCGAGAGCGTCCCAGAAGCTCTTCTTCTCTGCTTCACTCCGGCCCACCTGTGGTGCGTATGCGCTGATAATTTTGACCGTCTCCCCGTCAATAACCAAAGTAATCACCATGATCCTATCAATACTCCGGGTCACTTGCACTACATTATCCTTGAGCCCTGCTGTCAAAAGAACACCAACTCCGTTTCTCGCAGACCTAGAGCCCGAGTACCATAACTTGAAGCCATTAATCTCCCTCGTGCTGGAGCCCTTCCATTTAGTCTCCTGGAAGCACGCTATATCAACCTTATGTCTCCTCAACACATCCGCGAGCTCAAAGAGTTACCGGTTAGAGACCCAACGTTCCAACTACCCACCCTAATCCTACGCGCAGATGCTACCCTAGCAGGGACCCTACCCACCCTAGATCCGCCTACCCTACCTACCCCGCCTACTCCACTAACCCCGTCTACCTCGCCTACCCTGCCTACACCGCCAACCCCGTCCACCTCGCTCACACCAACAAGACATGACCTCAGGTTACCATCACTAACCAAGGGGTCTATCCTAGTCCCAACAAACTACGAGCAAGAAAGGGCGCAAAAAAAAGGGGCTAAACGAGCAAGCACAAGGGAAGCCAAAATAAAAGGTAAACAACACCAATACAAAGGCAGGCAAAAAAATAAAAAAGAAAGAAAGAGATAAAAATAAAATAATAATAGTAGTAAAACTCAGCTGGGCCGGGCAAAACTTCCGGTGGCCGGAGAAATTTTTCGGCGGTGATGACTTCAGCTTCCGGCAGCCGGCGACTGCGAGTCGACTTGGATCAGTCTCGGAAAAACAAGGGGAACCTCCACTCGCGGGAGGTGTTGTTGCTGGGCGCCGGGAAGTTGCCGGAAAACAAGAAAAACCCCCCACGTACAGTAGGCGCGTGGCGACACGTGGGTGCTCCGGCAGGGGTCCGGTCAGTGGGGTATTGGTCGGTTTGGTGAGGAGGTAAAGATGGCATTGTTTAATTATCAAGTGACCTTTGGTCGTATGGTTAAAATGCATACTCCGTATATATAGCCAACCCAACTTACCCAACCACACAAAAGCAGCAGCCCGACGAGGAAAGTACAGAAGATGACACATGTCACATATATCAGTTGTTTCCCACAAGATCCAAGCCAATGGCACACATCATTTCCTTGGATACAACACTGGATTATATATAGTTATATCTGAAAAGCCCTTTTTCCAGCTTATTTTCGAATGCATGCACTTATATAGGGGGCATTTGGATCAGCTTATTTAGCTTTTTTATGGGCTTATTTGAGCTTGGTTGGCATACCTTCTTTATTTTGTTTTCCTTGGTTGGCGTCCCAAAAAATAAGTAATCTAATTGTATATGAAAATCCTTTGTAAGCGGTCATGATTGACACAAAAAAAGCATATACTCTAACTCGGATGCTTTGATTAAAAAAAGCAGATCAATATAAATATCACAAATTTAAAATATGGCTAAAGTAATGTTTTTTTTACATAATCACTGACGTGGCGGTTTCGCAAATCAACCAAAGAAAAAATTTACCTTTAGCCATAGAGTTTACACGGTCGATATTCCAATGGGAGTTGCAACTACTTTTTTGTTGGTTCCTACCAGCATCTGTTACAAAAAGACAACAACTTGGTTAAAAACTTAGTATAATTATCATTGTTCAGTATAATTTGAAAACGACATAGATATAACATGTGGCAATTAGAAAGCGTACACAAATAATTTCGCGAACATTGACGGGTAATATGATCCAATCCAGTGCTGACATCTACACCCTTTGAAGTGATCAAGCTTTTGAGTAGAGGGACCACAGTCGGGGGCTAAAGTTTGTGTCCTTATATAGGTATTGGCTGCAACGCACATAAGACAGCAAGAATTAGCGTCGTGGAACTGGTATTTAAAAGCAACATACCAAAGGAGTATTGTACTTACGTATAGGGGCACTTTATTGGGTAACATCGAGAGTGACAATGAGTGTCAGTTAGGTGTTTTTCCCAGAGAAAAAAGATACGAGTTATTTAAACAATAATTCAAGTACTGCATATTGAAAGGAATTTAGTGAACATGAAAACAATATATGCGTCTAATTACTAAATTAGGTGACCACCCACTATACCTCAAGTATACCATAGATAAAAGACTAATATACAAAATATAAGATATTGAGTTTAGGGCTATATCACGAGCCAATATACCAAATGAACCAGGAATATACCATACCATTACCAAAGTTACTCAATTTTTCTTGTACTCAAATTGATCGGGCCAAAGTTCATAACAAATATTGCAAATTACACGAACCAAAGCATAATGATTATTTTAATCTCATTTCATGATTCTTAATTAACGCTATCAATAGGACTATAAAACCTGAACAACTCTAGCATAACGTTGCACAGTTTTTCTCATAGACATTTCATCAAACACTTAGAGCGTTCAAACAATAGGTATATAACAATGATTTCAAACCCAATTAAATTAATCATAGACACATATTTTGTTGTCATACAAATATAATCAAACACTAAACGCATGCATAAGATCCCATCAATACACAACATATAATGATTTAAAAAGCAACACAAATAAAAAATAAATGCATTCAATCAATAAACAAATCATGGTGATAAAAAAACCTGAAACAATTACGAAGTTCTTGAAGGTTTAATCCTCAATCTAAGCATGCCTGCAATTAAAAAAAAAATAGATCATTCAAAGCCTAAAATATTTTTACAGAAACAATGAAAATAAAATTAAATCAATGTCAAAATATAAATCAAAATATGCAATACCAAACAACCTCTTTATTATCATCAAAAGGATAAAAAAATAAATACATGATTCATTATCATGAGCCAAGTTAAAATAAAAACATGTAATTGAGATTAAAAAAATAATCAAAATAAGATTAATAACCAGTAATTCATAGTACCATGAATCAGGCGTCAATTAGGTCACTAGAATAATGTTTCGACAATAATCGACCCACCTATTCCACCGGATCACACTCCTTTTAATCCTCAAACGAAACCAAGATTATTTTATGGGATTTGTAAAACATTAGGGTTCAAGCATACCCATATCGGGGGATTTAATTTTTGGGGATTTGTACATAATTAGGTCGTGATATGAATTTGATTATCATATGAAAATAAAAAATGGTAACAGATTTTGTGGGATAGGCATTTAATTTGATTGCGTTTAGGTTGTGATGCAGAAATCCAATTTGGGGGAAACGGTTAAGCATTGAATGTAGTGAGTTAATTATTTTGATCGGACGGTTCATGGAGTTTTTGGGGAAAAGAATGCCACATTGCATTTTTATAGAATTTTGGAGAGATCTCATTCAAACAAACCCTCCTTTATATGGAGGAGGGATTACGTCAAATTCAATATAAGTCTCGTATCGTTATTTGTTTCGAGTCCACAAGCACGAGTCATGACCTCTCGGCTTTTAATCAATCTATAGTCCAAAATATACTAAAGTCCATGTTACGGTGTTGTCGAGGTCAACTTTGACTAAAAAGTCAAAGTAACACCGACGTTGCTCAAAGTTGACAATTTATATTATAATTCCAAGTAAATAATCACAATAGCGCAACACAATCTCAAATCAACCCATATCAATCTCATCATCCAAACAATCTACTAAATATACCCGAAACCAATTTATTAGCTATATGTTTTATTAATTGTAAATTAGTTTTAGACCCATGTTTCACCCATAACCCATCAACTTCGAGCCATGTACGAGCCATAAAGGACCCATACGTGGCTTCTCATGGCTCAAACAAGCTTGACCCATCTTCCTTTTACCTTTTCTCAACCCGATCTACAAAGTTACTTGAAAACCCTAGAATCACGAATAGTTTTTGTAAGATTTGGAGGTGTTAATGAAGGCTTCTATAGGAGTTCTATATATGGATGGAAAGAGGAAAGAGAGATCTACAAAATGGTGGTGGTGGTGAGTGGTCACGCGCCGCCGTGTGGCTGGAGGTGGCTAGAACAGTGGTCGGCGGTGGTGGGTGGTTTAGGGTTAGGGTTTTTAGAGAGAGGTTAGAGAGAGAAAGAGATGAGTGCGTGTGTTTTTAGTGAGAGAAATAAAAGAGAGATATGAGGTAGGGAGGGGGTATTTATACTTGGACTTAAGGACCTAAAAATAATTAAATTTGGTGGGAGGGGGGGTGGCCATGGTAAAGTTTGGGGTCCAAACCCGTAATTTTTGTAAAACTATCTCGTTTACCCAATCCCGAGCTCATATATTGTCCTACGATTGTCCCACGACGTTCTTTCGACTTTCTATTATGTTTATTTATGTTTTTCCACGAGTTTTGACTATTTATTTGTCAAGTTTCGAGTTACGGTTTAAAAGTTACGTTATTTCTTGTTTTAGGATTTTATTGTGCCGATTCGCATTGTGCCTAACAAAAAGAGTTAAAACTCACACGATAACTCATACGATAATAAAATAAATCATAAAAACCAATAAATAATATCAATTCAAGTCATAGTCGATTAAAATAGTTCTAAAGGCAAATACTCGGTTTAGTTTAACGTAATGAGGTTACCTAAAATTGACTCCCTATTTGCCAATTGTCACACTATGGATATGGTTGTATCGTAAGCTATGATTAATGCACATTTAATAGCTAACATGGATTTGGTATTTTGATTATAAAGCAAAGTTGTACCTTTGTTGTATATATGCAAAGTGGTTTATTTAACTTCTGTTGAATGTTACTATTTTTCTTAGATTTATTTGTCTTTTCAGGTAATATGACGTGTTATGATGACCGCCATGGTGGTACATGTCTTTACATTGGTCACTTGGCCTCACGTACAAGATCACGGGATTTGGAAGACATTTTTAGCAGATATGGAAGGTTAATAATTCAACCTCAATTTTTGGTATAGGTTGTTTATATATAACTTATTGAAGCTTTAGTTGCTAATATTTTGTGTGAGGAATTTGACTCGGACTTTTATTTATAAAGATGTATTTGGCTCATTTTTGTGATCTTAGTTGCGTTGTCCTTATAAGTTAGTTGTCTATAAGTCTATGACCATGTTTTTACATCGTTGTAGTTGGATTGTTTTTGAGTGGGCATAATTATGTTCAGTCCTTTAGTTTTCTTGAGATGTAATGTATAGATCAACCATGTTTCTGGTACAGGTTTGTTTAAGATCGATAACTTTTAAGCTATTTTTTGTTTAGAGAAAGTAACTTAGTTGTGCTGAAATATAGTTGAAATCGGTTTAGGAGGAATTGTGGTGATTATGTTGTTTGTCTTATGAGCTACACTGGATTGCTTGGCGGTCATTATGTGGCACCATGTTTGCCATTGAGAATGTATAGCGGTATAGTAACTAGAAGTCTAAAAGGGGGACAGATGTAAGCTCCTTTTGGTGGATTATGTATTTGACGGTTGCCAAATTCAATAGGACACACTGTAGCTCATTGACCTTAAGAGTGTCATACTCTCTTCACACAGAAAATATAGTCGCATATGCACAAAATATACCATCTCATTTTCATGGAAGTTCATTGTGTCTCTTTGATGTACTTGATATATCGGTAAGCTGCAATGTAATGTTTATTTTATTTTGTGTGATCAGGGAAATGTGATGTCTACGACAAAGTACAACCTTTTTTTATCTACCAAAGGGGCTGTATGTTTTAAACATCTAATTAAGAGGTTTGAAGTGGTGATTACAACTGATTTTCGATTTTCATAGTACTCATTAATTGACATGGTATCCTTGCTTATGAATGATAGTTCAGGCGAGTGGGTAACCTGTACTTTCTTACAATCTCATACTTATCATTTACACCTGTCAAGTATGCATTTTCAAGACGGATGAAGCTTATCCTGAACTCATGATGTCAGGAAAATATAGAAGATCGTGTTTTCGAGCAAAAGGTTCATGATTTGCTAAAACTTCTTAAAGAAAAGAGAATATTTGGATGCGTTACAGGGAGGTGAGCAATGGATTTAGAACTTTTTTGTGATTTTGTGATTTCTATACCTTAAGTTCTGATGTCGTTGCGCATCAAAAATAGATAATTAAATATGGGCAGAACAAGTTAAAAAATTTGCTATTAGATTTGTTCAGCAAGAAGGATGTGCAGTTTTATATCCAGAGTTTAAGAAATACCAGGGTTGACTCAAACTATAGCTGATATGGTTTACTACTTTACTTATTTTTATGGTAGCTTGAGTACTTTGTAGTTGAATAATTTTGATTAGATAAGAAATCGATCAATTTGATGAAGACCTGCACTAGACCATACGAGGGCTTTTTAAGCAATACAAAGTTTTATGGGTATGTTTGGTGAAAAGTTGAAAATAGATTATAAACAAATTTTATATCCATGACAAAAGGTAATTCTTTAGACTTACCCAACAGATCGAGTAAGTTTCAGTAGGAAATAAAGAACAACGTACAAGCTAAAAAACATACTAGATTACCTAACACTAGATTCCTACACTATGTGACAACCCGTAATTTAGGTCATTTCTCAAATTTACTATTCATCTCGGGAATTTATTATTCATTGGTTACTATTCACCATTTTACTATTCATCGTTTTTAAAGTCGATTTGATATTCTGAGAACGTATTTCAAAATTTTACTATTCACGAAACACTATTCATTTCTGGAGAAAAATCACTATTCATGATTCACTATTCATCATTTTTCGTAAATTTGGTTTACGAGTATCAAATTCGCGTAACCGTAAGGGTTTAGCTGCGAATTCATGAAAAATCATTGAGGACACTTCATATATATTATATTTAGTCTACATATCATCAGTAATATCATTCTCATATTAGTTCATGCATGGGTTTGCATATTTCATAAACGTATATTTTTCCTATTAAATAAACGCTATCACATAATCATTTATTTTGAGTAATTGATCCGACACTTCCAAAAATTATTCTAGTATATTTTTATACTCATTTTAATACTATAAAAATTATATTATTAGTTTACCCGACGTTTTGAATTTATTTTGTATATAAATTCTTATGTATATATATTAACGACGGTTTCCGTAAATTCAACTCGATAATTATTAATTCACTCAATACTTGTGAGAAATGTATTTTTATAATTTTTATGACTTCAATACATTTTATTTTGTTCCGTTAAAATCGATTTCTAGCTAACGCTACCCTAAATAACTACTTATATGTATCAAATACATACTACGCTTATCAAATAATACATTTGTACATCAAAATTACACCAACCCTTTCCCAATAATACCCATTGCCGCCCCCTTGTCATCATAAGTGGTCAAATTGATTTTTACAACATAAATGTACACCTACACAAAACTTCTAGATATTTGCAATATACAAGTAGTACTATTATTCAAAACACATAGTAAACACATTCTAAAGGTGAAATAAACTCAAAATTCTCTCCTCTCTTTTGTGGAGAACCTGCCAAGGCAAGAAACACAAGGAGAAATCATAATTTTTCAAGAACAAGTGCTTATATAAACTCTAGTATACTTCTATTTAGGTTTTGAAATAGAAACCAAGGAGTATTTAGGAAACCTAGTTACTTAAACCTCATCATATAACTAGTAAGCTTTTCATGATCTTTACTAATCTTTCATAATCTTACTTGAGTTATTTTTATCATTCTAGTAAGAAATCATGCAAGTATCATATGTATTTATACCACTTTTAATTGTTTTTAGTACTTATTATAAGTTTTAATCATCCTATAATTAATCTCTTGAAACATATCATTGGTGATGATGTTTAGGAACCCATGACACCCTAAGAAGGTGTATGGTAGGTTTAGAATAGATTTAGCATTGATTTGAAGTGATTGAAACAAGTATTACGCTAGAAAAATCATTTTCGACAACATGAAATAGAGGTCTGATTGTTTTTATAAAATCTCAAAATTTCGACAGGTCATGGACTATTTTGGGCTATGGTCTCTTGAACGGGTTAAAATGGATTTATAACGAAGAAGTTACGTTATTTTCAAGTTTAACGACGAAAGTTAATTTTCTAGAAAATTCAAAGCTGTCAAGTGTTATTTAAGGGCCAAAAATGAGTTTTAAACATTATCTAAACGAGTCGATTTATCAAAAATATATTAGTATACTTTAACACAAAACTAAGGATATATAAAACGAGAAAACGGACTTATAACGAATAAGTTACACGCGATTTAAATAGAGTTATCAGAACTTGTTAGGAATTAGAAAATTCCATAGTGAAGAGTCGGTCACCACAAATGTTATCTAGCTTAAGTTAGCTCGTAGACTTGTCGTTAGTTACGTTATTTAGAAGTTTATTTATTAGTTTGTAGCGTAGTATAGCTTAGTGCAACACCGTGGAGGAAGGACGGTCTTTACCCATCGTATACATGATCCACAGCCGATAGGAGGTCGTTATGTTTGTAACTATAAATACCCTTCCATCCATGGAAGGGTGGTGCTTTCAATCTAATATTCTACAATTTGTAAAGTAACTCTCTACCAAGAACACCCTCTCTCTACTTTCTCTCTCTAAATGGTAAACATGTATTTTGATCATCCAAGACCACCCGAATCATCAACACAATATATATTACGATCCTACAATTGGTACCAGAGCCAAGGTTCTTGTGTTGTGTTGATTTGTGTGGTTGTGTATCATGGTTATGTGGGTTTTTAGATTATGTTGTAAACTGTTTTGTGCTATCTTTATGGTTCGTTATATATTGTTAAGCTTTTAAAAACCTTTTGGTCAAAAAATTGTGTCATGTGACTTTATGGTTGCATCTGCTTTGTGTCTTATGTCCAAAACAAGACAGCATTTTTTTGTCACCAATCCCTTGCATAGTTTTTGTGGTCAAAACCATCAGTTTCAGCAGTCAAATGGTTTCTTTTTCTTGGTCAAACGTGGTCATATGGGTTATATGAATCTGTTTTTCTTTGTACCAATATACGTGTATTATCAAATGGTTAAACCATCAGTTTTGTGGTCAAAACAGGTAAAAAATGAAGTCTTTTTGCAGCACTTTTCTGGGTTTAGTATGAATATGGTCGGAAAACAGGTCGGAAAACTCATAGTAAAATGTCAAAAGTCTTGGTAGCGAGTTACGTCAAATCCTAAGTAGCGACTTGGTTAAAGGATGGCCTGGCGACTTGTTATTTAACAAGTCGTAGCGACTTGCTTTATAAAAGTGGGTAGCGACTTGTTTTGAAATGGGTAGCGACTTGATTCCCTTTGAGCTAGCGAATTGACTCAAAGTCATAGACCTAGCGACTTGAGGAAATATTGTTAGCGACTTGTTAAAGAGGTGACCTAGCAACTTGTTATTGAACAAGTTAGCGAGTTGTGTGAACAAAACTGCTAGCGACTTGACTCAATAATTTTGGCTAGCGACTTGCAACAGAAAGAGATGAAGAAAGAATGGACTCTCGACCACAATAACCTATTCCATAACAACTCAACCTCAACATACAAATACCAAATATATTATCGACTCAAACATCTCGACCTCGTGTTCTATCCCATCATCGCCTAAGAATATTAATACATGTAATGAAGACGAGGTCGACCAAAAGCAGCACATCACTGGATCCAAAGTTATCGTGTGAGCCTTAAGACATTATTTTCAATCAAACCTTAAGACTCAAACTCAGACATTCCAAAAACCTTAAGACTCGAATTAACTCAACACATATAAAATCATCTAAAGATCTCAGGTCCGGTTAACGTTTTTATCTTTATAAGATAATTTTTGTTAAACTCGTATCATCATTAATCAATTATTGAAGATTGACTTCATTCCATATCCGAAATTATAAAGAGAGGTTTAACAAGAATGTTAGCCTCATCCTTAGATTCGTTAAATTGGAAATATGAATTAAAACATCTAAAAGCAACAATACCTACCTGTGAATACTTTATAGATCCTAAAGCCAAGATCTTTGCTCTAAACCATCCCTGTGGTGAGCCATAGCCTGTTCGAATGATGAAGGAATAACTGACCTTCCTTGTTATCGTGTGATAAATGATCTGAGGTGAATGGATGTGATTCGATTGGATTATGAATGATACGGTATTTTTGTGATTTGATTTATGAGTGTCGGACTGTAATGATAAGGGAGGCGGATTAATATGATTGAAAGAGATTAGGGTTTGGTCAATACTTGATTGTCTGCATTTTTTTTTAGAGAGATTAGGTGAGTATTCCTCTAATTTTTAGGGTTGAGTGGGGATATGCTAGCGTTTTATTCATCCGAATATTTAGGGCACCTGATATACTGTAACATGGGCTGTGTGTTGTATCTACTTGAGATGGATCAAAAGCACAAGTGTTATGGGCGAATATTGATTATGTTATTCTTGTGTTCATGGGCCGTAGACATGACTAATGTTATTATGATATCTGTTGGACTTATTCGTGAGCATGAGTGGAACTATGAATGGATTTGAGTGGCCATTACATATAACGTGAAGTTAATTCTTGAATCACGTTAAAGAAAGTTGTAGGATTTTATAGCACGCTTACTCGTTATGATATACTTTGACACAATTTCGTCCACATTCTTTGCTCATCGTTGACCATTAATTGGATCAAGTTTGATTCATTATGGCTTGAATTGGATCCGGTGTACGTTTTTGAAAGTTGAACCAAGTGGGATTTTCATTTTGAGATGAATGTGATGCATATTGATAAAGTTCATTGGACCAAGCTTGAGTAGGATATGTAATTACAAGGATTTGGATGATGGACATAATGGACTTCTCAAAATTGGTCCACAAATATGAAATTTGACAACATGAGATTTGTTGAAGATGAGGTTTGATTCTTTGAGTTATACATTTTCACGGAAATTTTTATGTCATGGCCTCGATTTGATGACCGATCAAAGTTGACTACGGGTTGTTTGAACTGTATTTTTATTTGACTTTGAAGTGAGATTTTACTGGCGCGTTTACTTATTTCGCCTTCTTTATTTCTACCCTTCCGCGAAGATGACTTGTTTGGGCTTTTATAGAGGGTGATAAAGACTTGGCTATTTAGTTACGTTTGTGATTCTTTCTCGCTTGACCCACAACGTTGCTATCACTTCGGTGTCTCACTCAGTTGAGAATGTCAAGAGGTTTTATACATTGGGTACACCGTTTCTTCTTCACAAGGATTAGTACAAGTTTAAGTAACAAATCTGGGGAAGTTCACTTCATGATCAAGTTTGACATATCGGGTTTACTTCACTAAATGGTCACAAAGAACGGTGGCGTAATGCGTGATTGATGTCTTTACCAAAGTGTTAAATTGGATGGTTGATGATATGGATGATGTTGGATAATGAACACCGATGAACCGCTGCACGTTCCCCTAAAATAGATATTCACCGTAACCAAATTTGTCATAGCACCTTCAAGCTGACATTGTTTACGGTTTTGTCTTGATTTTGTAAAATCCCGCGAAAGAACCTATTTCTCGGTTTAAATCATAGACTTGTAAAATCCCGTGACAATGGAAACATTCTGATAATTGTAAAGTGCATTTTCGGATCTATCTTACGGTTTACTCTTGGTTTTGTAAAATCACGCGAAAGAAACTATTTCTCGGTTTAAACTATAGAATTGTAAAATCCCATGATGATGGAACCATCTGGGAGAAAGGAAAGCGTATCTCGGAGTCTTCTGATGCTGGTCTTACGGGTTCTGTTTCGAAGAAGGGATAAAAGGGTGTACTTCATAAATTGGATGTGTGTTTGGATATTCGTCATGGTAGTATTACATGGTTTTACGGGGTTATGTGCTTTTAACCATGGTCGGGATGAAAACCATTATCAGAGTTCACTTAAAACGCCAAAGGAGGCTAGAATTGAGCTTTTAGTGACAACGGGGTTAATTCGCTATTATTTATTTGAGGTTGAAGTGAAATATCACGGGCAAGTGTACTTAGTATCTGAAGGTATCGGGGATGGTTGGATGAAGATTCTTCGAGATCCTTGTTCGAGCTTTTTCCAAAAACGAAGACTTGGAAATCTAGTTATTTTTGGGAGTTTTTCCTTTTACCACGTAGGGAATTGGGCTCTGCTTGCCACAAAAATAACTATCACTTTAAGGAGTTACGTTGTAGTGCTCGGTTCACATTCAATTGTGGATTTTCAAGAGGTAATGTACGCCTTATACTTGATGGTTGGTTGGTTGAAGAGTATAGAGTACATAGAGAGTACTTAGAGATGCTAATGGAAATCGGCACCGCTTTTGTTACATATGTGCAAGTTTAAGTCACGAGTTCGGGTAGTTTACTTGTGGTCAAATTCATCATATTGGGTTCTTCCATCACCGTCACAACAAAGAGCCTCTTGAATGATAATGGGTTGATTACATGTTTTGCCAAGAGATGATGAAAAGAGAGAGATTATGACGTCTGTTCAATTCAGTTCATGCCTCGTACTCCAAAGAAAAGAAATGTGTACGTTTCAGTGCGCATTATCTTGGAAAGAAGAGAAATCTTCTTATGACGTCTGTTCACATCAGTTCAGGCCTCGTACTCTAATGAAAAGAAAAGTGTACGTCTCAGTGTGCTTTATCTTTGAAAGAAGAGAAATCTTCTTATGACGTATGAACATAACAGTTCATGCCTCGTTCTCCAAAGAAAAGAAAAATGTACGTGTCAGTGCGCTTTATCTTCTGAAGAAGAGAAATCTTCTAATTAATGACCATTCTCATCAACATACTTCATGCTTTTTCCATGCGCTTCAGTCATAAAGTGAACCGGGCTACCATTGGCTGTTTTCATATTCCACTTGCTCAATATAATGAAGATGGCGACATCACGTGCTAAATTTTGCGGGGGAGAAGTGTGAACATAATACTTTTGGATGATATTCACTTACTTAATCAAGAATGGCATCTCCATATGCAATTCTTGAGGGGGAGAAGAAGTGTGAATTTTTTGCATTGTTGATTGATATGTGAGAATATAAATGGTCATACGGCTCTAAACTCATGTAAGAACCGAGCTTCTTTTTATCGGGTCATCTTCATATGGAGTTTTTCTCTTCTAAGAGCCGTTGGTTGACATCTTCACGTATACATCAACATGATGATTCCGAACAACCTTCTGTTCTTGTTTGATGTGATTATTTGCTTGGTGTTACCATTTCGTGTGTTCATTGCGGGTCGATTGTCGATTTCCTTGATGAACATCTTTCTCGTTCTTGTTTGATTGGGAGGATCTTAATTAAGGGATTTGCAAGATGTAAGTTAATTGGGATGCTTTTGGTGATGTTCTTGTGTTTTGGTAAGTCGAAGATGTTAACTATCTAATCCCCAACTGGACAATCTTGAAGAAGGTCGAGTCTACAGTCTGTTCTACATTTTCTGCTACATGTTAGAAGACTAAAGACGAGTTGCATTTAACGATCTAAAGACTTCTTCTTAATCTGGGCTGTTATCAAAAAGATTGTCGGTCTTGGGGAGAGCACTAATTGGGGGAATGTGATATGTCGAATTTAATCCCCAATTAGACTTACTCACATTATTCAGCATGTTGATTCTCACAAAGAATTCAAGCAATCTTCTCAACAAATTTCAAGTATTTGGGCATTTAAAGAGTTGCTGATTCTGAAGTGTCAAAAACCAGCAAGGCGTAAGGAGACAAGCACCTAAACGCGAGTAAACTTGATGAACTTAATACTTCTAAGTAATTGAAGATACCCCGGGAAGACAAATGTTATTACCGCAGAGAAACTCAAGGTTTGACTCATGACAAGTAAACTTGATGAACTTAATCCTTCTAAGTGATTGAAGATATCCCGGGAAAACAAATGTCATGACCGCAGAGAAACTCAAGTCTTTACTCATCAAGGCGTTTAGTGTTAGTATTTCAACTACATGGCGGAAGTGATGTTAGAGAAAGTTTCTGAAGATAAAAGAGGTACACTAGTGTGTGGTGATTTCGATGGTATCGCAATGATCGGGGAGAGAGATTGTGTACATTGGGGATGCTCACTATTTCACTTGAGTGCTTAATCGCTGATTCGTAGATATAATCACTTATTCGGAGTTGACATCCGCAGATTGTCATCCGCAGAGATAATCGGTGACTTGGCCCGATTCTTCAATGTTATCGCTTATTCATTCCTTGTGTATTGGTATACTTTGGATACTTGAGCTTCATACACGATCATCGGGGAAGAAAATGTGAACATGGGAAGGTGTTTTCATTCCCTCATGATGTGTATTCGGAGAGTTCTTGGATATTGGTGTACTTCGGGTTCTTGAGCTTCATACACGTTCATCAGGGAAGAAAAATGTGAACATGGGAAGGTGTTCTTCATTCCCCTCATGAAGTGTATTCGGGAGAGTTCTTGAGCATTATACAAAGAGACTGACTGCATCAACTCAACTACGTGGGGGAAGTGGTCTCTTGACACCTTTTGGAATGGATTGCGTCAGAATTCTGTGGTTATGAAACTTGAGAAGATTATTTATGAGTGGGATGATACGGTGCTATTCTTTTGGATGATATAACCCCGAACGAAGAATCTCGATTATCGGTCTTAAAAGGAGCAGCGGGTTTTATGATAATGGTGTGCTTCTTTGTGCACCGCTAAGGCAAGCTTGAAATAGAGCTTGAATCGCTCACCTAATGGATTTTCGGTTTGGGGGAAGTCGCCAAAGTCTCACTTTCAAGTGGCTCAATTTCTCTCTTGATTCAAGAGTCTTGGAAGCTTTGGTGGTGAATGTTTAAGAGATGATGACTTCTATCTTCTACAACGGGTCGCTCGATATCCTTATCTCGTAATCGTATCATCATCTTCTTTACTATATCATCTTCTATCTATGTATATATTTATTAAAACCAAATACAAAATATAAAGCCAAAAAACAAAATAGAAAAATATAAAACCAAGAAAAAGAAAATAGAAAAATATAAAACCAACAAAAACCCATAAAAATCAGAAAATTTGAAAAATACCAAAAATATTGTTTTCTCATGACATGTCTTCTAGTATCGATAACATCTACGGTCTTAGAAATGTCATTCAATAATGGCACGGGACCATAGATGAAGTTCGAGCAGGAGGTGTAAATATTCTTTTCTTAACATGTCTTCAAATATGGCTTACAGTTATTTCAGACTGTAACCCGCGCTTCAAAAATGGCTTACAGTTACTTCAGACTGTAACCCGTTAAAACCATGGCTTGCTATTATTTCAGATAGCAACCCGTTTTTTAAAGAAGGAAAGTGCTACGCTTAAACTATTTTCAAAATATTTAGTGCACTTATCCTAAAAACAAAACAAGGAAAGTATGTCAAGGATCATTGCTCCTACACAAATGTTTTTCCGTCTAAAATTCTTCGTAAAAGTATTTGGTGTTTTCAATAATGGTGGTTAATGAGTTGCTTTAAAACAATTAGATTCGTAGTTTTGTAAATTGAAAACTCAATCAATGACTTCAGCTTTTAAACTTTTCATAAAATGAGTCATGGATTGAGGGGATAATGTTTTCAAATCTATATCATCTAACGGGCTTTCTTAATCATCCTAATATGCTTAATTAAAATGATGTTAACCTATGTTGAAGGACTAGGTGCCTAGGATATGATTGCTAGGATTAGATGATTAGAGTTTGATGTACACATTATTCCCATACATTTATATGATCCGATTGATATGTTACATTGACTTTTATTAGTCGATTGTTTGTTTGGGTGATGTCGACCACCATATATCTCGTGTGTTCACTAACGTATGCGTATATTGGTATATAATAATGTTCCCGATCCGGATCCCACAATTGAAGATGATTGGATGCGAAAGGAAAGGGTAACTATATCTTGGGTTGACAAATGAAGAAACGGAGCTTAATTGGACTTCTATGGAGAGTTGGCATAAATGCAACGTAAGAGGTCTCACCGCATCAACAGATGGTTTTCTTCTAAGTGATTGAAGAAACGGAGCTTAATTTGACCTCGGTTGGCATTCAAAATGCAACGTGACGGAAGTCTCACCGCATCTGCAGATGGTTTTTCTTCCAAACCCTACAAAGAACAAAAACGGAAGCTTCTCATCCACCTAACGATATCTTTGTGTAGGGATAATAGTGATGATACCATTTTTCTAAAACTTTGAATAAAATTGTTTTTGAAAATGGAAAATATTGTTTTGAAAATAAATTGACTAAAATTTGAAAATCACGGACTTCTTTTAACAAAACCTAAGTCACTCAATTATTGACTTCATCATGGATTGAGGGGAGAGTGATTTAAAATAAAATATTTTCAAACAATATTTCTTCACAAAAGTTCCGGATTGTACAAAATAAGTGGTGATCTAAAGATTTAATGTTATGTCATGGTATGATTTTTCTTTAGAATCAAGGTCTTTCAAAATGAAATTTTTTATGTTCTTGTTTGATTGTGAAATTGTTTTGTTTTACTTAAAAGATCTCTTAAAACTATCATACCGACACTAACAATCTTTAATGTCTAGAGTTGGTCCTTATCCGTCATTTTCAAAGTTAAAACAAGCCACGCCTTTCCCCAAAATGTTTTAAATGATTAAAATCAATTGGGATCACAAATCTCAAAAGGTTTGAAATTTTGATCGGGGTAGAGATCATGATTTAAATCTTAAATCTGTTTTAAATGGAATTGGTTTTAGTCCTTTAAAGGCACTCCTGCCTCCATGTGTCAAACGATTTCAAAATGCATAATGCACATGTTGAGGAGGAGGATTTATCCAAAAACCAGATGAGTATTTAAACAAGGCCACATTTTCTCCCATGTTTTTCTAAACCTAATTAAATCACTTGGGATCCAAAATCTCAAAGGGTTTGATATTTTTGATGGGGGGAGAATCTGTGATTTAATAATGAAAATTGATAAAAGTTGATCGTTTTGATTCGGTTGCAGTCGCTCTCTCATATGTGCTAAACTCTTTCGAACCTCGAAGCATATATTGAGGGGGCATTTTAAAAGAAAAGAAACTATCGAGGTGCAAATGCTTTTATGTTTTAATATAAAGTACCTTGATTGAGTTTTAAATGGTTTCTTAATGGCTTGTGTGATCGTAAATGTGCTTCAAAAGAACTCTTGCCTCTATGTGATAAAATGATTTCAAATATCCTACGCACATATCGAGGGGAGAATTTACCAAGAAAATCAAATGGTTCTTTCTATGAAAATTGTGATCATGAAATTATTTCAAAGAAATTATTTCAAAGAACTCTTGCCTCCATGTGCTCAACAATTTCAAATCATATGCACATGTTGAGGGGGAGCATTTCTAAATGATCAAAACTATTAAGGTACAAAATGCTTTGATCTCGTATCACAAGTACCTTGATTGATTTTTCCAAATGATTTTTCAATTGGTTTCATGAAGGAAAGAACTGCACTAAAAGACCGACCATTTTACTTTATGCATGGAGTTATAAGGATGGTGAGGTTAGGTATTAGTTCCCACGATCCGCCGTAACCGGAGGGATCTACCGAGGACAATCCACTAGATAGTGTAGAGTCCTCGTATATTGAAAAAAAGGAGAAAAGTGATATATGGGAAGAGTGCGGATCGAGACAGAGCTAGTAATCGAATAAACCCAACAAGGTTCTAGTTATGAAGTCTCGGTAAGCACCGAAGGGGTTGAAGAATGAAAAAGAAATGAATGTGAAAAGGGTGAAAAGAAATAGTCCTCAAATAATTCAACCTTAGGGCGTAAACCGGGTTCAATACATATACTCTTGGTGGTTACTAAGGTAACGCCGGTATTGAAGACAAGACGTCATGGACCCAAAGGACGACTACACCTAACTTCCCAAGCCACTCAAGTTCCTCTTAAAGGGCTTGTTTCATTCTCACGGGAACCGACATAATCTATCGACTTTCCTTAGAGATTGTTGATATTGAAGAAGGAGACCCTCTCCTAGTCTCCGCACAAGAACCAAATGTGCACTATTGAGTCTAGAGCCAAGAGATCATCCACAATATCTCATTAGGACACAAAATTAATGAAAACTTGTTGTTTCGCACAATGTAGAAAGTAAGAATATATTGAGAGTCCCACGATTATCCTTGTGGTTTTGCCGTAACATCCGAGTGGTATGTAAAAGTATTCACGATGAAGATGGAAATCCTTCTAGAGCTAACATCAAACAAGCTCTTGGTGGGTGACATGTGAGATCTTCTCGTAAGATCAAACTTGTGACAACCGGATAGAAACGATGGGAGATTCAATCTTGAATCAACCTTGGTCCAGGATTGGAATTGACGAATACTTTTGAAAAAACCATTCGATGTGCAAACCTTCTTTTCTCTAGCACGTCGAATGTGTATTCATGTTTTCAAATTCAAAAAGTATCTCTGATTGAAAAATACTTTTAGAAAAACCGTTAGATGTGCGAATCTCTTCTTTTCGCTAGCACGTCGAATGTGTACTCATTCTTTAATACAAAAAGTATTTTGTTTGAAAATTGATCTTTCTCATAAACCTTCGTCGTATTGCAAAACTCTTTCTTCAAGTAATACGCGATTGTTTTTCAAACCATTTTTCATCAATCGCTGAATCTCAATTACCGGTTCACTCACTCCGTGTTGTCTTCTTTGAGACGTTCGGTTTGAGAACAACTAGAACATTGCGAAACCCCGTCAAGGAGATTCTTCGAATCCTACCGATCACAGCAAGATTTGTATCGATCAACGGGAACCGTGGGCGTGTACCTCAATTCAAAGAAAGTGGTCAAAGACACTTTCGTGTGTTTTATTGCTAACTCGGTACATTTGGACGGTTGCGGTGATCGTAATTGAGGCGTCAATCCAAAGCCGCATGCTCACAACATCCACACTTAATTTGAAGAAATCATGACGGTGCATATCTACATAACCCGGTTCGATATTTTTAATACTATGTTTCGCTACGCTGCGCAAATATCATGAACCAAGAAAGCTTCCGCTACTCGATGGAAAGATGCCGTGATTCAAAAGTGTGAGCATGTCGGTCCGAAAGTCACAACTTCACATGATTGCAACACAATAAAGGGTGATCCGAGATTTATCGTGGTCGATGATCTCAATGAAAGCTCAAGATCATCAAAGATGTGGATCGCTTAAAGGCCTTCACTAAAAGTACAAAATATTCGGACCTTGAAGAATCGCTACAAAAGCACAAAGATTATGGAACTTGAAGAATTGAAGTCTACGAGCTCGTAACATAGTCAAGAATAGAGTGCTAGGATTCAAATGTAAAACATGGGGTGACCTCCTTAGGGAGATTGTTAGGAATTAGAAAATTCCATAGTGAAGAGTCGGTCACCACAAATGTTATCTAGCTTAAGTTAGCTCGTAGACTTGTCGTTAGTTACGTTATTTAATAGTTTATTTATTAGTTTGTAGCGTAGTATAGCTTAGTGCAACACCGTGGAGGAAGGACGGGTCTTTACCCACTGTATACCTGATCCACAGGCCGATAGGAGGTCGTTATGTTTGTAACTATAAATACCCCTTCCATCCATGGAAGGGGTGGTGCTTTCAATCTAATATTCTACAATTTGTGAAGTAACTCTCTACCAAGAACACCCTCTCTCTCTACTTTCTCTCTCTAAAATGGTAAACATGTATTTTGATCATCCAATACCACCCGAATCATCAACACAATATATATTACGATCCTACATAACTATTTTATACAAGTATAAACACTTATATATTTTCTATTAGTCAAAATAGTTATCGCAAGTGACCATATTTGGAGCCGTATTTCACACCAATAGAATACTTTTGAGAAATCGATGTCTTGTACTAAAAGTGAGTTTACCTAGCCTATTTTCAAAAATGTTTAACCGTTTGTCAAACGGAGTTGTAACGAATAATATACGGTCACTCAAACTTTGCCGAAAACTAACCTTAGACAATATTTTTAGTCCGACTACCCTACTTCATCTATATTTTTCTCCATGATCGAGACTTCTATGATCAAAAGTTAAATGCTAAGACTTTTAGATAATGTGACAAGCTTTCCAAAACC
The DNA here is from genome assembly GCA_022545495.1 of Chrysanthemum lavandulifolium. Taxonomy (NCBI): domain Eukaryota; kingdom Viridiplantae; phylum Streptophyta; class Magnoliopsida; order Asterales; family Asteraceae; genus Chrysanthemum; species Chrysanthemum lavandulifolium. The sequence continues at coordinate 286,421,977 of CM040240.1, forward strand.
ATTGAGTTTGTTTCCTAACACTCGATATTCACTATTTTACGACTAGCTTTTCGAGGCCATTTAGTCACTTTCATAAATTGTCAAATTATATTGTTTTACGACGAAAAACTATAATTTCTTAATAAATCACTAAATGACTATCGAGGATATCATTTCAACGTAAGTACTTATAAAGTATTTTATAACATGACGAGATGTCATAAACATATATTTCGACGATAAACTCAATTTTCAAAACGCACAAGTGGTATAGATTACATGTGGATTTGCATGTACGATATATATTCATGAATTATAATAGATCATATCATTCATATTAGGTTGCGATAGAGATTGCACCTCATTTCGGTGTATCCACATTTGTCATCATAATCATTGCATCGGTGAGTCATAGCCCTACTCTTTAATATTTTTATTAAACTCTTTGGGGAGATAAATGCTCAACAACTTTTATGACAATCATGATTATTTGCAACTATATGTTTTATCCGAATCGAATGTTTAGTCATATCGGCAATGATTGCCATACTTAGAGTTCTATATCATAGACCATTGAGCTAACCGACTTGGTATGATCACGGTCTAATGGACTTGGTATAATGTTGAACTAGCGGACTTGGTATAATGTTGAACTAGCGGACTTGGTACAATCATGAACTAATGGACTGAAACTATTTGAAACAATACTTATTATGTGTTATATCAATTGACTATTGATACATTAAGTTGTATCGTTATGTGAACTCATTTGATGATGTGTACTTGAACATAAACTACATATTTTGTGCAATGGGTTGTAAACACACAAGGTGCAAGTTTTGTATGGGCGGAACTTGAAACTAAGTGGATTTGTAATGCCTTTGTTGCATGAACGTTCTTTAAAGGTTTTCATGACAACACAAACTCTATGAACTCACTCAACCTTTGTGTTGACACTTTTAGCATGTTTTATCTCGTATCTAAGGCATACACTTCATGGCATGCATGTGGACTTATCACAGTCGCGGTGACGACGCTGCCTCACCTATATTTTATGCACTTAACGTCGCTTGATTGTAACAAATTCACTTTGGCCCTTTGAAAATCTTTTGGGACCTACACTTTGTAAACTCGATTATTTTACTCAATCAAACGATGTATTTTCCAAACGACACTTTAGGTAGTTCAAGATAATCAGAATCGTGATGCTATGGCGCTCATCCCCAAGAATTCCATTCCATTGAAAAGCAGTATTTTGAGAGTGTGACACACTAACAGCACCTTAAAAAAGCCTTACAAGTAGGATGACAAATGGCCCTGCATTCTTTGTGATGGCAGTGACCAGATGCATGTGTTGACTAACAAAAAATTGAAACTGTCGGTGGAGAGGTGAAAAGTTGAATGGTCAGATAGATTGAGGGAATATAAGTCAAACTAATAGGGATCAGGTTGAGCCAACGCATCGATTTTTTGTTTAAATACGATTTATGAGGTTTTGTGCATCTAAAAACAAATCAGGTATATGTGTTGAACTTGACAACTTTAATTCATCACAAAAGCATTATATTACACTACATATATTTTTCTGTAACTAATTATGCAATTCTTTGTATGTATTATATATAATTGTTTGCAGCAAAGTCAATGGAGTAGTCAACTCAGAGAAAAAGAAACTAAAACCCATGCAGCTGCAAGCTTTACAGGAGGCGTCCAATAGCGATGCAATCATGCAAGTGCTTATTCAGATGCTAATCTCTCCAATACACTTAGTGAAGCAAGCCACTTAACCAAAGCTGCTAAACCAAAAGGGTGTTTGGGTAACCTTATTTTGAGACAGAAGTGTTAATATGAGGACTGAAAGTATAGCATCAAATGGTGCCACATTTGAAGGTGAAAAAGATTTTTGAACTGTCGCATTTGATTTATTTTAATATATCTTTCCATAAATAGTTTTGTATCTAACTTTTTGTTCTGTTCTTATGGCCTATCGATACAAGTTTGTACTTTTCTTACAATTTCAGAGGGAATGAATGACAGAAAATCAACTTACAAGAGACAATGAAGAAAACTCAGGATCCAATTTGGAGCGTGGAATTCAAGTTTATGTTAGACAAACCTGCATTAGAGGATATTATTCATATCAAAGTGTTGAGCAACACAAGCATAGAGCGCTTAGCTTTGGGTCATCAAAGATAAACCGTCACTTAAAACCTAAAACAAATGCCTTATGCGCATAAATTTCTTAACTAACATATTATAATGTAACTCCAAAAGTGGGATGATACAGCTTAATATAAAATGGAATGCCACATCATGTAAAATTGCATATTTGCCATTTTAGTCGGTTTGGTTTCGTTTCATTCTTGAAGCATATGTAAATGATTTGTTGCCATTAACAAGACGTTTACCAACGACGCCTAGAGCATTGGGTTTACAGATCCATACCCTTCATGCTCTTCCAACTCATTGGGTACCTGTCTTTCGTTTCATTCTTGAAACATATGTGTGAGAAGGAATGGGTTTGGTGCCTATAAAGTGGGCATACACCATACTTTTAGCCCACCTAAAACATTGGGTTTATAGATCCATATCATTCATGTTCTTTCGACTCCTAATTCTACAAAGATTTTTTAGTGCACAACACGTTGACCAGTTGTCTGTTACTTTTTGCCATGACATGTAATTAAAATTTCCCAAATGCAACATAACTCTTCTGTTTTAGGCATTTGCTTAGGCTGTTGGTAATTTGCAGAAGCTGTTGGCAGAGAGAGTGCTTTTCAAGAGCTGAAATGTAAATGTGGAAAGTTGGAGGAAGAAAACTGAGAGTTGGTATTATCTGTCGAGAGTGGCTGGGAAAGAGCGTGTTATTCAGGAAATGAAATGTAAAATTGGCAAGTTGGAGGAAGAAAACCGATAAAAGATCTGGGTGATAAGAGGGAAGAAGATATTGTGAATTTGAAAAAGTCATTAGCTGAAAATGAAATGTAATGTTGTATAAGTCTTATTGTTTCAATTTGTTTCGCTTTTATAGAGTACAATGCCATTTGCAAAACTTATTGTTTCACTTTTATAGCGTATAATGCCGTTTTCAACCAGTTCTGTCAAATGTAATGTTGTACAGAAATGTTTGCTACCATGTTTATGAGGGTTGAAAAACCCGAGTTAGTGTCGTGGATAGAAACATGTTCTTTACTCAAACTACACTGCTTCTGTTTATATGCTCTGCTACAACGGGGTTAAAATCTAAAGTTGAGAAACATCGACGCTTGATTCTTTTGCACCAAAATGCTCTACTGAATGGAGACTTCTGCTATGAATAGGAAGTTATGGTTATGAATGTATTTATGCCGTTATGAATTCTTAGCTATTTTTTTGTAGATAAACTTTGTAGTTATGTAATTTTAGTAAGCACGTCACTTGACAGCTACCAGATATGGTTTTGAAACCATTTATTTGTGTGCAAAATTTGTTTGAAAGCATTAAGGGAGAGAGCGATGAGCTAAAAACAACTAGATAAAAAAGAAAACACAAGGTGAAATGATTACAGTGAAGCAATATCTTGCTGAGACAGTTGCATTTCAATATCGTTAAAAGTATGTTCTTCAATTAGCAGATTTAATAAACAATTGGCTCACAAAAGACCACCAATAGCGAAAAAAACGTGAACATAACTTTTATTCTCAATATCGAAAGGCGAACATAACAATTTGTTCACCGACCTTTTATAAGTTACCCTTTCACATTTTTAAATATAATCAAAATGATAGATATGAAAAATTTCAAACGAGTGAAACAACAAAAATGGATATCTAAGTTTCTGAATCACTCTTCACTCAAACTTAAAAAGTGAGTGACATTTTGACTTAAGAGCCAAATGGGCGAGTAACAATTCGAGTACGGGTGGCAATCTTACTCTGTTTAAATTATTGAACATGCTTTCATAAGTCTAGAAAAGTGTAATGCTCGGTTGGTTTTAATTTTAAATAGACGAGTACCCATGTATGGAAACGGTATTTTATAGCGGCACATAATTGATAAAAAAAATGTTGATGGGTTATAAAAGAAAAATAATAAAAGTTTAAAAATTTAAGGATTAAATACGATTTAAACTGAATATAATTAATATCGATGGGTTATAAACGAAAATAATAATATAAGTTTAATTATATAAAAGGAAAACCAAAACTGAAAAGTTGAAACTAAAAAGAAATGTTGAAAAACATATATTTTAAAAGGAAACTATTAATACACAACGAAAACCGGGTTGACCCGAGACGCTTCAATCCAGGCGGGTTGTCCCGGTTCAATTTGACCAATTTTTCGAGCGAAAAGTTTCAACCGGTTGAACCACCCGGGTAGAACTGGGTTTCAAAACATTATATCTAATCCTCAAATCAACAATCTTTTATTATTTTTCGTTAATAACCCATTAAATTTTTTTATCACTAAAACTATATGCCGCTATAAAATCCCATTGCTATGCACGGGTACTGGTATGTAGTATAGTATAAAAAATTAAACATATTAGGGTGGATCAATTGGAAAAAACCCTTGCAGAGGTTAAGGGTTCGATCCTCACTTTCTACAAAAAGGCCGGGGTCATTTTCTACCTTTTGTAGAACCGGAAGCAGCCTCTATACCTTAGGTAGGGGTAAAAGTGTTTACATTTCAACTTCCACATACATCGTGAAAACGGTATTGAGACCCATAACCCGGTATCGGGTTTCTTTTGTAAATAAACAAAATTAAGTGTATGAAAGGGCTAATCTATAATAAATAAAACAAAGTAAAACTAACTAACCAATCCATATAGTTGTATCACTGAACGATACATGATTTCATGAAAGTAATTCTATCTCGCAAACAACTATGTATAGCTTCCCGCTTGAAATACTAAGTTCAACGTTGTAGGAATTTTTTTATAAATTTGTAAAGGCTCAAATATGCACTGTAAAATCCGGCATAAAATACCGTCCATGGCTGCAATCCCAATTCAAGTAACATTGTCGTGCCAAGATACCGGTATAAGGAGATTATGTAACTGCAGTATTGAAGCGGTACCAAAGCCCCTTGGCTGCAACCACGTGGATGTGAATGCCTCGCCAAGATACGGAATTGATAAACCACGCTTACCAAGAATATAAATGCATAAAAGTATCGCCATTGCCTCGACTGTATACATTATTCAACCACAGAAAAAATAAGGATTAACCCAGCAGAGCTATAAACTTAGAAACTTCACAAATCTCCCATCGTGGCTGCAACCACGATATCGCAGCTCCGGAAAGATACGGACGATTTCAACCGTCATCCACTGGTTATCTAAAACAGAACATCACCATATGCAATTAACTAATCATATAACGCAATGCATGACAAACAAAGATTGATTGATATATACTTGTTTATAATGTTTTTCCGCCCCGTCACTTGCACATATAAGCAACTTTATACCACCTTATTCCTAGCACCTAAAACATTAAAATCCAATCTTTAATTATACATAAAAAATCCTTATTCTTAAAATACCACAAATACAAAAAAGTTTCATAAAATCTACAAAAGTTCACATATTTATAGCGAACTAACAAAAACACATATTCCCAAATTACGAAGCAACTATGTAATGGTTTGTTCATGCGAACATTTGGTTATATGCCCTGATGTTTTCCATAAAACGTCGATCACGAAATAGGTTCCGATATAGGAGTAAAATCTTGGTGTATATGTAAGCGCATTTTCCACCGAGACAATACCTATGATATACGGGTGTAGCTTTAGTTGACCGACTTATGAGTCTTTCTTCAAGCCAAAGAGAGCATCGCAGTGCGAGCATATCTGATTGCACACTCAAAAGACCTGTAATATGAAAGTGCACCTGTTGGAATACATGGATATGTAAGATGTACATAAGGAAACTTGAAATGGGTAAACATAGAAAGACAGCACCAACCTTGCATACGAAAGGCAGCAGGCCTCACATGCTCATTTGCTGATCCATTGGGTAAGTTAGTACGACTGGCCGGGCCTGAATGACAGTACAAAGATGATAGTAAACCATTAATGAAAAAAAAGGCAGGTTATATGCTTCATATATGTGATTGTTTAAAAAAAGATGTTGTTCATATGACAAAAGCGCATATAAAATATTCAAATTAAAACCTGAGATAGCACGCGGCTGTCGACGGGCAGGACGCACGATAGGTATACCAGGGACATACAGCATACGTTGTCCACACCTCGGCGGTGCTAACACATAAACAGCAACAATATACCAATTGTTATGACTAAATGAAATGGTAAATCGATAAACGAATATAGAATGAAAAACGTTGTTTAACGGCATACCAATAGAATGGGAAGTGGGCTTATCATAAAAACGTGTGCAAGGAAATGGCATTGAAGATGAACAGACCTCACCTTCGACCGATATGTTAGCTATATGATCAATAAAAGCATATACATTACTATAAAAAACTGTGTCACTAATATATGAGCTGTAGATGACATAACTGGGACACTGCAACATTTTATTGGGCCACCACTAAAAGTCCGTATGACTAACAAAATATAACACATACCTGTTTCGTCCATCTGTTGTGTATCCGGAATGATGCAGATACCACCAACTTTGGCCGTGCCCTTATCGGCAGCTGATATAGTATCTTTGTGTAACAACATCGATCCGACAGACCCTCCAAGTGAAACAGGTTCTCGAATAACTATACCTGCGGCTGGAACAAAGTTGTGTTAATAGGTAATATGAGTAAAAAATTAGATACTATAACAGCAATTTCCAACCTTTTTTTTGGTACTCAGTCTTCTAGCAACCGAACCCACAAATCTGTTAACAGTAAAATCCAAATGGCAGTCGTTATGGATCAGTATATCCAAATGGCTGCACCATAGTTCCCAACAAAGCGAGTAGCAAAGTAAGATTAAGGCCATTATTTAGATCAATATATCCAAATGCCTGATATGCACAAATTTCGATTGACAAACCGTTATTAATTCTGGATACCCAGTCTGTTTTTTATGAGAAAGATCTGTAAAAAATCAACCACAAAATCAAACCCAAACCCTAAATTATCAATTGAAAACAGATAACCCTAACTTTAGTATCCGTGATGTTTCAAAACATAAGCTGAAAGAAACATCCCTTGAAAATCTTTTTTTTTCTTTTCTATACCTTATCTAAACATCCAAACTAAAGAAACTGAACTAAATAATTAATTGATAGGCATACATACCATGTTGATTTTCATACCAAAACTAATGTCGGTAGAAACAGGGTAAAAAACTAATGGGCCTAGCATGTGGACTCCCAAAATTTATCAAAGCCCCAAACGGCATCTTTGCAGCCGTTTTGTATCCTCTGATTATATATATATATAATTTGATCCAACCTTTTCCAACCTTCATTCGCTGAAACGAAACCCTTTCGATATTCCGGTAAACTTTATGATTTTTATTACTTTGGTCAAAGTTCTTATGTTTCTATTTGTTACCAGACAAATGGATAGATTAACAAAGAAATCGTTCACCCTCCCCAAACTATGTAAGTCTATCGTTATTAATGTACTCTAACATTATTTTCTTTCGGCAAATGCTCTAAAACTTTTAATTTTCCTATTCTAAAGATACAATTTCCTTATTCAGAAAGATCCAACCTCCTTAATTTTTCTATAGCTGAGAGCTACAATAGGCTAATTAAGTAAGTTATGTCTCATAATAGAAAAAGTATAAGCTTTTATGACTTTTAAACCATTTGCCCTTTTTTTTTTTTTTTTTTTTTTTTTTTTTTAATTTCACTCGCCTGTCTTTTATGTAATATGAACCGTGATAGATCAATGCTGCACCAAGAAATCGAAGGTATATTTGGTCGATGTGTGGAAAGATGTTACCTGATTTAAAGGACTATGCATTCATCCGTCCTTTGAAAGGGGATGCTCAGAGATTATGGTGACTATGTGTGCTTGAGCGTATTGGAAATATGTGAGGAATTAAGGAAAATAATCCACATCTTTTGGATAATCTAAAATTAGTCGGAATTGCATCGGTGAAGCATCATATTCTCCTTTTAAAGTAATCTATGTACTCCGATTATATATATCACTTTTTCGGTCTAATATTTTATTATTGCAGCAAATTATGAATCGAATTTCAGTTGAGGACACTACTGGTATGATAGAAACCCTCGTGTTGCATCATGCTGGTATCATAACCTTCCGCTAGACGGGTCCTCGATAGCTCATGTATTTTTTCTTTTTTTGTTCTCTCTTTTCCAAACTCTTTTAAACACACTTTAAAATTCTTACCTAAATTATCTTGTCTACACCTTTTTTTTTTGGTAGAGGATCAATTTGATGCTTACTAATGGCATCAATACATGGGCACCAATCTTCTATGAAAGAAGAGCAAGAGCAGTATTCGTGGAGACGACAAACATGGGCACCGTTAATACACGAGCAAGAGTAGTATTCGAGCCACTTGTATCAAAGATGCGCTTAATATGTTTTCGATTCAGGAGTTGATGTACTTGATGTGGGTAGCGAATTTGAAGAAGTTGTTCCAACAGAATTTATATGGTACTTTACTTGCTAAAGTTTAACAATATATATATATATATTCCATAAACTTTGTCAACAGCTTCATCAATATTTTTCCTCACAACAATTCTTCTCTTCTCTAATAATGTCTATGCATGTTCTTTGTGAAAAGTGATACGCTTCACTAATGATGTATGTAGGTATGGAGTTTGCGAGCTTAAAGCAGACATAATGGTATTCGTGACCCCTCACCTACAACGAGAGTCTATTGAAGAACGACATTGCACGTAACTTCTACACGGCAGCCTAACTCATAACATGTTTAAATTAAAGATTTGAAGGAGAAATTAGATACTGTTTTTTTCCAGGCTGCTAGAAGGAAAGAGGGCCCCGAGCTGATCCAGAAGCTACACTAGCATGTTGTGGATACCGAATTTTGAGTAGCGACCAAGGAGAATATATGGCTCGCTACTTTCCTCTGATCATGAAAAAGTTGGTACTAAAATTTTTCTGTATTTATTCATATTCATATGAAAAAAGTTACTGTTCATTTTTCTGTATTGTTGTTTTGTGAAAAATGTTAGTACTAAAATTTTTTATTGCAAATAACGGGATTGATATAACATAGTTATCCTATCTTTCTTTTATCAGCCCTGGATGCTGACTATAGTCCTTACGCATATATGTTGTCTCATCAAGTAAGATTTTCATGCTTTTATCTTATTTTTACCCTTATTGTATTATATTGTCATCTCTAATCCGAGTAGAGTGGTAAATGTTATTTTCTCATCAACTTGCTGTAGTCAGTTTTTATTTACAACGTTTTATATGATGAACTCAACAATGTAACATGGCTATATTCTTTGTTTCATAAAGAGACCCTAGTTTCATATTTATTCATATTTATAGTTTTGTGTTTTGTGTTCTTAACAGATATACATTGTTAAAGAGTCATGGATTGGCTGAAGTGACATTCAAAATTGAAGATATGATTGATAGAGAGGAAATACGCTCAAATCTACTAAGAACGAAAGCTAAAATACGTGCGCTATTGAGAATTCGAATCTTCCGTGGACGTATGGTCCGGACCGGCCAGATGGGTCAGCCCGCATCGCCGCCCACTCTACGCCTAAACCCTAATCCATGCTTATATATACACGGATGCCAGTTATCTCTAACTCATCATATAACATCTTTCGCTATGCCACAACAAGATACTAACTTGACTGTCGGAGGCGGACCCGGGCTACGGCCCGGGTCCACTCCTAACGGTTCTCTTTGTTGATGTGTCTACTAGGGCTCGAGAAGACGACTAACGCCAAGGAGAGTCGTTGAATCTGCCGCTGACATTATGCTTCAACAAGTTGGCGCCATCCGGACACGAATAAACTATGTTTCGTGTTCCATTACAAAAGCGAGATAAATTCCTAAAGTCAGAACCCTAAAACCTTTGCATTCTTCATATGCGATAATTTTGCTACGAGCAAACTTTATTATTTGAATTATCGTTTCAATTGATAATCGTGTATGGCCCATTCAAGTCCGCTCGCCATCGTCCCATTGTAATTACTCATTCATTGGTTTTGCAACATGATAACGTGACGTGGTCTACTGATTATAATTTTGATTGGCTGCCATTCACGAAGTGGTCATATTATTATTTTTAATCGGCTTATAATGCGTTTTATTCCTACCGATGTAGCAAAGAAGACTAGTTTTATTGACACTAAATCTTTACATAAGATACAAATAAAAGGAAAATATCCGCACGATCGGACCTATTTTATTTATTTTTAGTCCGCATGATCGACCTATTTTATCTTTTAGTCCGCACGATTGGACCTAAGAAAAGCCCGCACGATCGGAGCTATTTTATTTTTTAGCCGATAAATTCGCGCAGACATCGCTTTTTACTACAGTACCGTTTCATGCGTCGAATAGCGCAGTCGCGATAAATTTTCCCGCGAAGACCGCGCGCTCGCACATCTTCGCAGAACGCCAGACGCGAATACCACGATGCTAGTCAATCGCCATGATGCGACCGGACCAAAGGCCGTGGTATAAACATCTGCGATCATCCGTAAACGTCGAGTCTATGTGGTTACGATAAATCTATCCAAGCCTCTTAGTTGGGTCACGGTACATCCATCCGAGTTTTTATATATACATTAAACAATAAAAAAATCTCACGATAGGTTTTATTTTATTCAAACAATTGTTTATGTCGCTTGTACAACCTCACGATAGGTTGTATATATATATTTTTTTATGCTATGCGCACTCTATTATTCATGCTATCGTTGTCTATTGTTTTAGTTTATTAAGTTTTATATGTCATGATTCGCGGCATATACTTTAATCTTTGCTTTCGTTGTTTTTCATAGAAATAAGTTTAATGCTCCCACACGGTAGCAACATCAAACTGGGGGCTACCGTGGTACATCCTACCATTGTTTCGACGCAGTATATTTGGAAGCGCATCAAGACGAATTTGAGTATTCGCACCAACATGCCGCAGGGAGACGCCCTCTGTTGGTTGTAAAGACGCCGCACAACGCACATTTTGTCGCCAAGACCGATCGCTGTTTGTCGCCTTATGCAAAGAGGCACGCCTTCGTCGCACCTCTTTGTCGCGCATATCTCACACTTATGCGCAGGCACGCCTCGTCGCGACATCTTTGTCGCAAGACAACAAGACACTTATGCGCGCAGGCACGCCTCGTCGCGACATCTTTGTCAAGACAGCCGCATCGCATATGTACACGCTCGTCGCACCATGTTGTGTCGCCATCGGCACAAAAGGTACGCCTACCCGTGACGCAGACGCGGGTTCCACTTTCACCCACGCTGCCATCGAATCTTAAGTTCTAGCATAACATAGCCATGCGCCATCTCATACTAGACTGGGGGCTTCAGGACGATGGTCCTGACCGCCAGATGGTCAGCCCGCATCGCCGTACCACTCACGCCTAAACCCTAATCCATGCTTATATATACACGGATGCCGTGTTATCTCTAACTCATCATATAACATCTTTCGCTATGCCACAACAAGATATTATCTGACCGTCGGAGGCGGACCCCGGCCACGGCTCCGGTCCACTCCTAACGGGTTCTCTTTGTTGATGTCTACTAGGGCTCGGAAGACGACTAACGGCCAGGAGAGTCGTTGAATCCGCCGCCATTGATTATGCTTCAACATTCTCTTTTTCTTTTTCTCGATGTGTCTACTAGGTATATCACCATCAATAGAGGTTAGACTTTTCTTTTCTTTTCAATGTTACAACATTCTCATCTCGATCCTTTTTTTTTTTTTTTTGGGTAACCATGATTTCCGACCTTTGGCCGACTCTCGCACCCAGCTTTATTAGTGCTTTCTTGTTCTTGCCTCTAAACAAAGCTTTACGGCAAAGGAGAACGTGAGTTGGGATTACGTCTCATAGAGTTCACTTTGGTAATACTTTTCTTTGTTGAATTAGTGTTTGGAATTGAATATATTGTTTTAATTTCCTAGGTTACTCCAAAACATAGTTTTTCTAATATGCTTTTAAATGTGTAAAGTTATTTAGTCTCATGCTCAAGGGTAAGATATCATACAAAATGATGTTGTATCTAGCAATAGTAGAGTGTATGGAAAATTTGAAAATAATGAAACAAATAATCGTACCAATTATAAATTTATTTTGTTTCTAACTGGGAGGACATTTCACAAATGTGATGAAGTAATGAAGTGAAATTTTGGTTTTATAGATTTTCCTAATTTTGTTAATATTAATTATATTTGTTATTTTAACTTTCTTTTCCAGGCTATCGAAACGGCTTGTACGGGTTTGGTTACAGATGTTGTGTGCGAATACCTCTTTGATTTATCCAAGTTATTTATGAGCTACTACCGCGATAACTACTACGGCCAGGTATATTTACTTGCATATGTTTTTTCTCATACAATATTGAATCTAAGTTAATTCACAAAAAGTTCAAATCTTTATAAAAGCAATTGTGACATCTTTTGTCCTGGTTAGTGAAAGCATAGATCATTGATACATTACCTAAATGCTTTTTTTTCATATAATATTTTGGTTTCCTTAAACTAAGTTAATTTTCTAAAAATTAGCTTTTGATTATTAAATGTTAATATGGTTTGGTTTATTTTGGCAGGTTCGGCCTAGCAAGACCATGGTAGGGCTGTGCAGCAACCAAGTGGTGATGTGAATGCTTGCCTTTTGGGGATCGATCCGAGGCCTTTATCTGCAGATTATTTATTTATTTATTTTTAAATTTGGTTTTAGGTCGATCCCGTTATGGGACTATCTTTTGTTCACAAGTTCACTCCTTTGTGAAAAGCAGTAGTCAAGATTTGTTTATGAAGAAGCTAAGTATAAAATGATTATTTTTTTCCAAAACTATTAGTATAAAAAAACAAAGTTGGTCACAATACCACATTTTATAAGCACTTCTAAAATATATATATATATATATATATATATTTTTTTCCGTATAGTCATCGGGAGAAGCTGCAGCCGAGCAACTCGTATCATCAGCCGAGCAACTCGTATCATCTCTGGAACGACCATTTAGAGAAACGCGGGCAAATGATGATAGGTAACTACATGTTTGGACTTTGAAAATAAAGTTTGTTTCAGTTCATGGAATTTAAGTAAAATATATGATTGTTTGCGTAAAGTATTGTACCTTTTCATTATGTCTAGAAAATTGACTTCTTGTAGCTTGGGTCATTTTGTATTCTGTAATCGAAATATTATATATAATTAAAATTAATTTTTTTTAATAAATTTAACAATTTTGTTAGTTTTTTAATCTTACTATTTATAGAGTTTAACAATTTTATTAGTTTTTTAATCAGTTTTAAAGAAACTAGTTTCACACTTTTATTGTGAAATGACACAAACCGCTACAAAGCCATCTTTAGTAACTGAGGCTCAATCGACGCTTTAATTTTGAACCTTCGCAGTTATTTCTTATATATAAATGCTTACAATATGACCCAATGTTACAATGTTAGAATTGAAATTCTTTTATATAAATGCGGGTTTCTACAATATTCTTATATATGAATGTGGATTTCTTCAATATTCTTGCAAAAAATTGCTATTAGTTCACTGTTTGCAAAATGACCCAACGTGCAAAAAAAACCCATCTTTTAGTGACTTGTATGTGCAAAAGAAGTTCAATGACTTCAACCATACAAAAGAAATATTTTGTGGTGGGTGCTTTTTTGCCAAATAAAACACCTATGCTTGTGTCTACGAAAAGTTTTTAAGTGAAATTATTATTGGGTGATTAGGTTCTTACGACTTTAGGGAAATTAGCGAAAGATAAAAATTCAGAACTTTTTCCAACATATAATTCTGAAGCACGATGTTCTGTAAGTTTAGTTTGTGTTTATAAATTAGACAAATTTCTTCCATTCAAATATAGATTAATTTCTTTCATTTTAAACTTAGTATGTGATCATTAAATTAAGATACTGATCAATAACTGTATTTTTCATTAGACAAATATTTATGATACATAATATTTATAATCTAGTGTTTTTCATGCAATTTTGTTATGTGTAGTTAATTTTTGGTTTTTAGTTTTGTGATGGTTGTTTTTATTTTCATCAGGTTTTCTCGATCTCGGTTTGAGCTGTTTACTATGATTGTGGGTGTTGCACATCCCGATTTTGATGTAGGCAGTATCTTTGGGAACATTTGGGTAAAAGATGCAAATCTGGAAAGAGCGGATGGGTGGAAGATGTCGGATGATACAGGTTCCTGTTTTGTGTCGATTTCAACCATGAATGGCATAAACCATTAGACATCGACTACGGTTCCTGCATTCCTTTTGGCGACCCAAGTTGCCGTCGCGGTCTCCGCCTCGTCCTCCTTTGAGGTTGATGTGGTGCTTCATGCTTTGAACAAGGAGAAAGATCAAGTTTATTTAATATTCCATGGCAAACATGTTCAACCCCTCTCAAAATTTTGGGACGAGGATCGAGAAGCAGAGTGTGGGACTATTCAGTTGGAAAGCGAAGTTGGCCGGGTGCTTGTTAACTACATTCTACTCAAAACTGCGGTAGATGCGTCAATGGAGCTGACGTTTGGGTCGTCCAACCCCACTGTTCCTGTACGGATTTCGGGCTCCATATTCGCTTATTATGGAGACAATGTTGCCAAAGATAATGGTGGTATCCTAGGTCAATATAAGGCGGAAATATTTAGAGCCAACAATTTTGAATTAACCGGAGAACAAGTTTTGTTGCCGCTGACAAATCCTTGTTGGCTGTACCTGCCAACGGGTGCCTCAAGATTGAGGCATTTCTGATGGATGTTGAGTCAAAAAGTTATTGTGCGTGACAAGATGGATTTCCGTGCGAGACCGGGCAATGCCGACGACAATTGGTGTATAAAAGGCGGAGAATACTCTTTCAATCTTAGAGTGGCTTGGAGCTGATAAATTGGTGGTTTTAGTGCAGGTCCTTTGTTTGGTTTACCTCAGTTGATGGAACAATTGTGTTTGTGATATGTCTGAATTTTATTACCTTTAGGACCAAATGTAACTGACAGAACTGCAGTGCAGACAACCATTAGAATCCCAGAATTACCCTACCGAAGACGAAAACAATGATCATGTCTGTGTTGTTTTTGTCGAATGTTTTATTATGTTTATGAATGTAAAGCGGAAATATTTTCTGGTCAATTTCTTTCTTTACCGATTTACTGTCTCGTTTGTTTATAATCTTGCTTTGCATTATGCTATAATACATGTTTATGTATCTACTGTTCTAGTGAGTACTAGGACATGTTTAAGAAGGTCAAGAGTTGTCGTCCACTGGTCACCATGAATCATCAAAGAGGTGATATATTAAATTAATCCTTTTATTTAACTACAGTTAACATTATGGAGTATTATTTTTCAAACACCAAAAATAAAAAATAAAAATAAAAGAAATGAAAGTAGTGACCTCATTTTTATTTTTTATATTTTTTTCAAAATTGTATCAATTTGATAATGAAGAATTTTCTTGTGAAATCGAGTAATCGGCATTCAAAAAAGGTGCACGGGGTCAGAGTTTCCTTGCCGATTTAAACTTTTTGAAGAGTAAAGTAGTAAAATGAAGATGATCAAGGAAGGAAGCATTGTTACCTAATGAATAAAGGTTGTGTTGGATAGGATGATGAATGCAAATTTAGATGTAAAACTGCAAACAACAATAAATAAAAAAGTTCAAATACTACTAATGAATAAAGGTTGTTGTATCATACACCTGTTATGTTTGTTAACTAACCATGGTTAGTTGGTTTACACACTTTATCACTTTTTTGTTTAACTATAGTTAACATTAACTAACCATGGTTACTTTACTTTATCTTTTTTAGCTTATTTGATTTGGTTTCTTTTACAAGTCTACTTTTCGGTTTATTTGTCAACTAATTAGCTTATAGAAACTTAAACTATCAAAAATGAGCTTAAGTGTAATAAAACAAAAGCTATGAGATATAAATCAAGTCAAATAAACTTGAAAGATTAAAAATAGACTTAAGAAGTAACTTTTTACGCATCGTATCATTATAGATTACGCCATGGGTTATTAAAGGACTCTCTCTAATCTTAAATGGGAGTAACTTTTGAGCCGAGCAAAATATGCCCAACGAAATCGTAACTGGGCAGGTCTTCTTCATGAACCCGCCCAATAACATTTCTACTTACGCTAAAAAAAGATCCATTTTAACTTGTTACGAAACCTGAGTTAGACTGGCTTTCATGTACAAAAACAAGAACATAATCCAAACAGACACACGAAGAGTTACACACATTCAACATATATAAGCTAGAGCGATATGCTTCATTGTTCTATTTACAAAGAAGCTACCATTTGAGGCCGATTTTTAACCTAAAGCACACCAGATGGGAGAAAGAACCCCCGACATATATTTTAAACTTTGAACATATAATATACTACGAGATTGGGTTTCAATGGTCTCCAAACCATTATGCACTAAAGCCGTTGTAAATAGAGCTCCAAGTATTCAAAGGGAAGGTGGGACATGCTTGTGATGATGCCTCTGTCATCTGTTCCTTGGTAATCCCAGCATTGCAAAAGTTAGCTATGGAGCGCATGTGTTTCATACCGTATTGTGATAGGGACCCACAATGTGTCTCAAACGTCCTCACCTGAAAACAAGACACAATATTTAATTCAGAATAGACTCATTAAGTGACGGGGTTGCGTTGACCCACAAGCACTTTAAATGATCCATTTTGTAGAAACTTATAAAAACGGGTTTTCTAGTCCAACCAAAACACTTTTTAACAGATCTCAAGTCAGATGCATGTTTTTAAAAGATTAGTTTAATTCTCTAAATCAAAAATAATGCTACGTAACAAGACTTACCAACGTTTTAAGGCAGTCCCAGTCATCAACTAACGGTTCCCCTGTAGGTCGGACCGCATTCAGCACCTCAGGACCCTTCTCTAATCCAAACAAAACCTTCCCGAGGAGTTTGATACTGGCATCAATATGCATTCTGTGAGCCATTGCTTCAGCAAACTGTTTCCGAGATTCAGTCTTTCTATCCGATCCTTCCGGTGCCTTTTGATACTGTCAACAAACAATGTTCAATAAGTATATACGATTTTTTGGACAAAAGGGTCTGAGTTGGGTCGTGGACTAAAACAAATAACTTTCTGGTGCCTTAACCACTTTTAGTCCAATTTTTTTGAGCTTTTTATCAGGTGACTAGTGTGTCAAATATGATTACAAACATTATATGAGTTCAAAAACTATACATTTTATTTATTAGAAGATTTAGGAGATTTTCGGAATTACTTAATACACTTTGGCGTTGAGTTTAGACCTGTTTGACCGGATATAAATAAGACATAACACTAGTCGACATTTTCATAAGTGTATTGGTCAAAATTGCCGAAGCTGATCAAAGTAGCATTTAGTAGGCTAGACAAACCTTGTGCCAGAAATGTAACAGATCGGCATCACGCTGGTTGACAGCTTTCGAAGATGAAGATGGTCGTAGGGAGTTGCTCTCAAAAAATGTGAAGTTTTCGTTTGCAGGGTTTGTACCCAAATATAAAGACAGTTCGTCCATGCTAAGTTGCAAGTCCCCATATTGCATTACATGGGATCCGTAATTAGAATTGCCATTTGAGGTTCTTTCTTTAACCTGCTCGAGTCAGTATGTGTCAATTAGCACAACTTTTTCAGGGGATGCAAAACAACAAAAAGTACTATTTAAAGACTAAGCCTGTATTTTTTCTTAAATGTACAAGCGTGGTTGAGCTCTTTCTTGTAAGAACTTTGAAGTACAACATCACATTGATTTGCTCAATCATGCATGTGAGATGAATATAAAGAAAATATACTTTTTCATAATGGTCGGAAACATTTAAGTAATATTCTTAAGTGAGTTGTAGAATGTAAATCATATTTGTCAAGTTAACCATGGCTCTTACCAGATGATATTGCTGCTTGATTGTTTCTGTTTGCAGGTTGTGTACATCACTGCGAGAAAGAAAATAGAATCAGATACATTGACAGTGATATAATCAGCTCTAAACAGAGTTAATGAGCTTAATAGAACATAAAGTCTTCCCAAAAACTGCATCACTCCCAGTCGGTTTCTATCTTACAGAACTTACTTTGCAAATTAGCATTCAAGGGCATACATTATAAGTTTACAGCCAAATAGCCCTTAACCGGGCACTATTTGATTGTAAAGTTATTACAATGTCCCTAAAAGATGATTTTGAACCTTGACCATACAAATTTTGCTTACTGAAAGTGCAATTTTCTTTTACCTCATTAACAATCACTACTCGATATCCGTAATCTAATTCAAAATTGCAAGTTCTCTTTGTTTTTCCTTGTAACGGATCTTTAGATATTTGACCAACAGTTAGGCATTATTATTATACCAATGTATCTATAAACTTAAACTTACCAGTCTTCCATCCACGCAACACTGTACAAGTCACCCAAACAAGTATCATATTCTGCGGAGGGCTAGGATATTCTCCAGGACAATAAGTACCCCAGCTGTTTTCATCTGGACCAGATGCTGTGGTCGATATATATTCAAACCCAAAGGGAGAAGACCCTCGAAAATACTTCCAGATTCACATGCTTCAAGGTAAAATACCTACAAATAATAAATAGTGTTCCTCATAAAGTTGATATAGGATATCAAATTCGATAGCACAACAAATCAGAAGAACAAGTTACCAAGCTTTTGTAAGTTCCAGCAGCGTGTTTTTTCTTCAAAACCTCAATCAGATCATTTGCATACATGTAAGGATTTGTCGGCATACCTGAGAATATGTATGGCGTATTAATTATTGTGTATTTTAAGGTAATGAATCGTAAGTTTTAGTAAAAGCACTACTTGAACGAATAATAACAGGTGATGAAGTAGCTTACCAAGAACACCTGGCCCGCCGTGATCAGAATAGTAAACAAAGATGTGATCATTTGGTCCGCTATTCACAACTTTTCCACTGCCCCCTTTAACTGCAGTTTTATTTCCAAGCAGAACAGCAAAGAAGTTGTCGACGGTGACATCTTCTCCGGTGTAATCCTGTTAATAGAGAACTGAACCAAATGAGAATCAAAGATATTCCACACTTGTGGATTTAAGTGAGTGATTAAAAACGTGATGTAGACCTTTGGCACTCCATGATATACATCATCACCATCTGGGCTGTTAATAATGACTCCTTTCCTTGGGTTCTCTTCATTATTTGCGATGTCATCATACATGAAAACCACAATGTTCTCATCCTTGAGGCCACCGTTTTTCAAGATTTGATATGCGTGACATACATCCGCCTGGATCAGAAATGTATAAAGTATTAGTATCCTAACAATCAATCCAACAGAACTAACCAAAAAACAAGAGGGTTTTGGGCCTAGATTGTTTGATGAAACTTAAACATTATTAAGTAACGGGAACTCGTCAGTTATGGATAGAAGTAATAACTTCAAGTATATAACCATGTTGCAGCGAATTTACTCCTACTTCAGTTCCATCATCCCAACACTAGTTTCATATTATCAGCCCTGAACCAAACCACAATGGCACCAACTTTTCTCATACAGCTATACTTATTCTAAAACCTCTGCGCTAAAGAACGGTGACTATATTCCGATATGCAACTATAGGACCTCGATCTAAGTAAATTTCTATATAATCCTACCATGAATGCTGCTCAGAGTGTGGTTGGAAAGTATGGGAATGAGGGAAAGATTGGATATGTTTGGTTAGGAACTTAGAATATGGTTTCAAATAAACCCACAAATTGAGGGTTTATTCAAACCTGGGTGGAGTACTGGGTTTACTAACCCATTCCTTGGTATTGATAAGGAATCACAGTTAGGTACTAAATGCTTATCCTGTGTTTCATTGATTTCTTTGTATTTAAGGTTTTGGGGTCCTTCGGTTTTGTTTTTACTCATATTGATTCCAGTTCCTAAAGAACGGTAACTATTTTCCGGTATGCAACTGTAGGATCTTATTCTAAGTAAATGTCTTTTTCCACACCATGGATGCTGCTCGGTTCGACAATTCCTAGTTATTCCGGTATGCAACTATAGGATCTCGGTCTAAGTAGCTTTCTTTTCCTTACCATGAATTCCGCTCGGTTCCACATTTCCTACTTGTTCCGGTATGTAACTATAAGACCTCATTCTAAGTGATATTTTGAACAAAGTTAAGAACATGGATTTTGATAGCTACGGAGCGTTATGTTTGATTACATCTTACATAATTCTTCTTGCTTTTAAGAATGACCCAACATCTAGAAACTAAAGGCGAAACTAGCAGTAGCAGCAGAAAGCAATAGCGTTTATATTTCGAGCTTCTTTTAGTAGTTTCTCTAATACTACCATTTAAACAAAAATCCAAAACGCTACAAGCCTTTGTCAAACAAGCTTTACTTCTACAACACTAAACGTCCAAAAAGCTAACATACCCAAAGTGATACCAATAATACTCATACACATAGTGATTCCATCTTACAAACCAAACGCTACCTAACATGTTCAACATTTATTGTCAAAAGCATGATGTACCAAACATAACAAACTTAATACGCTTAAAGTTCAGCACGTAGGTAGCAGCTTAAACGGGCTTATTTATTTGTTTCACTATATTTGATAAGCCCCATTTTACGGCTTATTTTAAGTATTATGGGCTTATATGCTTGTTATAGCTTATATAAGTCTTAAAATAAGGCGAAATCGGGATTATAAAATACAAGGCGAAACCAAATGAAGT